>OY755250.1:13215949-13815949 GCA_963576725.1 Azorinus chamasolen | reverse complement strand
TCTTTTTCTTTAAGAGTATCGCATAAACAGTAAAAGTTTCCCTAATATGGCTACACAAAAAAAGTTTAGTTCAGGATTTTTTAAAACATGAGGTAGCTTAATTCAGACAAAAGTTACAGTACATAGAACCAACCATTCGTCTATTGAACATAGGATACTTAAAAAGCAGGTGGATGCTTAATGCAGGACAAAAGTGATACAGAAAGCTCCCATAGGAGCTTTCTGTATCACTTTCGTCCAGCATTAAGCTTCCAGGTCTGTCTTAAAAAACCCTATTTAGAGCTCATTTTAATGATCCATTAAGACAGGTCCTACTGTATACAGAAACCTCCTAATTAGTACAGGAGCTTACATACACAAAATGGTAAAATACAAGATTCATCTTTGCATGCAACAAACGACACATAGTCTGAATAATTCTACAATTTCTAGGCAGTTAACCCTTTATTCCACAGATATGCCTTTTAACTCTTTCGGCGCCAACTCTTTCGGCAACAGTGCAGTACCAGGTCAGATGTCGCCTGTTGGCACCATTGAAAACAGTGCAGTCCCAGGTCAGATGTCGCCTGTTGGCACCATTGAAAACAGTGCCAACAGTTCTCCTGTAGAAACTGTCTGACCAGAGTTGACCATGGTTCTCCTGTAGAAACTGTCTGACCAGAATTGACCATGGTTCTCCTGTAGAAACTGTCTGACCAGAGTTGACTATGTTTCACAGGAGAAACTGTCTGATCAGAGTTGACTGTTTCACAGGAGAAACTGTCTAATCAGAGTTGACTATGTTTCACAGGAAAAACTGTCTGATCAGAGTTGACAATGTTTCACAGGAGAAACTGTCTGATCAGAGTTGACCATGGTTCTCCTGCAGAAACTGTCTGACCAGAGTTGACCATGGTTCTCCTGCAGAAACTGTCTGACCAGAGTTGACTATGTTTCTCCTGTAGAAACTGTCTGACCAGAGTTGACCATGATTCTCCTGTACAAACTGTCTGATCAGAGTTGACTATGTTTCACAGGAGAAACTGTCTGACCAGAGTTGACTATGTTTCTCCTGTAGAAACTGTCTGACCAGAGTTGACTATGTTTCACAGGAGAAACTGTCTGATCAGAGTTGACTTTGTTTCTCCTGTAGAAACTGTCTGACCAGAGTTTACTATGTTTCACAGGAGAAACTGTCTGATCAGAGTTGACCATGGTTCTCCTGCAGAAACTGTCTGACCAGAGTTGACTATGTTTCTCCTGTAGAATCAGGATCCAAACTGACAATATTAAACTCGGCGTCTCATCAGGATCCAAACTGTGACAATACAATATTAAACTCAGCATCTAATCAGGATCCAAACTGTGACAATATTAAACTCAGCATCTCATCAGGATCCAAACTGTGACAATATTAAACTCAGCGTCTCATCAGGATCCAAACTGTGACAATATTAAACTCAGCGTCTCATCAGGATCCAAACTGTGACAATATTTTTCAAACAAAAATCTAAAAAATAAAAATGGTAGCAGACGACAATTATTGACAGCGAAAGAGTTTAGCTAATTAAGTTTCATCATTTCTAACATGAATATTTATGGAACTAAAGGGTTATTCTCTCTCCATGCACATTTCAAGGTGACATACCATTTACACTGTAATTTAATATTTAGCTGGTGGAGAAAATTCTTTTTCACCTACAAATACCATCAATGTCAATTTGATAATAAAAAAAAAGATTCCCCCCAAGCCTTTCTCTCGCATAAATGCCTTTTCATGCCTTTGCAAACAAAGTAAGCCCAAATCAGACGTCTCCTGCAGGAGCCGTCTGATCAAGGTCTGCTATGTTTCCTTACAATATAATATACCGTAATAATGATTCTACAGTTATGCCATGGTCAAAATAATTCATGTATTCACCATCATTATAAACGTTTAACCCTTTCCTCCACGAATATTCATGTAGGAAATAATGACATCATGTATATTCATTAGCTAAGTTTTTATATTGTTAACTTTTATTAGCTAAGTTTTTATATTGTTAACTTTTCAAGAATTTTTTGCTTTGACAAAAACTACAAAATCATATCCATAGCATGTCAAAAGTAAACAGAGCAGACCCTGATCAGACGGAATCATCCATGTTGCATGCAAAATAAAAATTATACGACATATTTTGCATTGCATAATGTACATTTCCATTTAATATAATGCAGCATCCATACATACAAATACATGCTTATCTAACTACCATAACTTTCTCACAAGAACAGAACTGCTTCATTCAAAAGTAGTCAAACAGTCATTATGTTATACAGCCAAACAAGTCTATCATTCAAAGGAACATCTGTCAATTTGATGAAAGCATATGAAAGAAGTGTGACAGACTGACAGACAGACAGATGGCAGAGAAGCGATATCTTAACCCTATCTGTATTGTATACTAATTGTTAATTAATAAACATGTTAACCCATTCCCTCATAATGACGACTTTTTGAAACCATTGTGGTAAATTTAGGTAAATCCTTAGGAGCAAATGCTCTTTTTATCACAATGGTTTCAAAATTACACAATTATAAAAAAAACTCCTTTTCACCAGTAAATGCTCCTTTTTTGTATATTTATTCAAAGAGGTAGGGTCTTAAAATAGCCTATGAGGCAATGGGTTAAGAATAAAATTAAAATAGTTAGCCATGGACAGAACATGCTCAGCATACCCATCCCTGCACAAGACACGATACGGCACCATTTTGATACCAGTATACCCAGAGCTTAGTAACCGATAAAGGTGCGTACCCAAATACTAAAATCGTTCCTTCTCTACCAAACCCGCAAAACCCTATACTGTGACCACTCTTTAGAATCGTCTCTTCCAGATGATTCTAAACAGTGGTCACAGTATAGGATTTGGTGGAGAAATTCATTAAAATAAAGGAGTTATTCTAGAAAATGTTTATACATATATTAACGCATTTTATCTGGACCTCCTTATATTTTTCTCTGGGATTTCAATGACAGTACAAAGCACTTATTTCAAAATTATTTCATAATATTTGCAAAAGGAATTTTGAACGGCAAACAGCACATACCCAGATCAGAGTACATACTTTCTGATCTGGGTCTATACTGTTTGAAGATGCCAGACCTCTTTCCCATATTCAAAGTGTTAAAACTAAAAGCAAACCGGCCATGATCAGCTGCTAAAAATGCCAAAATTTCAGCCAAGAGGAAGAAAATGGTCAAATATCAAACAAGGACAGTAAATGCATCAAGATTTCCTCAACAGGGGAGAGCACTCTCTTCAAGGTGCAATATACACACTTACCAAACCTTTCCGTCGTTTCTTATGCTGTATATAGGAATGTTACATACATAAGCATGATGTAGACCAGTTGATGATATTTACCAGTAGTTGTTAGTCTAATCCTTTACTCCATAAACACTGTGACCTTTCTACACCTTTGCAAACAGTAGACCCAGATCAGACGGCTCCTGTAGGAGCTGTCTGATCAGGGTCTGCTCTGTTTGCTTATGATATTATATAGATATAATTCTACAGTTCCTGCCATGACCAAAAATTCCTGTGTCCATTGTGCTCTTATAACAAATGAAACTAATCAATATTCATAAAGTGATTATTTCTTAGACCAACACAATCTAGTCATTAACCCTTCACGCCATGAATATTCACGTTAGAAATAATGACGACATGAATATACATGTTAGATATTAAGAGTATTAATCAGATGAATAGTCATAAAATCATAAACATGGAAAGTGTTAGTCATGGCAGGAAACTGTTCAATCCAATCTATATTATTTCATAAGCAAACAGAGGAGACCCTGATCAGAAGGCATTAACCCTTTCCCAAATATAAACATGTTTTCACACATTTGCAAACAGAGAACATCCAGGTAAGACGACTGCTATAGGAGCCATGTGACCAGGGTCTGCTCCGGGACAGGAAGAGGTTGGATCTCTATAGGAGCCATGTGACCAGGGTCTGCTCTGGGACAGGAAGAGGTTGGATCGTTATAGGAGCCATGTGACCAGGGTCTGCTCTAGGACAGGAAGAGGTTGGATCGCTGTAGGAGCCATGTGACCAGGGTCTGCTCTAGGACAGGAAGAGGTTGGATCGCTATAGGAGCCATGTGACCAGGGTCTGCTCTAGGACAGGAAGAGGATGGATCGTTATAGGAGTCATCTGACCTGGGTCTGCTCTAGGACAGGAAGAGGTTGGATCGCTATAGGAGCCATCTGACCAGGGTCTGCTCTAGGACAGGAAGAGGTTGGATCCAGATGAGATGTCAAATAAGTGCATCTCATCTGGATCCAACCTCTTTGGACTCTTTGTATATGCTCCGGGACAGGAAGAGGTTGGATCGCTATAGGAGCCATGTGACCAGGGTCTGCTACGGGACAGGAAGAGGTTGGATGCTATAGGAGCCATGTGACCAGGGTCCGCTCTGGGACAGGAAGAGGTTGGATCGCTATAGGAGCCATGTGACCAGGGTCTGCTCCGGGACAGGAAGAGGTTGGATCGCTATAAAAGCCATGTGACCAGGGTCTGCTCCAGGACAGGAAGAGGTTGGATGCTATAGAAGCCATGTGACTAGGGTCTGCTCCGGGACAGGAAGAGGTTGGATTGCTATAGAAGCTATCTGACCAGGGTCTGCTCTGGGACAGGAAGAGGTTGGATCGCTATAGGAGCCATGTGACCAGGGTCTGCTCTGGGACAGGAAGAGGTTGGATCGCTATAGGAGCCATGTGACCAGGGTCTGCTCTAGGACAGGAAGAGGTTGGATCGTTATAGGAGTCATCTGACCTGGGTCTGCTCTAGGACAGGAAGAGGTTGGATCGCTGTAGGAGCCATCTGACCAGGGTCTGCTCTAGGACAGGAAGAGGTTGGATCCAGATGAGATGTCAAATAAGTGCATCTCATCTGGATCCAACCTCTTTGTATATACTCTCTATAATCATGTGCCTTTCTACACCTTTGCAAACAGAGTAGACCCAGATCAGGCAGCTCCTATAGGAGCTGTCTGGTCAGGGTCTCTGTTTGCTCATTAATATTCATGATGTCATTATATCTGACATGAGTATTCATGGAGTAAAGGTTTAAATGTTATCTTCCTGCTGTCCATTAGAATTGAGCAGCAGCAACACAAGGTTGACAAAAAAATAAAAAATAATTTCACAGATTTGCTAAATACACTTTTTATCTATAGGTCTGTTTAAAAAAAAATAAACAAAATGCAAAATTTATCACAGTAAGAAGTGTGTTTTTTCGTCTTCATACTATACATGTATAGGGGACAACTAGAAACCAATAATCTCTACAAACCACATATATATCATACATACATACAGACATACATGGGATACATATAACAACACAAGATGGCATGATAAATCTTACAAGAAATATCTCTGACCAAGGATTTTATTCTGTTCAATATGAACTAAAACCAGAATTAACCCTTTTCCCCCATCTAAATGATCTTTCATGTCTTTGGAAACAGTGTAGACAAAGAGATACCCATTTAATTTTTTCAGCAGTTTTCCGCATGCATTGAGTAAGCCATCATTATGAGATAAAAAAGGCCTTGGTCAGAGTTATCCCCTTGTCAGCTGTATGTTTACGGTACATACTGTCCTGATGTCGCTCAGCTAGTGGAGAAGAATGGGACAAAACGTAAACATGAAATATCCTTGTCACACCGTAAACTTGTATTGCATGTTAACAAGTGGGCCTGTAAACTATATATCTGCCAGGACCGACAGCTCAACTCTTTGCACGCTAGCAGCAAAACTGTGATAACTGATGGAGACAGTTTGGGCCCAGATGAGACGCTACTTATCCCATTCTCTACTCACTGGGGACCAACAATGTATTATTATCAAAATGTTTTGCTACGACAATTTATATGGGTATTATAATAGATTTGTTTTCCTACGAAGCCAGTGTATCAATTGGGAAATGTTTTCCTACGAAAACAAAGTTGCCTTCGTAGGAAAACAATTCTATTATAATACTCATATAAATTGTCGTAGCAAAACATTTTGATAATAATACGTAGTTGGCCCCCAGTGCTACTACTGAAGCCTTTTGGCACCTCTGTAAAAGTAATGTTTTGAAACCATTGTGATAAATAGAGCAAATGCTCTATTTATCGCAATGGTCTAAAAACTACACACTTCTAAAATTCTCCTTTCCTATAGTTAATGCTTCTTTTTGGTAGAATTATTCAAAGAAGCTGGGTCTAAAAATAGCCAAGGAAGGAATAAGTTAATGTGGTGTCTCATCAGGATCCAAACTGTTTGATACATGTACTTTAGCCATCAGTTTACAAAGAAATGAGAACAAAAACGATTTTAAGAGTCGAAGCGGACGACAACTGTTACTGTTACTGACAAAAAATTACTTAGCGTGCAAAGAAACACAGCCCCTCTGGATCAGTTTAACCCTTTCCCTGTTTAATATTTAAACCTCATGAATATTCATGGACAGAATCAATAAAATGGAACATGGAAAAAGGAATCTTTTGGAAACTGTGTACTCAGAATATACCTTTGTGTAATCAGTATAATACCTTCATCTCATTAATATTCATGATGTCATAATTTCTGACACAAATATTTATAAAGGGTTAATTATAACCAAACCCATCACCTCATGAATATTCATGTAAAACATAATCACCTCATGAATATTCATCATATATATCATGGCAGAAACTGGAGAATCACATTAATATTATTCCACAAACAAACAGAGTAGACCCTGATCAGATGGCTCCTACAGGAGCTGTTTGATCTGGGTCTACTCTGTCTGCAAATGTTGTCAAAAGGTGTCTCTATGAGGCAAAAGGTGTCTCTATAAATACACCTTTCTATGCCTTTGCAAACAGCGTTAAGACCTAGATCATATGGCTCCTATAGGAACTGTCTGATCAGGGTCTGCTCTGTTTGCTTATGATATAATGCAGATATGATTGTACAGCACAACCAAGTATTTCTGTGTCCATGTGCTATTACAACAATAACTCTAGTTAATATTCATGATGTCATTATTTCTATGAATATTTATGGAGGAAAGGGTAACAGGTTAAGTTCTCTCTGCTCACAACATCCAGTCTGAACATTAAACAGCTTAGCACTTTATGGACCAATTTCTGACCCATTTGTTATAACCGAGGCAAACAGTATAGATCCATACCTCAGTATCCTATCAGGATCCAAACTGTCTCATACTTACACTCTTTTTTTTTTAAAGAAAACACAGCAGTAGATAAAGTAGCTCATTTCAAATACTAAAATCGTCATTTCTCAAGCAAACCCTATGCTGTGACCACTCTTTTCCAGACGATTCTAAGAAGTGGTCACAACATAGGGTTAGGTAGAGATATGTAGAAGCTGCTCTTAAAAAAAATGTTTCAAAATTGAAAAATACCAGTATGACCAATTCTGCAGACAAAATGTCTCACCTGTTGTATAATCTTCTGCTGCTTCTCATTTTCCTTCTTCAGGTCCTTCAGTTCAGTCTCGTAATCCGCTGTCTTCTTTTTCAGATCTTTCTCCGTCTTCTGCAACTGGTCTTCTAGAAGTCTGCAATGTAAAAGACACTGAATTATAAATCTTTCAAAATTAGTGAAAAAGCATTTGCAAGTAGTCTAGACCCTGAGCACAGGAGCAAATGCTCTATTTATCACAATGGTTTCAGAGCTATATGAGTCTAAACATTCCCTTTTCTCAAGTAAATGCTCCTTTTTGGTAGATTTATTCAAAGAGGTTGAATCTAAAAATAGACTATGAGGGAATGGGTCTAAATCAGTTTCATCTGGATTTGCACAATTTGCATACATGTATATATAACTGTCTGAGTATAAATAAGGAAGGTCCCTTGTTTTTGTGATGACATATTTTCATGTGAAGATTGGTCGGACTAAGGCCTGACATCTGTAACATATTTTTTTGTTCCCCGTTTTTCATTACTCCTGGTTGAGAGTATTCTCAATCATATTTGTTTGGTTCCCCACTTATTCTATTCTGTTAGAAGCTGGTGACCAAAACTAACATAATTGAAAATAGTACCAAATCTCATGTCTGAATGGTAGACTGTAAACTAAACAAGAGCACCGCAAGCGGGTGCCAACGCTTGTCTGTCGTCATTGATAAGATGAACATGCATACCAACAAGAACACCGCAAGCGGGTGCCAACGCATGTCTGTCGTCATTGTAAAGATGAACATGCATACCAAAAATGAAGGTTGTAAATGAAAAATTGAAGAAGTTGTGGTCAATGTTAAGATTTCGGACAACAACCGACAACAACAACGCGGATGCGGATGCCGGAGTTACAACAATAGCTCGTGATTTCTTCGAAACAGACGAGCTAAAAATGAAGGTTGTAAATGAAAAATTGAAGAAGTTATGGTCAATGTTAATATTTCGGACGACGACAACGACAACATGGATGCCGGAGTTACGACCAATAGCTCGTGATTTCTTCAAAACAGACAAGCTAACAAAAAAAATGGAGTAAAAAAAGCCTGTGAAAATGAATCCTTTAACCTTTTCCCTGTTCTATGTTTATTCAAAATTTCAATACCTACAATTGTTACAATGAAATATGGAAGGTGGAACAGTGTAACCATTTTAGAAAGCAAAGCAACATACCTATCAAATTCCATTTGCAAACAGAGCAGACCCTGAACAGATGGCTCCTACAGGAGCCATCTGATCTGGGTCTACTCTGCAGGATGCCTGAAAACATGTTTATATGAAGGAAAGAGTTAGTTCATGAATATTAATACAAGAATACATAACTTAATGAATATGTATTAACTGAATTTTTATAATGACCAATGAAAAAAGGAATAATTGGCAATTTCACCACCAGTAAAATCAGATATATATAAATTACTCCATTAAAGCAAACAGAGTAGACCCAGATCTGATGGCTCCTACAGGAGCTGTCTGATCTGGGTCCCACCCTGTTTGCAAATGAGTGAAAAACAACAACGCCTGTAACAGGAATATACTGCACTACACAGGTCAAATGCGAGAATCAATTTAAGAATGTCTATTAGACAATGATGTTATTACTTCTTACTAAGACATGACACAAACATACTGAACAGACTCAGGTAAAAATGGTTTATCAATCAATACCCAAGTCCTCTCAATCATCAGATTTGTCCTGTCAGCACTTTAACCCTTGCAATGCTTTAAACCTTTCCCTGTTCTATGTTTATTACAAATTTCAATACCTACTGAATACTCATGGACAAAATAAAAGTACGGAAGGTGGAACACTGTAGCCATTTTTAGAATGTAAAGGAACAGATCTATCAAATTTCATTAGCAAACAGAGCAGACTCTGATCAGACTGCTCCTATAGGAGCCGTCTGATCTGGGTCTACTCTATTTGCAAATGTGTGAAAACATGTTTATATCAGGGAAAGGGCTAATTCTCAAATGGACTATTCCAAAATTCAAACAAGTTAAGCTTACGGTGAGTATTTAGGGATTTTTCTAAAGAGAAGTGTAACAAGACAAAAAGGGCTCCTCTAGGAGCCCTCTCACCTGGGTCTACACTGTTTGCAAAGGCCATTAGCGACTTGTGTCTTGCCCTGTAAGGGTTAAACCCTTGGAACGCTGATATGCCAAAGTTGAAATGCCAATTAGTATTTAACCCTCTACTCCATATATACGCCTTTCTACATTTTGCAAACAGAGTAGACCCAGATCAGACAACTCCTATAGGAGTTGTCTGATCAGGGTCTGCTCTGTTTGCTTGTGATATAATAGAGGTATGATTGTACAGTTTCTGCCATAGTCAAAAACTCCTGTCTCAATGTGCTATTATGAAAAATAATTATTAATCGAATTAATATTCATGATGTCATTATTTCTTACATGAATATTCATGGACGAAAGGGTTACTAACATAGCTCATTTAGTATGGACAACTTCAACTTGCTAGGGAATTTTGACTGACAAATAGTACATACCCAGATCAGAGGGCTTCTCTAGGATTAACCCTCTGATCTGGGTCTACACTGTTTGCAAATGCCAGTTCACTCGGCCCCCCCAACATTGATTCAAAGGGTTAAGCCTTCCTAGGTTAATGGATTCTACTGCAGGTCTATCTGGTCCAGTCCATTCTTAGTGTAAAGGTCCTGAATTATAACTCCTGCTGGTAAACAGCGCAGACCATGCTGAGGATTCCTGCTGGAGTTTTCTGACCAGGGTCTGAGATGTATGCATATGCTATCTAACATGCTTCCTACTTAAACCTGTACATCTTACTACAATTTGTTATATGTCTTCACTACCATGTTAGGCTCTTGACCTACTTGTTACAACATGCCATCACTCTATTACTACAAGCACAATCCTAGCAAACCTACTTGTTACAATATACTATCTCTCTATAACTACAAGCACAATCATGACCTACCTACTTGTTACAATATACCATCACTCTATTACTGCAAGCACAATCCTGGCCTACTTGTTACAATATACTACATGTATCACTCTATTACTGCAAGCACAATCCTGGCCTACTTGTTACAATATACCATCACTTTATTACTACATGCACAATCCCAGCCTACCTACTTGTTACAATATACCATCACTCTATTACTACAAGCACAATCCTGGCCTATCTACTTGTTACAATATACCATCACTCTATTACTACAAGCACAATCCTGGCCTACCTACTTGTTACAAGAAGATATTCATAACAATGTCTTAATGAACCCATTCCTGCATAGGCTTTTTTAAGACCAACCTCTATGAAAAAATGCACCGAAAATGGGCATTTATTAGAGAAAAGGTAAATTTTAGATTTGTGTAGTGACCTGAAACCATTGTGATAAATGGAGTATTTGCTCCTATGGAGCTAATGCTCTATTTATCACAATGGTTTCAAAAAGTGACTTTTACAAAGGCTTCAATATGCGTGAATGGGTTAAATATCATATTTGGGACTCATAATACTTCTTTTGTGTAGAAAATGTCTACTGTAGTGGTTATCACAATTCCCAATATAAAGTTTTATTTGTATCTTACTCAGAAATATCAGGGGCTAGGGACTGCAGTGTCCCCGTGTGCTGCTCCGGGGGCTGGTTAAAGCACGAATCACAATCACATTCCTCCGGATTTTCCCCTGATCCATCCAGATCCAAAAATTGGATTCCTTCGAGTGATCCATCAGATGCGCTCATGACTCCATTTGCGTCCGACGCAGACGAAAAATGATGATCATACTCTACTTCTTCGTTATCAGCACCAATATCATTGTCATCTATATATTGCACATGGCCCAAATCTGCATTCAAAAAGGCCAGATTACCTCCCTTGTTTCCACCAGTATGACTTCCCCTGACTACCGCAGGTTTGGCAATAGGCTTTGCATAGCCATTGTGATTGGCAACTAATTGAATATCATTTGGCAAATTGGATGAGAAGTTTCTTGGTGAATTTTCCAGGGATGAGATGTGTTCATGTTCGCCAGTCTCTGACAAATGTTCTCGACACTTGGAGCAGTCACAAATGTCACTTGTGTGGGGCGTGGTTTGGTCTACGCACTCCACACACTTACACACATCCTCTGGATGGTTATTGTTGAGAGATTCTGTCTGACCTCTAGAGGCGTTCACACAGTTCTCACAATCACACGTGTATGAATCTCCTGAGTGGTTCAAACAATCTTCACAGTCACAAGTTATCTCCCTTGGGCTTGACGTATGGGGTGAATGTAGAATTTCCTCCCTTGTGTGAACACAATTTTCACAATGGCAGTCCACTGCCTCGGTTTGATTTATACAGTCTTCACAATCACAAATCACATGACCAGAGTCAGCACCATCGTTTGAAATTCTCTCCCCTTCGTAAACATCCATAAACGTCACTTTTCGTGAATATGTCTTATAATTTTCATCCCTATCGCCACTAAGTCCATCTTCCTCCTCATCACCATATTCGACGGACCCCTGACCTTCTGACCCACTATATACATCTCTGTCTCTGCTTCCTCCATACTGTCTCACACCAACATCGTACCTTGACAAGCTGAACTCTCGCGACCTATGCTTGTTTACAGGTACATTTATCAATTCCAACTCCCTTTCTCCTAGATCCCCATTGGGGTCAAAAGGGTCCTCATAGGAATCCATGACCCTTTTTTCTGAAGTCTTTACAACTTTCCCCTCAATTTTTCCATAGTCCTCACTGTTACTCAGTTCTGTTTTTGTCAGTCTAGCTCCAGGCTTTGGAACTTCAAGCTTTTTCCAAAGATCTTCAACAGTGGCCATTTCGAACCATGGAAAGTTCAGCCATTACCAACTAGTCCAATGATTATAACTAATTATAGAATACAGTAAAATGTCAATTATTCGAACACTAAAGTATCTGTCATTATCGATCTTTAAGACAGGTGGCAGCTTAATGACTTTCACCATGCATAAAGCAGCCACCTGCTTAAAAGGGTCTAAATTCGTCTATACTTAAATTTCGAATAATTGAGATTTTGCTGTAGTTCAAATTACAGTTGAACTTAAATATCTCCAACTTTGAGGGACCTTGCAAATTACTTTAAGATAGCATAAGTTTGAGTTGTCCGATAGCAGAAGGAATCTGAACAATTTCTCAAGTTTCACAGCTTAATGCAGGAGCTTTCAGCATTACGTTCCACCTACATTAAGCTTTCACAGTGACATGTGTTTCTAGATATGAGCAGTGATACCTTTTAGAAAACTTGTGTATTGTAAATTTTGGAAGGACCGAATGTTTACTTAAGTTATCCCAAAGTTCGAGTTATCCGAGTTTGAGATGTTGAAGTTCAACTGTAGGTCAAGGTCAACTGCTGACTTCATGAATATTTCAAATTTTATTTTCTAATTCCAGTGACCCAATTATTTCTAATCCCAGTGACCCAATTATTTCTAATCCCAGTGGCCCAATTATTTCTAATCCCAGTGACCCAATTATTTCTAATTCCAGTGACCCAATTATTTCTAATCCCAGTGGCCCAATTATTTCTATCCCAGTGACCCAATTATTTCTCATTCCAGTGATCCAAATATTTCAACTTATTCTGTAGCACATTAGAAACCTTCCACAATATCCAAAGACAGCTCTGTTCCACCTTGTCCTTTAACCCATTCCCTCATATTGATGCCTTTTGACGCCTCTGTGAATGTCACTTTTTGTGATAAACAGAGCATTTAGCTCTTATGGTGTAAATGTTCTATTTATCACAATGGTTTCAAAACTACACAATTCTAAAGTTTACCTTTTTCTAAAAAATGCTCCTTTTTGGTAGATTTATTCAAAGAGGTTTGATCTAAAAATAGCAGATGGGGGAATGGGTTAACCCTTTACACCATGAACATTCATGGGCAGTTTTTACCATGACAGTAACAGACTTACAATAAATCATAGGCAGAGCAGACCCTGATCAGACAGCTCCTTTAGGAGCTGTCTCATCAGGGTCTACTCTGTTTGCAAATCCGTGAAAAGGTGTTTATATGAGGGAAAGGGTTAAAAAAATATCCCAATTCCAAATAGATGTGACCCAGTTATTTCCTTCTAGTTCTAATCTCCCTATCACACTTAATATCATTTTTTTCCAAGTTCCTACAATTTTTCTTCCTCCAGTTCTAATCTCCCTTATAATCACACTTAATATTATTTTTTTCAAAGTTCCTACAATTTTTCTCCCCTCCTGAATTCTGTATGATCACTATATACGAGAACTGCTTCAGTTCAATATGTTTCCAGGTCAGGTCAGTTACTGTATATATATACCTTAGTCATTGCAATCTGGTCTAATACTGTCTAATACTGTAAGTAATCACTCCCTCTTGAATTTTTATGAAATAAATACATCATGAATGTGGGGACTTTATATAATTGCACAGTAACTTTTTACTTCAGCAGAAAATGTAAAATCAGATCTACTTAATTCAATAGCAAACAGAGCAGACCCTCATCAGATGGCTCCTCTAGGAGCGGTCTGATCTGGGTCTACTCTGTTTGCAAAGCTGTCAAAAGGCGTGTCTATCATGTAACTGAGGTTTTAAATAGTGTGAACAACACAATTGAAGGTCACATATTTCTACTTCTTTCCTCTATTCAACTTTAATCCTCATTAAGCCCTTTTGATTGCTAAATATTCAAAGTAATACAGTCCATCCACTAGTATTTTCATGATATAGTCCATTCAGTACAAAAAGGTTTAAATACGCAAGAGGGTTTTGAAAAACAACAGTGCAAACCCAGATCAAGGGGCTACTCCAGGAACCCTATGATCTGGGTCTACATTGTTTTGCAAATGCCAGTTCACATGTTTCATAAAATGAAATGATTAACACTTAAAACCTTAACAAAAGAGAAGCCCCCTGATTAGTGTCGGCACTGTCATAAAAATGTTTTTTGAATTTTTCTTTTAACCCTTCGCTTGCTTAATTTTAAAATACATTTCTCCTTCTTTACCCATGCCCTGTTGTATAATTACTTATATCTTCACTCTGTACAAGTATTTCGCTGTGCAATCACTGCTGTGGAGTGCACTGGTTGCACAATCAATTTGTAAATAGTGCAGACCCTGATGAGACAGCTCCTGCTGGAGCTGTCTCATCTTGGTCTTCACTATTTACAGGTACATGTAGGTATATTGATGTGAATAGCAAGCGAAGGGTTAAGATATTTTTTTATACAATATTCTGTTTATTTAATATTCAGACAGGGAGGGGCCAGTTTTAATTATTCAGCAGATTATAGATTAAGGGTTAACTCCTTACAACACGGACTATTCCGAAATTTAAACAGGTCAGGCTTATGGTGAAATTGTTGAGGGATTTTTGTAAAGAAAAAGCGTAACATGATGAACAGTGCAGAGCCTGATGAGAGGGTTCCTCTAGGAGCACTCTCATCTGAGTATACAATGTAAAGGTACAAAGGACATTAATGACTCGTGTCCCACACTGTAAGGGTTAAGCCCATATCATAATCTAGGCTTTATGTATAAGTACAGCAGTCTTCTTATGTTTATCACACATTCTCTAATTGTTTCCTGTGCCATGATCAAACGTAATTAGTGTCACACAAGTGCCATGGTACCTATAGTACTAATGGTCTGTACTCGTATACTGGACTTTCAACCCATCATCCTTTATTCCATCAATATGCCTTTTAATGCCTTTGCAAACAGAATAGACCAAAATCAGACGGCTCCTGTAGGAACCACCTGATCTGGGTCTGCTGTTTGCTTATGAAATACATGTACATGTAGATATGATTCTGCAGCTTCTGCCACGTCCAAAAACGTATGTGTCCATATACTTTTAGGAGCCATCTGATCTGGGTCTTCTCTGTTTTTCAAATGCGTGAAAGCGTTTATATGAAGGAAAGGGTTAAATTCACCCATGACTGCAATATGCAAGCAAGTGTGGCACCCACTAACAAACATTATACAAGCAAGTGTGGCACCCACTTACAAACTGCAATATGCAAGCAAGTGTGTCACCCACTAACAAACTACAATATGCAAGCAAGTGTGGCACCCACTAACAAACTGCAATATGCAAGCAAGTGTGGCACCCACTAACAAACTGCAATATGCAAGCAAGTGTGGCACCCACTAACAAACTGCAATATGCAAGCAAGTGTGGCATCCACTTACCAACTGCAATATGCAAGCAAGTGTGGCACCCACTAACAAACTGCAATATGCAAGCAAGTGTGGCACCCACTAACAAACTGCAATATGCAAGCAAGTGTGGCACCCACTTACAAACTGCAATATGCAAGCAAGTGGGGCACCCACTAACAAACTGCAATATGCAAGCAAGGTTGGCACCCACTTACAAACTGCAATATGCAAGCAAGTGTGGCACCCACTAACAAACATTATACAGGCTCGTACTATTTGCAAGTTTCTTGCCAGTTTCTTTTGATTGGGTCTACCGTGTCCTTGTAAACTCTACTCAGACTTAACCATTTCCTCCATAAATATGTCTTTCTATGCCTCTGTAAAAGCCACCTGTTGAAACCATTGTGATAAATACAGCATTTGCTCCTATAGGAGTAAATGCTCTATTAATCATAATGGTTTCAAACTGCAAAATTCTAAAATGTTCCTTTTCTCTGGTTAATGCTCCTTTTCGGTAGATTTATTCAAAGTAGTTGGATCTAAAAATAGCCTATGAGGTAATGGATCTAAAAATAGCCTATGAGGTAATGGATCTAAAAATAGCCTATGAGGTAATGGATTAATGATTAACCCTGTTCTTCATTAATATTCATATAAGAAATAATGAAATCATGACTATTTAAATCTGGATTTATATAATGTCATGTATGAACACAGAATTTGGTGGGGGGTTTTGCAATGACACTAGCTGTATAATCAGATCTATGTTATTCCATAAGCAAACAGAGCAGACCCTAATCATACAGCTCCTACAGGAGTTGTCTGATCTGGGTCTACTTTGTTTGCAAAGGTGTAGAAATTAGTCTATATGAGTGAAAGGGTTAAAGTACCATGTGCTTTTAAGACCCAGATTTATACCTCTGTTGATGGTTACGAGGGAGAGGTTTTACTGTCTGTTTGAGGAGACACTGAATGTCGGAGGACACTGTATGTTGGAGGGGACACGGTATGTATGAGGGACACTGTATGTTAGAGGGATAAGGTATGTTGGAGGAACACTGTATGTTGGAGGGGAAGCTGCTTGTTGGAGGGACACTGTATGTAACACTGTATGTTGGAGGGACACTGTATGTTGGAGGAGACACTGTATGAGGAACACTGTATGTTGGAGGGACACTGTATGTTGGAGGGACACTGGTATGTTGGAGGGACACTGTATGTTGGAGGGACACTGTATGCTGGAGGAGACACTGTATGTTGGAGGGGACACTGTATGTTGGAGGGACACTGTTTGTTGGAGGGACACTGTATGTTGGAGGGGAAGCTGTTTGTTGGAGGGGACAGTGTATGTATGTTGGAGGGGACATTGTTTGTTGGAAGGACACTGTATGTTAGAGGGGACACTGTATGTTTGAGGGGACACTGTATGTTGGAAGGACACTGTATGTTAGAGGGGACACTGTATGTTGGAAGGACACTGTGTGTTGGAGGGGACACTGTATGTTGGAAGCACAAATATGTTGAGGGGCACAGTGCATATTGGAGGGACACTGTATGTTTGAGGGTCACCACAACTGTTAGAAGGGCAACACATGTTGGAGGGTCATTGTATGTTTGGAACTGATGAGATGGAAAGTCAAGGACACATACAGTACGGTATTATCTTCTCAGAGATTCAGGAATGTAATATTGTGGTGGATTTACCAGTTTAGATGGGTTGTTGTCCTACAGTATCACCCACACAACTGATACTGTGATAATGTCAAACTATTTCATAAACTGTCCTCTGCTACAAGTTCAAAGTTCATATACTCAGAGCTATACATAAAGGCATGTATTCAGCATGGGTCTGTAGGAATACCACAAACAAAAACACGTTTTAAGGATAACCTAAAGTGCAAAAAGTCAAAAATGGTAAAATTTGGTCCCCAAAATGTTTGAGAGCTGTCGGTAAAAAACCAAAGAGGTGTTCGCTGAGAACACTGAGCGTCACCTGCCGATGAGGCTGACCTAAAATCTCAATCTTGCAAAGTGTGACGGACGGACAGACAGACAGAGGAATCCCTATGTGACACACTACTCTCGGCAGGTGACACAGTAGGATTTAATTTGTTTGGGAAAATAGTGTCTAAAATTAACCTATTTGCAAGTAAATGCTCCTTTTCAGTATTTTTTTCAAAGGGTTTAGGTCTAACAATAGCCTATGAGGGAACAGGTTAAGGATAACCTTGAGTGCCAAGAGCTAAATTTGTTTAGATTTAGTTATGAAACAGCGGTATGTAAATCATAGCTTAGTAGGTAACTGCTTTTGAAACATTTTAATCGTGCACATTCTATGTCAATATACTTTAACCCTTATCCGGCTATCCGAGATGAGACTTGTAAATTTTGCAAATTATAAGTTTTTATCCACCTTCAACCTCATAGCCCTTTAACCCTTTTCCTGCTGAATATTCATGTAAAAAATAATGACATCATTCATATTAACCCTTTCCCTCATATAAAGGTGTTTACACATTTGCAAAACAGAGTAGACCCAGATCAGATGGCTCTGATTAAACGTTCCAGATCGAAAATCTTGCATACAAAGGGTTAAAGGAAATATTAAATTATTCAGCGCGACTCTCACGCGTGTTTCCCCATTATGTTGACACTCACATGTAGGCACGGTAAATATAGAGGTGGTAAGAGGAAGATTTAATCCATTTAAACCGGTATTACACCTGTTGCACACCCAAATGTTCATATTTCAGGATATAATTTTACCTCACATACTTAAGCAGACCTAATTTGTTATCTTAAATCAGTTTTATTTTGTCCCCAGAATTTTCTAACAAGTAGCCCTGGTTTGTGAAACTGAACAGAATAACTCTTTACATGTGAGATGTAAATCAACTGCCATTTGCAAACAGTGGAGACCCAGGTCAGAGAGTCATTAGAGGAAAACTATGATCAGAGTCTACATGGTTTGTCATTCAAAATCCAGCTGTAAACTACAGTAGAACACCTCTAATGCGACCTGACTTAAAAAATAACCATAGCTGTCTTTATAAGCAGGTGGTTGCTTAACGCAGGTCAAAAGTTAAGCAGAAAGCTCCTATAGGAGCTTTCTGCATAACTTCCGTCCTGCATTAAGCTACCACCTGCCTCCTAGAATTATGTCCCTTTTTGGCAGTCGCATTAGAGGGGGTTTACAGTAACCCCCTTTGTCACTGAATGGACTTTGTCAGATGGGCCATTCCATTTGGAAAATTCAGCATTAAAATTTAAATGATGACGATAGCGAACGCTCCTTTTTGATTAATTGCTTCAAATTTTATATTCTGAAATCTTCATATTATCATTAACATGTCTTGGATATTTCTGTATCTAGATAGTAACAAACTGCAGAAAACTTCTAATGTTTTTAACCCTTTCCTTCAGATAAACATGTTTTCAGGCAATTGCAAACAGAGTAGACCTCAGATCAGATGGTTCCTATAGGAGCCATCTGATCAGGGTCTGCTCTTATTTTGCCAGCGGAATTTGAAATATGTTTTTTTACTTTCAAAAATGGTTAGAATGTTCCACTTTAAGTATTTCATTATAGCTGTTTTGCTGTCTGATCAGGGTCTGCTCTATTTTGCCAGCGGAATTTAAAAGATGTTTTTTTACTTCCTAAAATGGTTAGAATGTTCCACTTTAAGTATTTCATTATAACTGCTTTGTCCATTTACCTTTAGTAGGTATTGAAAGTGGAAAAAAATATGGAATAGAGAATGGATGAGAGAGATGATTCTAAAGAGCAGTCATAGTATAGTGTTTGATGGAGAAATGAGGATTTTATTACAGTAAAACTTCGATTATCCGAACACTAAAATACGTATTATTATCGCTCTTTAAGACAGGTGGCAGCTTAATGCATGGTGAAAGTCATGCAGAAAGCTCCTAGAGGAGCTTTCTGCATGACTTTCACCATGCATTAAGCAGCCACCTGCCTAAAAGGGTCTAAATTCTTCTATACCGAAAATTCGAATAATCGAGATTTTACTGTATTTGTTTATCTGTAGCTCTGTATCATAGAGTTTAATATTCACACACTGTGTAAAACATTCTTTATTTCTTAACCCTTTACTCCATGAATAGTCATGTTATCAAATAATGACATCATGAATATTTATTAGATTTAAAGTGTTGTTATAAATTATAAAATAGCATGTGAATACACATGAATGTTTGGGTCATGACAGAAACTGAAGAATCAGATCTATATAATGTCATAAGCAAACAGAGTACACCCTCATCAGACCGCTCCAACAGGAGCAGTTTGATCTGGATCTACTCTGTTTGCAAGGGCATAGAAAGGTGTATTTATGCAGTACAGGGCTAATCATAGTGCATATATATATATATGGAATAAGGCATTAACTATTTTCCTGTTCTATGTTTATTCCAAATGTCAATACCTACTGAATATTCATTGACAAAATAGCTATAATGAAATATGGAAGGATGGAGATTGTAGCCATTTTATAAACTAAATAACAAGATAACAAATTCTATTAGCAAACAGAGCAGACCCTGATCAGACGGCTCCTCTAGGAGCCGTCTGACATGGGTCTAATCTGACTGCAAATGCATGAAAATGTGTTTATATGAGGGAAAAGGTTAAATATTTTCCTGTTCAATATTCATGTAAGGAAATAATGACATCATGATTATAACTTATAAGATGAATTTTACCATGTAAATTTAACAAGGTAATTTTTTTTTGACTAACAACTACTGTAGAATCGTGTCTACATGTATATCACGACATAAGCAAACATAGCAGGAGCCATCTGAACCATGTCTACTCTGTTTGCAAATGCTGGAAAACACATATAAATGAGGGAAAGAGTTAAAACTGATCTGTGTTGCCTGCAGCTCGGTGTATTCAGGTTTTTTCTTGCAAACTTTGTAGATCCAGACCAGTCACTTGGCTTGATCTGGTTTTACACTACTTGACATTCCCCTGTTGTTGGGTCATATGAGAGAGTCTCACTAGTAGGGTGAGGGTAAGGTCACCAGGGTGCTGCAGGGCATTTTATAAGACTTTTACGGTTCTGTTTACTGTCCAACTTATGTATATCAGATCTGACAAGTTACTTCTTGCTAATTACTACTAATGAGCCAATGACTGACATGTCAAAATGACAAAATACAGACCAGCTGACAATAACTGTCATCATCTACAGCTCATGCATTATCCTGTTCCTCAGATAAACGTGGTTTAACTCATTTTCATGATACAGAGTAGACCCATGTCAGACGGCTCCTAGAGGAGCTCCTAGAGGAGCAGAGTAGACCCATGTCAGACGGCTCCTAGAGGAGCAGAGTAGACCCATGTCAGACGGCTCCTAGAGGAGCTCCTAGAGGAACAGAGTAGACCCATGTCAGACGGCTCCTAGAGGAGCAGAGTAGACCCATGTCAGACGGCTCCTAGAGGAGCAGAGTAGACCCATGTCTGACGGCTCCTAGAGGAGCAGAGTAGACCCATGTCAGACAGCTCAGAGCTCCTAGAGGAACCGTCTGATCTGGGTCTGCTCTGTTTGCTAATGGAATTTGATAGATCTGTTTCTTAAGTTTCTAAAATGGCAAAAACGTTTTACCTTCTAAATTTCTTTATAACCATTTTGTCCATGAATATTCAGCAGGTATTAAAATTTGAAATAAACATAAAACATGGAAAGGTTAACCCTTAACCAATTACATCATAGGCTATTTTTAGATACAACCTTCTTGAATAAATCTACCGAAAAGGAGCATTAACTAGAGAAAAGGAAAATTTTAGAATTTTGTTGTTTGAAACCATTGTGATAAATAGAACATTTGCTCCTATAGGAGCAAATGTTCTATTTATCACAATGGTTTCACAAAGTGATTTTTAAAGAGTCGTCAACATGAGGGAATGGGTTTACTCCATAAATACCCCCTCTCTACGCGTTTGCCAACAGGACAGACATGGATCAGATGGCTCCTACATGTACATATATATGCTTGATATGATACTGATCTGATTCTACAGTTTTTGTCAATGCAGAAAATTCCCTAGAAACTTTAACATTATGAAAATTCAGCAAATAAATATTAATGATGTCATTATTTCTAATATATAAATACAGCTAATTAAACGTCCAATTGAAAACACTCTGTGTACCTCAGGTAAATAATTAAAACTATAACAGATTTGAATCTACAGTTTCTACCATTACCAAAAACTCCTGTATATAATTATACAATCATAAAAAATCAGCTAATATATACATTCATGATGTCATTTCTTACTTCAATATTAAACAGGGTTAAAACATTAAATACATGTACATTTTGTATTCCTACATCACAGGTATTCATAAGCATGCGTTCCAACTTCCATGTCTAGGCCAAAGCATAAATTAAGAATTTGTAGGTCAGTATTACATTGATATGAATGAGAGAGAAAGGGGTGAGAGACAGAGAAATAGTGACAGATGGAGAGAGGGAAGAAAAGATTGGATTGAAAAGTGGTTATGAGAGAGAAGGGAAGGACTAGAGAGAAGGACTATGTGGGTTAACGCTTTCCTCCATAAATACGCCTTTCTACGCCTCTGTAACAGTCATTTCCTGAAACCATTGTGATGGATAGAGCATTTGCTTCTGTAGGAGCAAATGCTCTATTTATCACAATGGTTTCAAACTACAAAATTCTAACATTTTCCTTTTCTCTAGTAAATGCTCCTTTTGGGTTGATTTATTAAAAGAGGTTGGGTTTAGAAAAGGCTTAAAACCCTTTCCTTCATATAAATGCCTTTTTGCAAACGGAGAAGACCCAGACCGTAGAAAGTCGTTATTTATGGAGTAAATGATTGTTTATTTATTGATTTTTATATGTAAGGGGGTGTTGTTAAGAGAGACGAGAGGTGCGTGGGTTTGGGAGTGGAGGGTGCCTGTTGGGGGTGGGTTAAAGAGAGACAAGAGGTGCGTGGGTTTGGGAGTGGAGGGTGCCTGTTGGGGGTGGGTTAAAGAGAGACAAGAGGTGCGTGGGTTTTGGAGTGGAGGGTGCCTGTTGGGGGTGGGTTAAAGAGAGAATACGCATTCTGTATCCACATTAAACTCACTCGTATGAAAATCTATGGCCTTTCGACTTCCCCTTTGACTCTAGTGGGATTATCAAATATACGGTTAACCCAAGTTTCCTTTGTACAAACAGAGAAGACCGAGATCAGACAGCTCTTATAAAATAATATAGTTTTCTGCCTGGCCAAAGGCTTCCTTATTCACATACTGGTACTATAAAAAAAATTCAGCTAATTAACCCTTTACTCCATAAATACGCTTTTCTACGCTTTTGCAAACAGAGTAGCCCCAGATCAGACGTCTCCTATATTATGACATAGATATGATCCTTCAGTTTCTGCCAAGGCTTAAAAGTCCTATATCCATATGATACTATAACAAATGAACCCATTTATATTAATGACGTCAATGATGATCATTATTTCTTACATGAATATTCATGGAGGAAAGGGTTAACCCTTTCCCTGTTCTATATGTTTATTCAAAATTTCAATACCTATTGAATATTCATAGACAAAATAGATAAAATGAAATATGGAAGGTGGAACAATGTAGCCATTTTTACAAAGTAAAGAAACAGATCTATACAATTCCGTAAGCAAACAGAGCAGACCCTGATCAGACGGCTCCCATAGGAGCTGTATGATCTGGGTCTACTCTGTTTGCAGATGCATAAAATGTTTATATGAGGGAAAGGGATAATATGCATACAGTAATTAAAGGATGTTCATTATCCTTTTGACCTTTTCCTTCAAATACATATCTTTGCAAACAGACTAGACCCAAATCAGATGGCTCCTACATGAATCTGTTTGCTTAAACTCCGCCAATATCACCTAGAACTATCACTAAAGGTGATGGAATACTGCCACTCAGGTTGTGCCACGGACAGACAAACAAACCAACACACTTAAAACTCCTATATATACCCCCTCTCAAACTTTGTTTGCTCGGTACAAAAACTTCCTGTGTACATAATTATGCCGTTATAAGAAATCCATGATAATATATTTTATATGAATATTCATCAGGTTAAAAGGTCAACTACAAAGCCACATGGTACTGTAAAACAGATTTGTCCTCATACTTGTATTATACCTGCAGGCTGGTCTACCCAACCTTTGTCAAAACATACACCCAATACACAATAACATACACCTCCAACTTTCAATTTCACAAATTCCAAAACCCCTCTTATCACTACCAGTACATATCCATCTCAAATCATATAATCCTTTTTTATAAAACACACATTTTTTCACACCTCGTAGAAATCACTGGGTTTTTATTGCAAAATACGACATTTTTCAGCTAAAACCCCTAACCACTCCAACACAGTGTTTACACGATGACGACACGCCTTTATATGGTATGGTAGACACATCAATGCTTCTATTAGGTTTTATATGTTGATAATTTCCTTTGCAGTGATAATGCCCGGGCTAACAATAACCTATACTGTGTACAATGTCTACCTGAGTCCATGGTGTGTATGTCACACACACTTATCCTTTAACATGCTATTATATAGGAGCCGGTCTGATCTGGGTCTTCTCTGTTTGCAAAGGCATTGAAAGACATTTATATAGAGTTAACCCTTTCCTCCATAAATACTCCTTTCTACGCCTCTGCAAAAATCACCTATTAAAACCATTGCAATAAATAGAGCATTTGCTCCTATAGGAGCAAATGCTCTATTTATCACAATGGTTTCAAAATTACAAAATTCTAAAAAAAAATCCTTTTCTGTAGTTAATGCTCCTTTTGGGTAGATTTATTCAAAGAGGTTGGTCCTAAAAATAGCCTATGAGGTAATGGATCTAAAAATAGCCTATGGAGTAAAGGGTTAAGAGTTAACTCTTTCGATGCTTGCTGCAAAACTGTGATAACCTATGCAAACAGTCTGGATCTAGATGAGGTGTCTACTTACTCAACTTCTCATCAGGATCCAAACTGTTTGACATCAGACACTTTTTTGTTTTTTCCCCAACCATTTACCTGTTCAATACAAATGCCATTACAAAAATTCAGCTAATAAATATTCATGTTGTCATTATTTCTTACTGAACAGGTAAATGAATACTGAACAGGGAAAATAAATGTGTAGAAGATATCTCATTCAGCCCACTAAAGGTTTCATTGTAAATCTATTCAGGCAGACACTGGCAATATTTGGTTAACCCTTACATCAATGAATATTCATATAACAAATAATGGCATCATGAATATTAATTAGATTAATTGTTATAATAGCACATGAACACAGAAAAAATTAGTACTGGCAGAAACTGTAGAATCATATCTATATTACATCATAAGCAAACAGAGCAGACCCTGAACAGATGGCTCCTATAGGAGCCGTCTGATCTGGGTCTACTCTGTTTGCAAAGGCGTAGAAAGGCATATTAATGGAGTAAAGGGCTATTGGTTTTACCTTGAGCACACTAAAGGTTTCTATGTAAATCTATTCAGGCTGACACTGACAATATTTGGTTAAGGGTTTACCTTGAGGCCAAAGTGTGAAAACACTGTATCTTTATCCATACAACTTTCAGGTAATAGTAAAACTGACATCAGCTTCAGGTTTCCTAGTTTGTTTTTTAAACCCTCTACTCCATGAATATTTAAATAAGATGTAATGAGATTATGACTTTTAATTAGACTATTGTTTATAAAGGCACATCTCTGCAGGAATATCTGGCCATGGCAGAAACTGTAGAATCATATCTACAGTGTGTCCCAAAATATATGTCCCATAATCAGCCACAATTAATTTCTTTACAACAGTCCATAACATTTATTGCTATATATCCCAAAAAGCTAAATGACTAGAATTTAAATGAAAACCGCCATAAGCAAAATAGCAGTCTCCTGTTAGAGCGATCTGAACTGGGTCTTCTCTGTTTACAAGCTGCAGAAAGATGTAGTTACAGAGTAAGGGATTAATTTTCTTCTCAGTTTTCACAAAAAATATAAACATATAAAACAGTTTGGATCCAGATGAATCACACAAGTTATTCGGATTTTTTTCAACCATTTTTTTGTTGAATATTCATGAACGAAACGCCATCATGGATATTTGTTAGATTCCAAACTGGTTATTATGTATTTGTCCACAGCAACAACAGTTTTACACTATGTCCATAAGTCCTGCAGCTTTGTCCCCAAAACAAGCTCTAGGCATGTAATTATTTGAACAGTTCTGTTCTGTTCACGTTATTATTACCGGTTTGGAGTCATTATCTAAAGCAAGATAAAAGTGTAAATGGTTAAACCTTTGTTTCCTAAAAATGACTGTTCACATCTTTTCAAACAGAGTAGACCAAATACCAAAAATATTCTGTGTACAATTGCCATTACAAAAATAAAGCAAATTATTTCCCTGATACAAACCCCAAACCTCATTAAAAAGTAAACATTATAAAAATTCAGCTAATTTTTTTTATTCAAGATGTCTTTATTTCTAATATGAAAAGAAAAGGGTTAATTCTTTACTTCATAATTACTCCTTTCTATGCCTTAACGAACAGACTCCATCTGAAGAGCATTTTTTATGTTTGCTTAGGATATATGAAGATATGATTCTGCTGTTTCTGAAAAGACCTAGAATTCCTGAGTCCATTTGCTATTAAGACAATTAATCTAATTAGGATTCATGATGTCATTTTTTTTACATGAATATTCATGGAGTAAAGAGTTAACCCTATCCATCATTAAAATGCCTTTCTACATCTCTGTAAGTCACTTTTTGAAACCATTGTGATAAATAGAGCATTTGCTCCTGAGGAGCAAATGCTCTATTTATCACAATGGTTTCAGAACTATACAATTCTAAAATTTTCCTTTTCTGTAGTTAATGCTCCTTTTTCGATAGATTTATTCAACGAGGCTGGATCTAAAAATAGCCTATGAGGGAATGGGTTAATACAGTAGGCGATATCAAGTTTTGTGCTCGATGGCTCAACGTGCGGAAGTACAAGCCTGTAAGGTGTATTTTATGTCCAACATTCCTTTATGCTCTGGTAAACAAGGGCAGTAAGAAAACAAGATGACATGAGATTTGGATAACCTTTGGCCTGCTGAACCAGTCTAAGTTTTCTTTACCAGTTTCAAAGGCCAGGATCTGCTAAACCAGTCTAGTTTATGTTTTCAAACGACTAGATCTGCTAACCAGTCTGTTTTATGTTTACCGGTATCAAGAGACTGGGTCTGCTAAACAAGTCTAGGACACGATCTGCTAACCAGTCTATTTTTTTACCAGTATCACAGGACTGGATCTGCTAAACCAGTCTTTTTTTCATTTACCAGTATCAAAGGACAGCATCTGCTAACCAGTCTAAGTTTTGTTTATCAGTATCAAAGGACTTGATCTGCTAACCAGTCTAAGTTTTGTTTACTAAGTATCAAAGACTGGATCTGCTAATAAGTCTAGTTTTGTTTACCAAGTATCAAAGGACTGGATCTGCTGAAACCAGTCTATTTTGTATTAAAGGACTGGATCTGCTAGTAACCAGTCTATTATTGTATCAAAGGACTGGATCTGCTAACCAGTCTAGTTTTGTATCGAAGGACATGGTCTGTTAATCAGTCTATTTTTGCCAGTCTAGTTTTGTATCGAAGGACATGGTCTGTTAATCAGTCTATTTTTGCATCAATGGAATGGATCTGCTACATGGTTCATACAAACTTTCTTGGAAAAAAATTGAAGGCCATCAAAACCAAAGCTATACAAATCTCTTATGGGATACAAACTCTCTCACCTTAATTATTCATGGATTCCAACAACTTACTTGGTGGAAAAGGTGGGTGGAGTAATGTTTAAATCAACAGGAACCATAGACAATGATGTCAGATGAAGTGTCTTATAACATACATATAAGTAATAGGTGCAGATTGCAAGGATGATACAACGATATTTTGGCTAAGGCATGCACGCCCATTTTCCACAACTTCCACTTTGTTGGCAATGTTGCATTCACACAAAGCGCAGCATTTTTGGATCCTTTGAAATAAAATCTTTGATCCAAGTTTTGAACTGAGAGTCAGTTAACTACTTTTGATTAAATACACACTTTCCCATTTTATTTTTTTTATTTTTAGCGCAAACCAAACTGCAGACTAGACCGCATGCGTATAATGTTTATTCCGAATTTATTCTTTCACCTTTCTCACATTCATCTTTCTTTCATTCACCTTTTTTTCATACTTTCACCATTCTTTCATACTTTGATCATGTTGATGCCTTTTGACAACTCTGCAAGAGTCACATTACCCATTTCCTCATATTGACACTTCTGCAAAAGTCACTTTTTGAAAACACTGTGATAAATAGAGCATTTGCTTCACAGGAGCAAATGCTCTATTTATCACAGTGGTTTTTTTCTCTAAAAATAGCCTGCAGGTAATGGGTCTAAAAATAGCCTATGAGGTAATAGGTATAAAAATAGAATAAAATAAAATAAATGTGGTAATGGGTTAAGGATGCACGTGCTAATCTTAAACAGGACATCTGCAAAAACCTTTGGATTAAATGATTGTTTTATACTTTTATATTGTGTTTTCTTTTGATCAATGTATAGCAATATGTTTGACCATATTGTTGATTACAAAATTCAGTTAATAAAATTTTAATATGCATAACATTATTTCTTCTTACATATTCATCAGGTTCAGACATTTTTATACAAACATATTTTGTTATCTGCAACCTTTGTTGTCTGCTGCAAATTTCAATTTTTTACATTTCTTCAGTTTTGTTTAAAAAAACCCATAGCCACAGTAACAAACAGTTTGGATTCTGATGAAATGCCCAATTACTCGACTTCTCATCTGAATTCAAACTGTTTGCATAGGTAATCACAGAAGCAACATTGGCAGCGAAAGAAGTATTATTACTACTACTGCTACTACAACTACTCCCTCTGATGCAGTTACTAATGTTACAACTATTGTTACTAGTTTAATATTCACTATTACTACTACTGCTACTACTTCTGTTACTACAGTTATTATTACAGCTGATACTTGCATCTATTACTATTACTACTGTTACTATTGCTGTTACTATTACTGCTACAACTATTACATCTGCTACCACTGCTACTATTTCTACTACTATTACTGCTGGTACATGTATTTGCTACAGTTCCAGTTATTGTTACTATTACTGCCACTACTATTACATCTGCTACCACCGCTACTATTTCTACTACTACTATTACTGCTGGTACATGTATTTGTTACAGTTCCAGTTATTGTTACTATTACTGCTGGTACATGTATTTGCTACAGTTCCAGTTATTGTTACTATTACTGCTGGTACATGTATTTGCTACAGTTCCAGTTATTGTTACTATTACTGCTGGTACATGTATTTGCTACAGTTCCTGTTATTGTTACTATTCCTGCCACTACTATTACATCTGCTACCACTGCTACTATTTCTTCTACTACTAATACTGCTGGTACATGTATTTGTTACTGTTCCTGTTATTGTTACTATTACTGCCACTACCAATGCTACTGCTACTACTATTAATACTAACACTACAAACATGTTTCACTCCGAAAACCCCTCTATGCAAAGAGTTTAACCTTTTCCTCCATAAATACGCCTTTCTACCCCTTTGCAACCGGAGTAGACTCATACAGAAGCCGTTTTAATCAGGGTCTGCTCTGTTTGCTTATGGTATATTATAGATCTGAATATACAGTTTCAGTTTTGGCAAAAAATTCATGTGTTAATCCTTTCCTTCATATAAACGTGTTTTCACGCATTTGCAAACAAAGTAGACCCAGATCAGACGACACTCTGTTTGCTAATGGAATTCGATAGTTGTTTCCTTACTTTCTAAAATGGCTACAACCTTCCCCATTTCATTATTGCTGTTTTGTCCATGAATATTCAATAGGTATACCGTATTGAAATTCGGAATAAACACAGAAATTTATCTAATTGATATTCATGATGTCCACATTTCTTTCGTGAATATTCATGGAGTAAAGGGTTTAAACTGTCAACCGTAACCCTTGTGCAGCTTAGAGGAGTTTAAACTGTCAACCGTAACCCTTGTGCAGCTTAGAGGAGTTTAAACTGTCAACCGTAACCCTTGTGCAGCTTAGAGGAGTTTAAACTGTCAACCGTAATCCTTGTGCAGCTTAGAGGAGTTTAAACTGTCAACCGTAACCCTTGTGCAGCTTAGAGGAGTTTCACTGTAAATGAATGAGATTATAACTCACCTAATGATGTCTCTCTGTGATTTGTATGCCATTGTCAATTCGTTATCCTCATTCACGATATTGTCCTGACCACCGTACGACTGTTTAGCTATAGAATGGGTGGATATACTCTTCTCTGCTAGCAATGCCCGTAACTGCAGACATTCTTCCCGTCTACGTTCCAATTCGTCAGCCATGGCTTCGAACTGATCTGAACACGGGGAAAAAAGAAAAAGAAATCAGAACACTAGATATTCAAATACTAACATGGTCATTTCTCCACCAAACATCACGCTGTGATCACTCTTTATAATCATCTCCGAGATGGTTCTAAAGAGTTGTTAAATCATTGGGTTTGATGGAGAAATAAAGGAACTTTTCTTGAAAATCTAAAATTCATGCATCTGAAGAAGAATGTTACTTTTCATAACTCTTTTGTTAACACTTTTTTCCATGAACATTCAAGTAAAAAGTAATGAGGTCACGAATATTAATTGAATTAACTATTATAATAGCACATGGACACTGAATTCTTTGGCAATGACAGAAACTGTAGAATCATATCTATATCATTAGCAAACACAGCAGACCCTGATCAGACGGCTCCTATAGGAGCGGTCTTATCTGGGTCTACTCTGTTTGCAAAGGTGTGTTTATGGAGTAAAGAGTTAATGTATACAAGACAGATACATCTTAACTACCAAATAACATCTAATCTACCAAAAAGGAGCATTTACTAGAGTAGTAGTAGTTTAGGAACAATGGATTCAAAAAGTGACTTTTACAGAGGCGTCAAAAGGAGTCAATATGAGGGAATGGGTTAAAGCTTTACTCTATAAAGACGCCTTTCTACGCCTTTGCAAACAGAGTAGACCCAGATCAGATAGCTCATATAGGAGCAGTTTGTCAAGGGTTTGCTCTGTTTGCTCATGGAATTAGATTTTGAATGACAAACAGTGTAGACCCTGATTAGAGGGCTCCTGGGTCTACACTGTTTGCAAAAGCCAGTACATTTATTTCTTTCATTCGAAGTGTAAAGATTCCAAAATGTTTCACACTGGACAAGTTCAAAACCCAGCAAAACTAAACCAGGGTTGTACATATCCAAATAACCGAACATCAGCCCCTTCCCCTAACCCCACACACAACTCTGAGGGTATACTAGCCAGACAAGGCCCTTCCCCCAACCTCACACACAGCTCTGAGAGTACACTAATCTCACATGGCAAAATACAGAAATTAATCCTGTACTCCATATATACACCTTTCCACACATTTGAAATAGGAGCTGTCTGATCAGTTTGCTTATTGTATATTAAAGATATTACTCTACAGTTTCTGTCATGGCCCAAACTCCCAGTGTCCATGTGCTACTGTAGTAAATCAGTCTAATTAATATTCATGACATTTCATTGTTCTATATTCATTCCAATTTCAATACCTACTGAATATTCATTGACAAAATATTCATAATGAAATATGAGGAAGAAACATTGTAGCCATTTTAGAAACTAAAGAAACAGATCTATTAGTTTCCATTAGTAAACTGAACAGACCCTGATCAGATGGCTCCTACAGGAGCTGTCTGATCTGGATATACTCTATTTGTAAATGTGTGAAAAGACAATAGTATGACACATTTTCCCTCATATAACACATGTTCACGCATTTTCAAACAGAGCAGACCCAGGTCCTATAGGTGGTGTCTGATCAGGGTCTGTTCAAAGTTCCACCTTCCATATTTCATTATAACTATTTTGTCGAGATGAATATTCAGTAGGTATTAAAATTTTGAATAAACATAGAACAGTGAAAGGGTTAAACAGACAAATCCTAAACCAAAACTGACCACATTCCTGAGTTACTGCAGAGTCCTGGGTCCATGCTTATAAAGCTTTTTAGTTGAGTCTGAGTTTGTTCTCAAGCTTTTGACTGGTCAGATTTGAGCCAAAGGCTCGAATCTGACCGATCAAAAACTTGGGAATGAACTCAGACTCAACTAAAAAGTTTTATAAGCATGGATATTGTTTAAAAAATTTAGTTGACCCATTTTATCACTTAACCTATAATATTACCTCATGAATATTCCTGTATGAGCCATCTGATCTGGGTCTACTGTTTGCTGTATGAGTCATCTGATCTGGGTCTACCGTTTGCAAAGGTGGGAAAATGTGTTAAGTAACTTTAAAGCACAAACAAAATTATTCATTTACATGAAACACAAAGCTCACTTTTTATTGTTAATATTTCCCAATATCTTTCATTCAACACAAGAGTCAACAATTTAATTTCTGTATTCAACAACAAACCCACAGGAGTTAGCTCCCTTGCCCACATAATTGTCTTAATTACTCACCCATCATGTTATAGCCTCCATTTTGTTTTGAAACTATGGTAAAAAACATGCTTTTCTGTCTTTTGTCAAAGAAACTGTGTTTTGGAAAAAAATATATTTTTTTTGTAATTAAGGTTTTACATCGCTTTAGCCCTTTACTCTATAGATACACCTTTCTGTGCCTTTGCAAACAGAGAAGACCCAGGTACGATGACTCATATAGGAACCATCTGATCAGGGTCTGCAATGTTTGCTTATGAAGATATAATAGATATGATTTTATAGCTTCTGCCATAGCCAAACTTCCCAGCGTTCAAGTGCCATGAAAAATCAAATCTAATCAATATTCATGTCATTATCTTTTACATGAATATTCATAAAGCAAAGGGTTAACAGTATTTTGGTCAAAAAGTGACGTCAAGCTAAATACATATGGAGGATGACTCGATTTATCCGTGCATGGAACAAAATTCATTGTTGCATACACAGCCACCAACCTAATGCACTTGGTTTGGTAAATGAGGTTAGACAAAGAGAACAGTACTAACTGTTAACTGATGTCTTCATTTTCTTAACTCTTTATTTCATTTATATTTACTATTATCTATTATGGACAAAGGATTTTTTATCATTGCAGAAACAGTAGAATCATATATTATTTCATAAGCTAACCAAGAAGACCCGGATCATATGGCTCCTATAGAAGCCGTCCGACCTGGGTCTAGTCTATTTGCAAAGGCGTATAAAAGGCGTAATTATGAAGTAGATGGTTAAGAAATAACATGATGAATACTGATTAGATTAAATTTTATAATGCCACATGAACACGAGAAATGTTGGCCATCTGATATGGGTCTACTCTGTTTGCAAAGGTGTAGACAGGCGTATTTATGGAATAAAGGGTTAATTTCAACTGTAATATATAATTTAACCCTTCGCTTGCTGTTTATGTCAATATACCTACCTGTAAATAGTGAAAGACCCAGATGAGACAGCTCCTGCAGGAGCTGTCTCATTAGGGGCTGCACTATTTACAAATTGATGGTGAAACCAGTGCACTCCACAGCAGTGATTGCACAGAAAAATAATTGTAGACAGTGAAGATATATGTAATTATACCACAGGGCATGGGTAAAGAAGAAGAAATGTATTTTAAAATTCAGCAAGAGGAGGGTTAAGTGTCAAACCATTTGGATCCTGTTACTCTGCCTCTTATCTGGGTCTTACATGTTTCATAGTATGGTTGAAGGCTGGTCAATCGGATAATTTCTTCTCATAATATAGGTAAAACAGTAAAACTCATCTAAACTGGAGTTCTAGTTAAGAAGATTTTAGATACTTTAAGGCATGCAACTGCATAACCCATTCCATCATATTGACTCCTTTTGACACCTCTGCAAAAGTCACCTGTTGAAACCATTGTTGAAACCATTGTAATAAATACAGCATTTGCTCCTATAGGAGCAAATGCTCTATTTATCACAATTGTTTCAAATTACACAATTCTAAAATTTTCCTTTTCTCTAGTTAATGCTCCTTTTTGGTAGATTTATTCAAAGAAGTTGGATCTAAAAATAGCTTATGAAGGAATTGGTTAAAACAGGGTGAAAGTCATGCAGAAAGCTCACTGATGAAGCTCATTTCACCCTGCATTGAGCTGCCACCTGTCCAATTTAGAAGTGTTTTACTGTACTAGAAATGGGAAATAGAATACATGTATGTTATATCAAGGATTCACTCAGTATAGGAGACAGGGGCAAGGTAATGGTGTGTCATATCTTTGGGCAACATTATCATACATGACAACTGGAGAGTTTCAGATCTGTTGGTTTGGTATTATGTTGTTGTATGAACAAAAATAGACGGCACAGATATTTTAAATATTTTGGCACATCGGATACTGTATGGAATGGGGGTAAAAATACCCAGAGAAGAGATGAATCCAAAATAAACAAGGATAAAATATCTTTTATCCTTTCCCTGCTTAATATTCATGCAAGAAATAATGACATCATGAATATTTATTAGATTAAATTTTATAATGTAAACATTTCATGGAAATTTTATACTTTGAGAAAAACTGTAGAATCAGATCTATAGTATATTATGTCACACGGAAACACAGCAGACCCTGATCAGACGGCTCCTCTAGGTGTCGTCTGATCTGGGTCTTCCCAGCTTGATCTGGCTCTACACTATTTGCCTACTAAAATCAGTCAGAATATTTAGGTGGGGTAGTCTAGTATCTCATGCTTGTGTGATGGTCTTGTATGGAGAGAGGCTGGGTGAGGTAGTTCAGTATCTCATGCTTGGAGAGAGGCTGGGTGAGGTAGTTCAGTATCTCATGCTTGTTGTGTGATGGTCTTGTATGGAGAGAGGCTGGGTGAGGTAGTTCAGTATCTCATGCTTGATGTGTGATGGTCTTGTATGGAGAGAGGCTGGGTGAGGTAGTTCAGTATCTCATGCTCGTTGTGTGATGGTCTTATATGGAGAGAGGCTGGGTAGGGTAGCATCATATGATCTATAGGAATTATGTTGTATAAGGGGGAGAGGTGTGGGGTGTGTGGGGGTGTAGTAATTGATCATGGGTCTTTGTTATGTTGTTAGTACCATTAAGGGCCTTTAGGCTGTCTTCAGTTGTGGTTTGTTTCTTTAGTCCCAATTTTCCTGCCATAAATTAAACATAAATTTTGTGCTATACATTTAAACATAGCGCCATTAATTAAAACATTAATTTTGTATTATGCATTAAACATTTGTGTGATAAATCTAAATATCTGTGCAATACATTAAACACCTGTACCATATTAAATACAACAAGAGCACCTGAAGCGGGTGCGAACGCTCGTCTGTCGGCATTGTCAAGATGAACATGCATACCAAAAATGAAGGTTGTAAATGAAAAGTTGAAGAAGTTATGGTCAATGTTAAGATTTCGGACGACAATGACGAGGACAACAACACGGACGCCCGGGTTACAACAATAGCTCATGATTTCTTCGAAACAGACGAGCTAATAAAACCCCTCTAAACTGGAATTCTAGTTGTGAACAACTGAGAAACTTCAAAGCACATGGCTGCTTAATGCAGGTGAAAGTCACGCAGAAAGCTCCTCTAGGAGCTTTCTGTATTACTTTCACCTTGCATTTAGCTATCACCTGTCTCCATGACCGATATTTATATTAAATTGAATGTTTGGTTTAGAGGGGTTTTACTGTATAAACATTTGTGCTATAAAATAAACACTATAATAAAGATATAGATTATGTAAAACCCCTTTAACCCTTTACCAAATCAATATTCATTTAAGAAATAAAGACACCCAGAAGTCAAGATAAGATGCATACTATTTTCAAGAATACCAAACGCTATGTTGTGACCACTCTTTAAAATTGTCTCTTCGAGACGATTCTAAAGAGTAGTCACAACATATAGTTTTGTGGAAAAAGGACGATTTTAGTATTTCAGTAATATGCACTTTTATCTGTTGCTCTGGATATCAAGAATATCCATAAGTTTTGTTTTGTTTTTGAATGACCACAATTTTTGTTCACCATAGCTTTAACTGCAGAATCAGATATAAATTACTTGAAAAGCAAATAGAGCAGACCCTGATCAGATGGCTCTTATAGAAGCCGTCTGATCTGGGTCTACTCTGTGTGCAAAGACAAAAAAAGGTGTGTCTATCAGGTAAAATATTAACAAACTAAAGAATTAGTACCCAATTTATTGCTCTTATGTGGCTCTTCAAATAATCAGGTAACTCCTTACTCCATGAATATTCATATAAGAAATACTGAATAACATGAATATTAATTAGATTAACTGTTATAATAGCGTACTGACACAGGAATGTTTGGCCATTGCAGAAACAGTAGAATCATATTTATATTATTTCATAAGCAAACAGAGCAGCCTCTGACCAGACGGCTCCAACAGGAGCCTTCTGATCTGGGTCTTCTGTTTGCAAAGGCATAGAAAGACGTATTTACGGAGAAAAGGGTTAACTCAAAACATCCAGATCATGGCCTATGTGAACTTAAAACAAACAAGAGCCACATGCGGCACCAATGGTTGTCTGATTTGGTGCTTGTCCACTGCATACACTTCTCCTTAAAGAGATTTACCAACCTATGACGTTTCATGTTGATACCTCTTATACTTTTTGATTAATCAGCCACATTAAAGTTTTTATACGACGACGCCGCCAATGCCTACGACTCAGTGATCACAATACCTCGCCGTTTCTTCTAAACAGACGAGCTAAAAATTGTAAACTTTGATGGAGTGAACTGCATGTCACAGTTTTACTACCTGACAACAACAACAACAACACAATTTGCACTATACAGAAAACATAAATTTGCCAGTGATATTCATGACCTTTGCTAAGAACATTATTGAAGCATACCTAAGAATTCTTTCCCTGCGGGAGTCATCTTACGACCTTTGGCATCGAAGTTTGTGCTTTTAGCGATGGCCTCCATAAGCTTGGCCACCTCACGTTTGAGTTTGTCATTCTCGTTTTCCAGTTCTTGCATCTGAAACAAATGAACAGTAAAACTCGATTGTAGTTTACAATTATAAGGTTCATAATTGTAGAGCCAAGAAAGATAACTGAACAGTGAAAGGACGTAACACACAGAGGTCCAGATAAGGTGCATAAATTGAAACATTTTCAAGTACAACTTCTTTACTTCTCCGCCAAACCCTATGATGTGACCACCCTTTAGAATCTTCTCGAAGAGACGATTCTAAAGAGTGGTCACAATACAGGGTTTGGAAGAGAAATTATGATTTTAGTATTTGAGTACGCACCTTTATCTGTTGCTCTGGTAACAGTCTGTATAATTACAATTTTACGAAAAGAAATAAAAATAAATAAATGAATGATAAGTATGAATGCAGACAAAAAATAAAGATTGACTGTTTACAAATGAAAACGTTTAACCCTTCACTCCACACTTCACGTTTTATGTCTTTGAGAACAATGTAGACCCAGATCTGACAGCTCTTGTAGGAGCGGTCTGAGTAGGGTCCCCTCTTGTTTACTTTCTGATTCCAGTTATGGCCGCAGCAAAAAATATGCCATTTTCAAAATGTAATCTAATTAATATTCATGATGCCATAATTTTTACATGAATATTCATGGAGTAAAGGATTAAAACACTTAAAGCTTTTTTTAACCTTTTGCTTGCTGCGAGTGAATTTTTGAGAACTTTTTAAAACAGTTTGGATCCAGTTGTGTCGCTGAGTATCTGGGCATATCACCTGGATCCAAGATTATAAAACTCTGAGTCTGAATCTGAGATCATTCTCAAGTATCTGATTGGTCATATTCTGAGCAAGCTCAGAACCTGACCAATCAGCTTGCTCAGAATCTAACCAATCATATGCTTGAGAATGATCTCAGACTCAAGCAAAAAATGTTTGATAACCTCAGGACCCGGATCCAAACAGTTTGATATTCTGATCACAACTTTAAATTTCCTTCATTTGAGACAAGCTAAAGGTCAAACAGTTCAGCTAATAAATATTCATGATGTCACTTTATTTTACATGAATACTGAACACAGAAATAGTTAGCCTTAATTTCAGGTTCCTCGTAGGCTATTTTTAGATCTATTACCTCAAATGCTATTTTAGATACAACCCCTTTGAATAAATCTACCGAAAAGGAGCATAAACTAGAGGAAAGGATCTTTTTTTTAGAATTTTGTAGTTTGAAACCATTGTAATAAATAGAGCATTTGCTCCTATAGGAGCAAATGCTCTATTTATCACAATGGTTTCACAAAGTGACTTTTACAGAGTCGTCAAAAGTCGTCAATATGAGGAATGGGTTAATCTCAGGTTTGCTAAACTTTCATTGACTTCCAATCGAAACTTTTGAGAAGAGCTTGGATGCTGATAAGACTTCAGGGCAGTTACTCGGTGTCTCAGTTGGATCCAAACTGTTTGCAAACGCCAATCAAGATGACCATAACCCTTTCCCTGAAGTCATGTGATATAATGACTTCATGAATATTTATTAGCTGATTTTCTTATAATGTAAAATTTTCAAGAAAAGCTTTTGTTGCTTTGAGAAAAACTGTAGTATCAGATCTATATCATGTCAAAAGCAAACGGAGCAGACCCTGATCAGACAGCTCCTAGGAGAGCCATCTGATCTGGGTCTACTCTGTTGGTAAATGCTGATCTGGGTCTACTCTGTTGGCAAATGCTTGAAAAGGCATTTATATGAAGGCAAGGATTAACATGAGAAGAGTGGTCATGATACGTTACTTCTGAACACAGCATACCGTAAAATATATAAACAAGTCCAAGCAAGGTTGGTTTTTTTTAACAAAACTGAAGATGGAAGTAAAAGAAAACACTGTTAGTTACAGTAAAGCCTCTCTAAGCCGGACATTAAATTTAGCATAAATATTGGTCTTGGAGACAGGTGGCAGCTTAATGTAAGGTAAGTAAATTAAATATTGATCTTGGAGACATGGCAGCTTAATGCTGGGTGAAAGTTATGACTTTCACTCTTCATTAAGCAGCCACCTGCCTAACAGTATCTAAATTCTTCTCTATTAGAATTCCAGTTTAGAGAATTTAACTGTAATGACAAACACAGCACCCATCCACCATTTATGCAAAGCTGGTAGCCATTACCTACACCAGTGAAGAAGCAGACATTCTTAAACTCTTAGCAAAAACCAGCCTTAAGCTGCTGGAACATTCTCCAACAAAAACACAAACTAGACAATAGATGTAAACCCTTCCCTTCATGCATTTGCAAACAGAGTAGACCCAGATCAGATCAGACCAGATGGCTCCTGTAAGAGACATCTGATCAGGGTCTGCACTGCTCTGTTAAATGTTTGCTTATCTACACTCTCTGTCACAGTCATAAAAATCCTTCATTAACCCTTTCCCTGTTCTGTATTGAGGTAAGAAATAATGACAACATGAAAATTTATTAGCTCAATTTTTATAATATAAACTTTTCACTGGAAGTTTTGCTTTGACAAAAACTGTAGAATCAGATCTACATGATGTCAATACCAAAACAGAGCAGACCCTGATCAGATGGTTCCTATAGGAGCTGTCTGATCTGGGTCTACTCTGTTTGCAAATGCGTGAACACACGTTTATATGAGGGAAAGAGTTAATCATGCCTTGATATAATTTGGCTCATTAATATTCATGACATTATTTCTTTCATGAATATTCACCAAGGAAAGGGGTGAAATGGAGGAAATTTGCACAAATATTTAATTAGTTAACCCTTTTCCTGTTCTATGTTTATTTCAAATTCCCATACCTACTGAATATTCATGAACAAAGTAGTCTTAATGAAATATCGAAGGTGGAACATTGTAGCCATTTTAGTAAGTAAGGAAACAGATCTTTCAAATTCCATTAGCACACAGAGCAGACCCTAATCGGATGGCTCCTCTAGGAGCATCTGATCTGGGTCTACTCTGTTTGCACATACGTGAAAACACGTTTATATGAAGGAAAGGGTTAATGTTTTATTACATCAAATCTTTGGCTACATTTGAATTTTCTGTGTTCTTTTCAATAAATTTTAACTTCTAATACTAAAATGAATCCAATATAACTTTCTAACATTAGTAGTAGCTAAAACTACAACCTAACTAACCCTTTCTGTCATCAATGTGGTTAATGCCATTGCAAACACAGCAAATTCAGATCAGACGTCTCCTGTAGAAGCCGTCTGATCAGGGTTTACTCTGCTTGCTTACGAAATTGTAATAGATTTGACACTACATACAGATTCCACTAATACCAAACATGCATGTATACATAATTCATTATGCCATCATAAAAAAATAAGCAAACAAATATTTCTGATGTCTTTATATCTTACATGAATATCCAACAGAGACAGTATTAACCCTGTCCCTGTACACTATCCATGTAAGAAATAATGACTAATTATAATCATGAATATTTATTAGCTGAATTATTTTTATAATGGTATATTAACTCAGGATTTTTATCTTGGCAGAAACTGTAAAATCATGTCTATGAACAGAGCAGACCATCTCCTACAGGAGCCATCTGATCTGGGTCTACTCTGTTTGCAGAGGAGTGAAAAGTCGTTTATGATATGAAGGGTTTGGGTTAATTTCTAGATGACTTACTATATTGGGTGTATTATTAGTAAGTGCTAGTCTATGTAGAAATCTAATACATTTTTTTCACTACTGTATGATAGTTATTCACAGCAAACTAAAACATTAGAAGCCATATTATTTCTATTCTCACAAAAGCAAAACCACACACAAAGCATGAGACATAGATCTATGAAAACATCGCTACCCAATTTACCCTAGATAGTTGGCCACCGATCTGCACCGGTTTGTAAAGTTGAATAATTTGATCTTTAACCCTTTCAGCTTGAAACAGCCCCTCAGTGTGCACTCAGTAAAACTTACTTGAGGATTTGAAATGATAAACAGTGTTGACCAAGATCAAAGGGCTCCCTCGTCGGAGCCATTTGATCTGGGTCTACACTGTTTGCAAATCGAGGGCTTGGTGCAAAACTATTCTAACTCCTTCACCTTTGTGAAGGAGTTAGAATAGTTTTGCACCAAGCCCTCGAAATGGTAGTGCCTGAATGTGCCCATTCAAAGGGTTTAATTAGATTTCCACAGTAGTAAACTGTATAGAGCTTGATCTTATTGCTCTGTTTGAGTCTACACTACAGTAAAACAGCTCTAGACCAGAATTCTAGTACAGAAGAATTTAGATACTTTTAGGCAGACAGCTGCTTAATGCAGGGTGAGCGTCATGCAGAAACCTCCTAGAGGAGCTTTCTGCATGACGTTCACCCTGCATTAAGCTGCCACATGTGTCAAAGACCGATATTTATACAAAATTGATCGTCCGGTTGAAAGAGGCTTTACTGTATTTGTCAAAGTTTGTCTGTTTGAATATGCAGAGTAATTTGGGTATGTGACATTCGTCAGATATTAGTTGATTACTAAGACACACAAAGCATCCAAAAGAAAGCTCTAAGTGAAGTTACTTTATCAATTATTATTTTATTGCTGAAACACACACACACACATAGACACATGACATCTCACAAACAAATGGCATCTCACATACACATGAAAGCTTAGCAACATGTGACATCTCACAGACACATGGCATCCCAGAGAAACATGACATTTTAGCGACAGCACAATGTGACATGTGATGCAGAAACAAACATATAGTGTATCCTCAATCCTCCCACATAAAAGTATGTTTGTTTTCATCTACTGGTTCTCTTGTGTGTATTATTACCCATAGGCATGGTCTCACAAGCATACAACTCATAATACATACTTTACTGCAAAACATACGTAGGTTTTGACCAAGTTTAAAGATTTTGTAGGTTTTGACCAAGTTTAAAGATTTTGTAGGTTTTGACCAAGTTTAAAGATTCTGTAGGTTTTGACCAAGTTTAAAGATTCTGCAGGTTTTGACCAAGGTTAAAGATTCTGTAGGTTTTGACCAAGGTTAAAGATTCTGTAGGTTTTGACCAAGTTTGAAGATTCTGCAGGTTTTGACCAAGTTTATTCTGTAGGTTTTGACCAAGGTTAAAGATTCTGTAGGTTTTGACCAAGGTTAAAGATTCTGTAGGTTTTGACCAAGGTTAAAGATTCTGTAGGTTTGACTAAGTTTAAAAGATTCTGTCTACTCTGTTTGCAAATACATTAAATAATGAGGCATTGATATGAAGGAAAGGATTAAAGATTCTGTAGGTACTGACGAGAGTTAAAGAATTATACATTTGACCAATACTGATTTTTTGTAGTTTTGACCAAGGTTAAAGGTTTTGTAAGTTTGGTCATAGTAAAAAGTAATGCAGACTTTCACCACAGGTTTTGTATGTCTGAAAATGCTTAAAGATTTTGTAGGTTTTGACCAACACTTTTGACCAAGATTGAAGCTTTTGTGGGGTTGATCATAGTTAAAGTTTTTGACCAAGATAATATTTTGTAGGTTTTGACCAGTATTACAAAGAACAGGGATCTTTATCAGTATGCTTGAGAAACCATGACTTCAGGCTTAAAACACACACACACAGATATACATACCGCGAGGCAAAAGTACGCATTTTCCTGGCAGGTGCGGGAAGAGTCGAATCAGTAAAATAGCTCCAAAAGAAGCAATCTTTGCATGTTGTGTTTCTATTACAGGGTTGAGTTCTGAATCTGAGCATATGATTGGTCAGATATTGAGTTAAACTAAAATCTGACCAATCAGAGAAGCATCCAAACTCTGAAGCTTACAATGAAACTCATCTGTCCTTTTAAAATTAACCCTTTAGTTTTGTATAAAATAATGGCACCCTGAATATTCATTAGTAGAATATTCGTAAAATAAAATGTTTAACGGAATTTCTTGCCTTGGCAAAAATTGTAGATTCAAATATCTATCATGTCATAAGCAAACAGAGTAGACCCAGATCAGATGGATCCTACAGGAGCCGTCTGCCCTATGTCTATTCTGTTTGCAAAAGGTGTGTAAAAGCATTTATATAAGGGAAAGGGTTAATTGTAAATGATAATCACAGATAAACTTGTCTTTGAGAAGTTTGAGGGCATGAAAAGTTGAATACAGCTGAATCTCAACATACAGAGTATTAACTACTACAAACAATACACAGAGCTGTGGACAAGATGCATACTGATCAACAGAAAACTCATATTTCTCAACCAAATGCCTTCTTGCTGCAACTTATTAACTCCATAGGCTATTTTCAGACCCAACCTCTTTTAATGAATCTACCGAAAAGGAGCATTTATTGTGTAGTATTGAAATCATTGTGATAAATGGAGCATTTGCTCCATTGGAGCAAATGCTCTATTTATTACGATGGTTTCAAGGGACTGTTACAGAGGCGTAAAATGGCATATTCACGGAGGAAAGGGTAAAATCCGCTCTTTGAGTGGATTCTAATGAGTTGCAACAAGACGGGGTTTGGTGGAGAATTTATAACAAATATAAGTTTTCTAATATGCTTCTTATCTACATGTCTGTATATAAATCACAACAAAATGAATCTACAATGATGAGCAATGAAAAGAGATACACACTGAAAATAGAGAAATGTGATCAGAGAGATCAGTTGAGTACCATAGTTATCATAAATATTCCGACTGTTTAGGTAAATACAGAGAAACAGATAAACGTGCGTACTCAAATACTAAATTCGTCATTTCTTAACCCTTTCCCTCATATAAACGTGTTTTCACGCATTTGCAAACAGAGTAGACCCAGATCAGGCGGCTCCTAGAGGAGCCGTCTGATCAGGGTCTGCTCTGTTTGCCATTAGCATTTGATAGATATGTTTCTTAAGTTTCTAAAACGGCTATAATGTTCCACATTCCATACTTCATTATAACTATTTTGTCCATGAATATTCAGTAGGTATTGAAATTTGGCCTAAATATAGAACAGGGAAAGGGTTAACCAAACCCTATGTTGTCAGCACTTTTTATGTTGTCTCTTCAAGAAGATTCTAAAGTCTGGTGACAACATAGGGTTTGGTGGAGAAATAAAGAAGTTATTCTTGAAAATATTTTAATTTACACGTCTTATCTGGACCTCTGTAAACAGTGTCAACTCAGATCTAACAGCTCATGAAGGAACAGTTAGATCAGGGTCTGCACTATTTGCTACGTCATCAGTTTCATTTACAGTATTCCAAACCATGCTTAACCCTTCGCTTGCTGAATTTTAAAATTAATTTCTCCTTCTTTACCCATGCCCTGTTGTATAATTACATATAACTTCACTGTGTACAAGTATTTCGCTGTGCAATCACTGAGCTGTGGAGTACACTGGTTGCACAATCAACTTGTAAATAGTGCAGACCCTGATGAGACAGCTCCTGCAGGAACTGTCTCATCTGGGTCTTCACTATTTACAGGCAGGTATATTGACGCGAATATCAAGCGAAGGGTTAACTGAATTAAGCCTTTCCTTCATACAAAATTGTTTTCACACATTTGCAAACAGAGGAGACCCAGGAGCCGTCTGATCAGGGTCTGCTCTGTTTGCTAATGGATTGTGAAAGATCTGTTTCTTTATTTTCTAAATAACTACAATGTTCCACCTTCCATATTTCATTATAACTACGTTATCTTTAAAAATTCAGTAGGTATTAAAATTTGGAATAAACATAGAACAGGGAAAGGGCTAACCAGTTTATATACTGTTGGGAGAGATAAGAGTTTGTATCGGAATATTTACGGTAACTATTGGAAGACCCTTCACCTACAAATTAGTGCATTCAGTGCTCAGCTTGGTATAAAGGAGGAGATTTCTTACATCAAACCAAAATGAGCATTTTCTTTAATAATTGCTCCAAAAGGGAACAAACAATATTTTGCTGAATTGCTTCAATATGGGGTAATTTCTTCGCATCTCAATGCAACACAAATTTGATTTATTTATCCAATCTATATTGTTAATATCAAATTATTGCCAATTTGATGACTGAGCAACGAATACATGCAGGTACAGGATCGGAAGACAAGCTATTGTTTTCCCAGCTGATTTTATCTCTGGCTATGCTCAAATGTTTACAAACTACAGCAAAACTGATAATGAAATAAAACCAGGACTTAACTGCAAAAGTACTGTTACTACATTTTGAGAGCTGCTTTCATTGCAATGAGTTTGGACATTGATAAGACACAAGGAAAGATCTCATTATAACCAGTTTGGACATTGATAAGACACAAGGAAAGATCTCATTATAACCCAACCTAATTGACAGTCTAATCACTATTTTGGAAAGAAATGAAACATCTACATTGAATTCCAGTTGACATTGATCTAATACAGTAAAATCTCAATGATTCGATTTTTCTGTATAGGAGAATTTAGACTCTTTTAGACAGGTGGCTGCTTAATGCATTGGGAAAGTCATGCACAACAGAAAGCTCCTGCATTAAACTGCCACCTGTGTTAAGGATCGATAATAATATATGTATTTTAGTGTTCGAATAAAGTCGTTTTACTGTAGTTATCTTAAGAGTAACAATAGTTTTGCCCAAAGCCACAAAGCAAGAAACACACATCAAGCTATGTCTACTGAAGGCGCTTCCATGACTACCTTCAGGCTATCATAGGCGGAGCTTTGATGGAGGAGACTAGTTCGGCCTCGATCCTCCTCCCGATCGTCTCTCTCATCAATTTCATCTGAAAGCTTGTGCTTAACAGCTTCTAATTCTTTTACACGCTTTTGAAGCTTGATGAGCAGAGCTACGTCGTCCGCATTTACAAGCGTCTCCTTCGTAACAAAAATTACATGCAATAAATCATGGTTACGTCGTCCGCATTTACATGCCCCTCCTTCGTAAAAAAAATTAAAAGAAATAAATCATGGTTCAGTGCAGAACTTCTGACATCCCTCCTAACATTTGAAAATAGTGTTGATCCAGATCAATGAGCTACAAAGGGAGCTCTCTAAGAGAGTTCTTAGAGAGCTTTTTAAGGGAGATCTCTAATCTGGGTTTGCACTGTTTGTGGCTCAAAATTCGTAAGAAATGTCGCATTTTTTATCCATTTATATATACCGAAAAATATTTTTCTTCCATGTCAAATAAAACATAAGAAAGTCACACAGTGTAGATCCAGATGAGACATCGTGTCAGGCCTTTGAATGAGCTGTCGTTTGCAAACAGTGTAGACCCAGACAAGAGGCCATTCCAAATTCTCCTCCCAAATGATATCTGTTCACACTAAATGGCCTCTACTGTTAATCATTGATGGGATATTCCACTTTGAAAATTCAGCATTAACCCATTCTCTCATCAACTATTTTTAGAGCCTACTTCTTTGAACAAATCTGGGCTCCAAATAAGATGCCTGAATTAAAAAATATTTTCAAGTATAACTTCCTTATTTCTCCAGCAACTCCTATGTAGTGATCGTTCTTTAGAATCGTCTCAAAGACATTGGTCACGACTTAGGATTTGGTGGAGAAATGACGATTTTAGTATCTGAGTACGCACCGTTGTCTATAGCTCTGATAAATCTACCGAAAAGGAGCATTTACTTGCCAAAAGGAAAATATTAGAATTGTATAGTTTTGAAACCATTGTGTTAAATAGAGCATTTGCTCCTATGAAGATGTTCTATTTATCACAATGGTTTCAAAAAGCGACTTTTACAGAGGCATCACAAGGTGTCAATATGAGGGAATGGGTTAACAGGGCTCAATGACATCTCGTCTGGATCAAAACTGTTAGAAATGTGTCCATAGGACACTGATGCCCCCACTTCAAATTTTTTGTCACAGAAAGAAAGGGCCATAATCATGTATGCAACGATGTATGCAATGTAGGGGCATAAAATGCTGTTTCACATGCAGAAAACTAATGGTTATCAAAAAATAAGAAAAACTTTACCCTTTACTCCATGATTATTTATGTAAGAAATAATGACACCACAAATATTAATTAACCCTTTCCTTCATATGAACATATTTTTAATGCATTTGCAAACAGAGTAGACCCAGATCAGTTGGCTCCTATAGGAGCAGTCTGATCAGTGTTTGCTGTGTTTGCTTATGGTACAATATAGATCTGATTCTACAGTTCCTGCCTGAGCTGAAGCATCTTGTGTATATATGCCATTATCAAAATTAAGCTAATAAATATTCATATATGTCATTTTTCCGTAACCATGAATATTAGACAGGTAAAGGGTTAATTTGTACATTTACACAGCTATATTATGCCATAATTAAAAAGAGTAGACCGTGATCAAACGGCTTCTACAGAAATTTATCGCCATGTAAAACAGTAGACAATCTGTGACATATAAGCAAACTGAGAAGATCCAGATCAGACAGTTCCAACAGGAGCCGTCTGATATGGGCCTTCATCATTTGCCAGTGTGCAGAAAGGCAGGAATATGGAGTACAGGGTATCTTTCCAAATTTCTGTCTGGTTCCGTATTCTTATCAAATTTCTGTCTGGTTTCCCCATTCTTATCAAAATGAAAGACAACTACTGGGAATGTTATATTTGACTTAAATCAACAAAGTGCAACAACATAAATTGTCATTGCCTGAATAAACAAGAGCATCGCATGCCGGTGCCAATGCTCGTCTGTCCAACACCAAAGTTAATGTTAACGTTAAGAATGACGACGACAAAGTGGATGCCGGAGTTACGATAATAGCTTCTAATTTTTTCTTTGAATTACAGACGAGCTAATAAAACCTGATTTGAATGTCTATGCTTGTATGCTTCAGCAGTTATGCAAACATTTACTTCACAAATACACCTTTCCATGCCTTTGCAAACAGAGAAGACCCAGATCAGACAGCTACTGCAGGAGTCGTATGATCTGGGTCTGCTCTGCTTGCTTAAGGACAATTTATTGGCAGTGAAACAGAAGTGGCCACAACAATCAGATTTATTATTCAGGCTATAACACAGCTAACAACATAACAAGGATCATCTGCTATAATATGTCCACATGAACGGCTTTACACTGAACAATATTTCAACTCAATATGTCCACATGCACGGCTTTACACTGAACAATATTTCAACTCAATCTCAAACAAAAATAAAATACTAGTCAATTCACCCATAGAATGCTTTTCAAAGATCACAAGACTGTCCCTTAACTAAATAACCCTGCCTTTTCACACCTTTGTAAACAGAGTAGTCCCAGATTGGACAACTTCTATACCAGCTGTCATATCTGGGTCTACTCTGTTTGCTTATATGTTAACCCTTTCCCTTCATATAGACGTGTTTTTACGCATTTGCAAACAGAGTAAACCCAGATCAGACGACTCCTATAGGAGCCGTCTGATCAGAGTCTACTCTGTTTGCTAATGGAATTTGAAAGATCTGTTTCTTTACTTTCTGAAATGGCTACAATGTACCACCTTCCATATTTCTTTCTAACTATTTTGTCCATGAATATTCAGTAAGTATTGAAATTTGAAATAAATATAGAACAGGGAAAGGGATAAACAGGGACAGGATGAACCCTTTCCCTGCTGTATATTCATGTAAGAAATAATGATGTCACGAATATTAATAAGATTATTTTTTATAATGGCATATGAACACAGGACATTTTGGCTCAGTCAGAAGCTGCAGAATCAGATCTATATTACACCATTAGCATACAGAGCAGGCCCTGATCAGACAGTTCCTATAAAAACTGTCTGATCAGGGTCTACTCTGTTTGCAGATGCTTGAAAATGCATTTACATAAGGGAGAGGGTTGAACAGTGATGGACTGAAAGGGTGAACCCTTTACTCCACAGATACCCCTAAATATGCCTTTGCAAACAGAGCAGACCCAGACCAAATAGCTCTGGTTTCTGTAGAAGTCATCTGGTCAGGGTCTGCTCTGTTTACTTATGAAATAAAAGTCAAATTCTACAGTTTCTGTCAGAACCAAAATTCCTGTGTTCGTATACCATTATAGAAAATCAGTTAAAATTCATGAATATTCATGGAGTAAAGAGTTGATGCAGTTGACAATATTTGAACCATAAATATTTACCCTGTATACCTAATGGTGAAAAGATACAAGATATTACTCTCCCAATTTGACCTTAGACTCATACATATTCTGTTCATTATCGTCAGCAATCTTTGGATAAATTTACTAAGATATTCATTATCAATCAATAACATACAGTTACTTGACAGTATTCATTCATCCCAACAAACATACTATAAGAATCCAATCATCGTGGAACATGATTATGCCTGGTTTTTGTTTTGCTATTTTTGTCAGCGAGTATTACAAACCCGATAAACATGCCGAAGATTAATTGAGTCTCAGGTCAAATTGGGAGAGTAATACATGTAGCTTTTTTTATAGTCGGTTATGTAAAACATAATTACATTGGCTTTATAGTTTTTTTCTGACAAGCTTAACTCTCAAGCATTCTCTTACCTTAAGAGCATCGAAAGCTGAGTCGTTGAGGCCACCATGTCCTCGTTTAGGAGCATCTTCCTCATAAGCCTCGAGTTTTGCTAACAGCTGATCGCGTTCCTTCTCTAATGACTTGACTTTGTTTAACAAATTCAGCATAAGACCAACGTCTATTTTGCTCTCCTCTGCTGATGCCTGTTGAGACTGAAGAAGAATATTTGTAAGTCATTTGCACATTGCTAAGCAAAAAGGTATCAGCTAATAAGAACTAGAAAACTGACTCAGTCAGAAAGGGCCCTGTAATCCAGGACAGATAACTCTAGACATAGTGATCTGATTCAACCCAAAAACTGTAAGTGAAATCAATATGTGAAGCACTGTTTGAGTTATCGCGTCACATCAAAAGTGTTGACGGACGGACAGAAAGACAGAAAATGTGATTGCTATAGGACTCCTGCATTGTCAATGCAGGGCCTTAATTACAGTAAAATATTCCACTCTTAACAATGTTGTTTACCCATTCGCTCATAGGCTATTTTTAGATCCAACCTCTTTGAATAAATCTACCGAAAAGGAGCATTAACTAAAGAAAAGGAAATTTTTTAGAATTGTGCAGTTTTGAAACCCTTGTGATAAAAAGAGCATAAGGAGCAAATGATTTATTTATCACAATGGTTTCAAAAAGTGACTTTTACAGAAGCGTAGAAAGGCGCATTTATGGAGGAAAGGGTTAAATAATATTCATACAGTCTTTATTTCTCACATCAATATTGGAAGAGGTTTAACCCTATACTCCATAATTTTTTTTTATGCCTTTGCAAACAGAGTAGATCCAGATCAGACGGCTGGTCAGGGTCTGCTCTATTTGGTTATGATACGATATAGATTGATTCTACAGTTTCTGCTATGGCCAAAAATTCGTGTGTCAATGTGCTGTTATAACAAATTAATCTGTTAAATATTCAAGATGTCATCACATGTATTTCTTACATGAATATTCATGGAGGAAAGGTTTAAAGGGCATCGTTATCAGGTAACAGTTAACCCTTTACTCCATGAATATTCATGCAAGAAATTTTGACATCATGAATATTAATTAGATATATTTTCTATAATGGCATATGAACTCAGGAAAGTTTGGCTCAGGCAAAACCTGTAGAAATAGATCTATATTATACTACAAGCAAACAGAGCAGACCCGGTATAGGAGCAGTCTGATCTGGGTCTACCCTGTAGAAATAGATCTATATTATACTACAAGCAAACAGAGCAGACCAGGAATAGGAGCCGTCTGATCTGGGTCTACCCTGTTTACGAAAGCATAGAAAGGTGTATTTATGGAGTAAAGGTACGACGTACAATGGCCATTATTGATGTTTTACTGTACATATCAATCAGATGTATTTTAATCTATCTCACCTTATCTTTCTCCTGGTCGGTTTTTTCCGTCGTTGCAGCATCTTTCATAGTTTTTTCCATGGCCAGAGCTGATGGTGGAGCTGGAGCTTGACGCTTCTTCTTCTCTGTGCCGTATCCCTGATCCTGTAAACAACCAAACAAAATCATTGTAGAGAAAGCAACCTATACCTGTAGTAAGGCAGAGCTCCAGATAAGATGCATAAACAAAAACATTTTCAAGAATAACTCCTTCATTTCTCCACCAAACCCTATGTCAAAGAGACATTTTAACGAGTGGTCATAACATAGGGTTTGGTGGAGAAGTGACGATTTTAGTATCTTGGTATGCACATTTGTCTGTTGCTCTGAGTAAGGTGTACACAGTATGTTGTGTTGTGTTGATTAACATCCCTTTCTGCCTTGGCTACATCCTTGGCTAATTGGACGCCACAGTTAGTGGGGAGAAATCCGGGCACAATACCCTACTCTTATTATCAATACAGTTTCTCTAGTTTTTATAGATGCCCAGTGTAAAGCACTGATACATCGGACTGTGGTTTCTCATCTGAAGGATTTGTTAATAGTAAGACACGAATCAAGACTTCCAAGTAATTCTCAGGCAGGTTAACCCTTTACTGCATAGATATGCCTTCTGACACCCTTGCAAACAGGTCAGATCCAGATCAGACATAGATATGCCTTCTGACACCCTTGCAAACAGGTCAGATCCAGATCAGACAGCTCCTTAACCCATTCCCTCATAGGCTATTTTTAGATCTTTGATTAAATCTTCCAACAAGAGCATTATACGCTCAAAGTTATCAAGTTATTGAGCGGACAAGAGTTTTTAGTTGAAGGTCATGGTGACCTTGACCTTTGACAGACTGACCTCAAAATCAATAGGGGTCATCTACTAGCCCTGACCAACCTTCCTACTAAGTATGAAGACAGATCACCTAAAAGTTACTGAGCAGACAAGATTTTTTAGTTGAAGGTTTTGGTGACCTTGACCTTTGACCGACTGACCTCAAATTCAATAGGGGTCATCTATTAGCCATGACCAACCAACCAAGTACGAAGACAGCACACCTAATACTTATCAAGTTATTGAGCTGACAAGATTTTTCAGCTGAAGGTCACGGTGACCTTGACCTTAGACCAAATGACCTCTAAATCGACAGGGGTCATCTACTAGCCACAACCAACCTTCATACTAAGTATGACGACAGCAAACTCAATAGTTGTCAAGTTCTTGAGCGGACAAAGAAGTGGCTAACGGACGGACAGACAGAAGGAAAGAACCATATCATAATATGTTACCTTCAGGCATATAAAAAGGCACATTAACTAAAGAAAAGGAAAAGTTTAGAAATTTGTAGACTTCAAACCATTTTGAAAAAATAGAGCATTTGCTCCTAGAGAGCAACTGCTCTATTTATCACAAAGGTTTTAAAAAGTGACTTTTACAGAGGTGTCAATAAGACAGAATGGGTTAAGAATCTACTCTGTTTCTTTATGGATATAACTGCAATTTCTGCCATAGCTACAAGTTCCTCTTTGTATGCCATTAGAAAATTGTGTCTGCAAGACACAGCAATGCCCCCCTGGTGGTGCTTGACAATGAAAAATGAAATGAAACCCAACTGCACCTACAAGCGTGAGACACAGACGGATGGACAGGTGTAAAACATAATGCCCCCTGACTATCGCCAACGGGGGCATAAAAAATAATCTAATCAATATTCATGATGTTATTATTTCCTTGATGAATATTCGTAAGGTTAATTATACATTTAGAAATAGGCACATCCCTCAAAAATGAAACTGAGATCAATTATATATACTTACATGGACAAGTTCACAAAGATATTCAGCTTAAAATTGATACTAAAATGAATCCTGGATAATTTTTTTCTCCAGCCGTGAGATACATGTACATTGTGTATTTAGATCTTAGATATAACAAATCTTTATCTTAATTGACCTTTAGCACTCTAAACAATTGTCGTTTGCAAATATCGTCGTCTTTGTCAATGGTCAAATGTCAGACATATGACCAGACCGTCATTCAATATAGAGATGAGGCGTTGAGTTAGTTACTTGGCATCCGATCTTGATCCAAACTGTTTGCAACATACATGTTAACTAGTAGTAACACAGTCATCAGCTGAATGATGAAGATTAACCCTTCAATATCTTGTCAAGCTACCCTACATGAGGTATGATATGTACAGTAATATCTGTCTTAACCCTTTCCCTGATGAATATTCATGTAGGAAATAATGATGTCATGAGTATTAATAAGGTTTTTTATAATGGCATATGAATACAGGACATTTTTGCTGAGGCAGAAACTGTAGAATCAGATCTATATTACACCATAAGCAAACAGAGCAGAACCTGATCAGACGGCTCCTATAGGAGCCGCCTGATCTGGGTCTACTCTGTTTGCAAATATGTGAAAACATATTTATATGAAAGAAAGGTTTACTTCTTCAATATCTTGTCTACTCTACATGTGGTACCAGAGATACAGTTAAACCAGTCGTAACCCTTTCCTCCGTAAGTAAGCCTTTCTACGCCTCTGTAAAAGTTACTTTTTGAAACCATTGTTATAAATAGAGCATTTGCTCCACAGGAGCAAATGCTCTATTTATAACAATGGTTTCAGAACTACAAAATTCTAAAAAATTTCCTTTTCTCTAGTTAATGCTCCTTTTTGGTGGATTCATTCAAAGAGGTTCAGATCTAGAAATAGCTTATGTGGGAATTGCTTAACCCTTTCCCTGTTAAATATTCATGAGGGAGATAATGACATCATGAACAGCGTGGATTCCAATCAGATGCCGTGCTACTCTGCTCGTCATTTGGATCCAACCTGTTTGTAGAAGCATGTCCGGTCATGCTCAGCATGGTAAGGAGGTCAAACAGAGGTCAAATTAACTCTTTGCATGCTAGCGGTGAAACCGTTATTACCTATGCAAACAGTTTGGATCCGCATTATGCGGCGTCTCATCTGGATCCAAACTGTTTGTCACTTTGACCATATTTTTGCCAAGAAATGAGAGAAATTTTATTTTTAATTGAAGCAGATGACAATTGTTGCAGACGAAAAATTACTTAGCGTGCAAAGAGTTAAAGAACTTTAGTGAGCAAGCTAACATACCAAATGCCGCCACAATGTCAGAGAAAAAAAAGAGTTTTATTCATGACAATTCTTAATGCCACTTTGAGATAAATTGATCAAGAAAATGAAAGTGCTAGATGAGCAACAATGTATCATGACACACGGACCGACAAATGAACAGGTCAAAAACAATATATAATTATGGGTCTGTAGGGCAGGTGGTAGCTTAATGCAGGACAAAAAGAGCTTTCTGCATTACTTTTGACCTGTATTAAGCAGTCACCCGAATTTTAAGATTCCTGTGTCCAGTCGATAAAAGGTTCTACTGTATCTACAATACTTGCAAGCAGAAGAAGACTCCTGACATAAACATTATCAAACTCGTGAGATACAAGTACTCAAGCTTCACACAGAGTAATACATATCTATCATCTATACAGTTGAACTTCCATATCTCAAACTTCAAGGGGCGATACTTCGAGATAACAGAGGTTCGAGTCATGACATCCGATTTATAATCAGACCAATATATCAAGTTCACAGCTCAACCCCTTCGCTGCCTTACCCCGAGCCTCACTCGAGCGAGAAGTGTATCCTGTGTGCTATATAACCCGAGTGAGATTCATGGTTATTATGATCTAGTTAACTTGCAGTAAATTGTATGTATGGAGTAAGGGAAGCAACTCATCTTCTACATTTGCAGTGACAGTCATTTTGAATGGTTTCCCTTATCTGTTAATTGTGTAATGGGTAGAAAATAAATGTTTTATCAAAAAGTTTAAACAGATTTAACACAGATTCCTATTAAATCTAATGGTTAGCCATTGTGGAACGTATATACTGTGGTTTTGCATAGAAGAAGTGATAATATATCAATGAAACTTTCAATGACCAATTTTATGTTGCCTGGTTGGTCTGCCGAGTATGCGCTGAAGTAGTTCCCGGCACACAGAATGTACAGGTACACGGCAGCAAAGGGGCTAATGCAGGTCTAAAGTAATGCTGAAAGCTCCTGTAGCATTACTTTAGACCGGCATTAAGCTGTTTTATGTGTTTCTAGATATGTGTAGCGATACATTTTAGAACAATTCTGTATTGTAAATTTTGTAATTTTAGTTCAGGTTATAAGTTCTTGTTATCCTCCATGAACATTCATGTAAACAAGAGATGTCCACAGACAGCGCGCTCCACTTTCTTTCGTGCTGGATAGTGGAAGTCTGAGTCAGAAAGGGTAGATAACTATAGCAAAATTAATTTAGGTTTTCCTGCCCTTGTGAAAGGGGTCCCCCTTGTAATAGTTAATATGTATACCAAAAGTTTCTGAGACATGGACCTGAACATAAAACTTAACCAACAATGAAAAACAAAAATTCTAAGTCGAAAAAGGGGCATAACTATGGAAAAAAATAATTTTAGGGTTACCTACCCTTGTGAAATTGGTTCCCCTTGTGATAGTAAGCAGACATACCAAATATGAACCAAATATCTTTGACGGTTTCTGAGAAAAGGACATTAACTTAAAGGTTAACCAACGCCGACGCCGATCAATTTTTGAAAAAGTGAAGCTAAAAATAATGACGTGATGAAAATTTATTAGTTTAATTGTTATAATAGCACATAAACATAGCAATTTGGCCAGGGCAGAAACTGTAGATTCATATCTTTATTATATCATAAGCAAACACAGCGGGCCCTGATCAGACAACTCCTGCAGGAGCTGTCTGATCTGAATCTGCTCTGTTTGCAAAGGAGCAGAAAGACGTTTTAATGCAATAAAGCCCTTAAAGGGTTTGGAAAATATGATTGATATTGACATTTTCTTCTGTTTATTTTTCTCTCAATCCCTTACCTCCTTTTCTCCCTCTCCATCTTCATCCTTCTTGTCGTCAGGGGACACAGAGCTGGTTACGGACTCAAGACTGATCATACTGATGTCCGATGGTGTCCGTTTGTGACCGGTTGGACTGGTCAGTAGCTGAATAATTCAAGAAAATGACCATTAGCTGACTTGTAAAAGTAAAATGATAAGAATGTTGACCATTCATTCCATAACCCTATCTTTTAACCCTTTCCTCCATAAATATGCTTTTCTATGCATCTGTAAAAGTCACTTTTTGAAACCATTGTGATAAATAGAGCATTTGCTCCATAGGATCTTCTCTAAACTGGATGTACAAATCAGGATCAATTCGAGTCTTCTCTAAACTGGATGTACAAATAAGGATTAATTGGAGTCTTCTCTAAACTGGGTGTTCAAATCAGGATCAATTCGAGTCTGCTCTAAACTGGATGCTCAAATCAGGATCAATTGGGAGTCTTCTCTAAACTGGATTCTCAAATCAGGATCAATTCCGCTTCTCTAAACGGAATGTACAAATCAGGACCAATGCAGGTCTTCTCTAAACTGAATATACAAATCAGGATTAATTGGAGTCTTCTCTAAACTGAATGTACAAATCAGGATTAATTGGAGTCTTCTCTAAACTGAATGTACAAATCAGGATCAATTCGAGTCTTCTCTAAACTGGATGTACAAATCAGGATCAATGCAGGTCTTGTCTAAACTGGATGTTCAAATAAGTATCAATTCGTGTCTTCTCTAGACTGGATGTACAAATCAGGATTAATTAGAGTTTTCTCTAAACTGGGTGTTCAAATAAGTATCAATTCGAGTCTTCTCTAGACTGGATGTACAAATCAGGATCAATTTGAGTCTTCTCTAAACTGGGTGTTCAAATAAGTATGAATGCCAGTCTTTTAGACAGATGGCACACTCTTTCCCTAGTAAACATTTATATGTTAATTGATATGTAAACATTTATATGGTAATTGACATGTAAATTAAAACATTTTCAAGAATAACTTTATTTCTCCACCAAACCCTATGTTGTGACCACTCTTTAGAATCGTCTCGAGCGTGGTCACAATATAGGGTTTGGTGTAGAAATGAAGATTTTTGTATTTTGAGTACACACGTTTAAGTGTTGCTCTGATCTCCCATTTACTAAATTTCAATAATGTAAAAACTTTCAAGGGAATTTTTGACCTAGACAAAAAACAGTAATATTCAGGTATTTATAATTCCATAAGCAATCAGAGCAGACCTTAATTGGATGGCTCCTATAGGAGCTGTCTCATCTGGGTCTATCATGACTGCAAAGGCATTTATATGAGGGAAAGGTTAAATGCAATGTGAAAATAACTTTCAGCATGACTTTCCCAGTATAGTAACAGTGCATTCCCTCATAGGCTATTTTTAAGTCCAACCTCTTTTAAATAAATCTATCTGAAAGGAGCACTTACTAGTCAGAATTGTGTAGTTTTGAAATCATTGTGGTAAATAGAGCATTTGCTCCTAAGAACCAAATGTTCTTTTTATCACAATGGTTTCAAAATTTGACTTTTACAGAGGCGTCAAAAGATGTCAATATGAGGGCCCTTCTCCTTACTAAATATTCATATAAGAAATTCCGGTTTAGAGCTTGTTATACTTTAGTATGGTTTAGAGGGATTTTACTGTATCTCACTTACCTGCATCTCACCCTGCATATTCTCAAACCTCTGCAACAGCCTGTTGTGTTCCTTGACTAGTCGCTGGTGATGCTGGCGTTCCGACTCCATTTCGGCCGTCAGTACCTTGCGCTGCTCCTCCCATGCCTGTGCACCAACATCGGCTGAAATATAAACACAAGAATAGGAGTCTGAACTACTTGAAGGGATGGAGATTTCATATGCTTGGACTGAACACTGAAATTCTGAACTCTGAGTCTGGGAATGTTACCCAGGAAAGTTACTCTTTTTATAAACTCTCTCAGAGCTATAGATAAGGGTGCATATCAAAATACTAATATTGTCATTTCTCCACGAAACCCGGACAAACATTTTGATATATGACACATCTTGTTATATTTCATAGACCGGTTGACCCCCTAAATATGCAAGATACCAAGTCCTGTTTGCTACACTATATACTGTGATACCAAACCCTATAAAGAGACAATTATAAAGAGTGGTCACAGTATAGGGTTTGGTGGAGAAATAAAGGAGTTATTCTTGAAAATGTTTAAATTTTAGCACTGGGTGTCTGTTTCTCAAGCTGATTTTTTAAAACTCCAAGATCCACTGTTGTTTAACCCTGGTTCCCTGTTGTATTAGGCCACATTTCAATACCTACTGAATATTCATTAACATTGAGTTATAAAGAAATATGAAAGGTGGAACATTGTAGACATTTAAGAAAGTACAGAAACAGATCTATCAAATTCTGTTAGCAAACAGAGCAGACCCTGATCAGACGGCTCCTCTAGGAGCCGTCTGATCTGGGTCTACTCTGTTTGCAAATGTGTGAAAACACATTTACATGAAGGAAAGGGTTAAATACCCATTCGGTACATGTATTAACCCTATCCCTGTTCTATATTTATTCCAAATTTTCAAACCAACTGAATATTCATGGACATAATAATTATAATGAAGGACGGAAGGTGGAGCATTGTAACCATTTAAGAAACTAAACAAACAGATCTATCAAATTCCACTAGCAAACAGAACAGACCCTGATCAAACAGTCTGATTTGGGTCTACTCTGTTTGCAAATGCGTGAAAAGGCGTTTATATAAAGGAAAGGGTTAACCCTTTATCTCATTGATACATATTTTAAAGCAAAACAGAGTAGACCAAGATCAGCTAGCTCCTGCTGAAACTGGCTGATCAGGGTCTGCTGTTTTTGCTTTTAAAATAAATAATAAAATCTGACGCTACAGTTTCTACCAGTCAGAAATTCTCTTGTACACCATCTTAAAAATTCTGCTAATTATTATTCATGATGTCATAATTTTCTACATGATTATTCATTAGGTAAATGGTTAACAGAATGAAATTTGTTATTTAAATTCTCAATGACCAACAATGCAGGGAGACCTCTGATTTGTTATTTATATTCTCAATGACCAACAATGCCGGGAGACCTCTGATTTGTTATTTATATTCTCAATGACCAACAATGCAGGGAGACCTCTGATTTGTTATTTATATTCTCAATGACCAACAATGCAGGGAGACCTCTGATTTGTTATTTATATTCTCAATGACCAACAATGCAGGGAGACCTCTGATTTGTTATTTATATTCTCAATGACCAACAATGCAGGGAGACCTCTGATCTGGGTCTTCACCGTTTGTCAAAGCCAGTTAACCCTTTCCCCGTTTAATATTCACATAAGAAATAATGACATCATGAATATTTATTAGCTGAATGTTTATAATGGCATATATACACACATTGTTTAGGTTTAGGTAGAAACTGCAGGATCACATCAATGTTATATATCATAAGCAAACAGAGCAGATCCTGATCAGACGGCTTCTATAGGAGCTGTCTGATCTGAGTCTACTCTGTTTGCAAATGCATGAAAAGGCTCATGTACAAAGCGTAAGATCAGATCTATATTACATCATAAACAAACAAAGCAGACCCTAATCAGATGGATTCTATGGGCACTGTCTGATCTGAGTCTACTCTGTTTGCAAATGTGTGAGAACATGTTTACAGGAGGGACAGGGTTAATTGACAACACATTTCTCTATGAATAATGACTTCATGATAATCAGTTTGGTTATGTTTTATAATGGTCAATTCTGGGCCCATGGCAGAAATTGTAGAATCAGATCTAGATAATTCTATAAGCGAAGAGAGCAGAGCCTGATCAGACGGGTCCTATTAGAGCTGTTTGATCTTGGTCTACTCTGTTTACAAAGAAGCGTTTATATTCAGTGAAAGAGTTAAAAAAAAAAAACTTGTTACAAAGATTTTGATCAACACAGCAGGTGATCTCTGATCTGGGTCTTCACTGTTTGCCAAATGCCAATTAACTCAACCTTCATAATAAGCGTGCAGTACCTTTAATGCCAGTGTCTTTGGCCTGCTCCTTCAGTTTTCTATTGGCGTTGTCCAGCTCTGCCTTCACCTTAATGTTCTCAGACTGCAGCTCACTGACCTCCTGCAGCAATATAACAGATAAAGTGAGACTTAAAACCTTCACTCCATAGAGACTAAAACCTCTACTCCATAGAGACAACTTTTAACGCCTTTGCAAACAAAGTAGAACCAGATCAGATGGCTCCTATAGGAGCCATCTGATCTGGGCCTGCTCTGCTTGCTTACAGAATTATTAAGAATATATGCTAACAGAATTGTATTTCTCACATACTTTCCCTATCTCCGGGTTAGAACAATGGGTTAAGATTCTATTATCAGTAACATGTGTAAGAACACTTTAGAATAAATGATGTCATACGTCATATTTGACGTCAAACATGGAAAATCTGATGTTTACATGTCCTTAAAAGGCGAAAACAGATCTAGATCTACACTGTTTCGGTTATGTGAGAAAAAGAATCTGACACTCGTCTTTTAAGATCATATGTTCCTGAACTCACCAAGAAAATGTTATTAAGCTCGCTTAATAACATTTTCTAAGGCTCGTTTAAGAATGTGATCTAAAAAGATGAGCGACAAATCCTCTATATATCTGACAGTTTGTGTCATGGTAAAATCTTTTCTTGAACATGTTGTTGGGCCAACGCTCATCTGTTCAATTGTAGCTCTTGTGACTGTGAACAAGTGTGTTTAGTTTAACAAGATTTGCATGAATAGTCAAGAAGTTATAGCCAATGATGACAACAATAAGCAAGCCGGACTTACGACAATAGCTTTCTTTTTCTTCGAAAAACAGACCTGCTAGAAATTTAGCTATATACATACACACTATATTTCTTAAACTTCATTTACTAAATGAATATTCTGATCTGGGTCTACTCTGTATACAAATGCAAAAATATATTAACTCATTCTCTCCTAGACTATTTTTAGACCCAACCTCTTTGAATAAATCTACTGAAAAGGAGCATTTACTAGAGAAAAGCAAAAAACTTAGAAATGTGTAGTTTAGAAACCATTGTGAGCATATGTTTAGAAACCATAGGAGCAAATGGTCTCCAGCAAGAGCATTGCAAGTGGGTGCCAATGCTCGTCTGTCGTCATTGTCAAGATGAACATGCATACCAAAAATGAAGGTTGTAAATGAAAAATTGAAGAAGTTATGGTCAATGTTAAGATTTCAGATGACGATGACGACGACGACAATGACAACACGGATGCCGGAGTTACGACAATAGCTTGTGATTTCTTCGAAGCAGACGAGCTGAAAATGACTTCTATAGAAGCATCAAAATGTGTCAGTAGGAAGGAATATATTACGGATAAGGAACACAACATGTAAATTGAGATAAATAACAGCTACATTAGTTTTATGAGATATATATCATTCCATAAGCAAACAGAGCAGAACTTGATCAGATGGTTCCTACAGGAGCCGTCAGATCTAAGTCAACTCTATTTGATAAGTTTACATGTCTACCACTCAACTCACCTTATCATGTTTCTGTTTAAGCAACTCTTTCTCAGACACCAGGTCTTGTTTCTCGCCTCGCTCTCGTTCAAGCTCCTTTTGCAGACGAAGGACCTCCTCCTCGAGTTCTGTGAGGCGATTTGTCGCACGTTCGCCCTGCGAGGACAAATTGCGTAATTTCTCGAGTTCCGTTTCCATCGTTTTTATCTGGGATTCCTGCTTTTGTTTGACCTCAGTTGATGTCTTTTTCTGAAAGTAAATTGACTGATCAAATAAAAAATAAACTAGAGCTATCACTAAAGGTGATAAATACCTCCACATGGCAACCTTGATTGCAAAGCAACTCCTGCATACAACTTTAGATACCGAAAAACATATGTACATCTCCATAGTATACAGATCATGTACATCTCCATTTTATACGGATCATGTGAATTCATTGAAGTATGCTGCAAATAAGAAGTAAACACCACTCAAATTTTATACACTGGCAGAACATTTATTACAAGTCCAAGGGCAGAAAACTCTTGAAATAATATACACGGTATATTAGACACTGAAACAAATTAACCCTTTCCATCGTATAAACATGTTTTCATGCATTTGCAAACAGAGTAGACCCAGATCAGATGGCTCCTATAGAAGCCTTCTGATCAGGGTTTGCTATGTTTGCCAATGGAAGTTGAAAGATGTTCATCACTTTCTAAACTGGCTACAGTTTAATATTTTGTCCATGAATATTCAGGTGGAGCATTGTAGCCATTTTAGACAGTAAAGAAACAGATCTTTCCAATTCCACTAGCAAACAGAGAAGACCCTATGATGCTGTCTGATCTGGGTGTACTCTGTTTGCAAATGCATGAAAACATGTTTACATGAAGGAAAGTCAAGAATTTCTGACTTCATGATTATTCATTCACTGAATGGCCAATGAACCCGGAACCTTTGTCCATGTCAGAAAATGAACAATCAAATTTATATCATTCCATAAGCAAACGAGGCAGACTCAGATAAAGTGATACCCCTGATTTGTTTGTGATCATACCTGTTTATCCACCTGTTGTTGTAGCTGTATAATCTTGTTCTCAAGACCTTTGTTGACATTCTTCAAATTATCCACTGACCGGGCCTCAATCTGAAACAGAATATAAGTTTTCTTTAACTTAATCATCTGATGAATATTAATTAACTATATGAATACATGTACATGAATGAGCGAAAAATGAAAACCTGTATGAAAGCATTAACCCATTCCACCATAGGCTATTTTTAGATCCAACCACTTTGAATAAATCTACCGAAAAGGAGCATTAACTAGAGAAAAGGAAACTTTTAGAATTTTGTAGTTTGAAACCATTGTGATAAATAGAGCATTTGCTCCTATAGGAGCAAATGCTCTATTCATCACAATGGTTTCAACAGGTGACTTTTACAGAGGTGTAGAAAGGCGTATTTATGGAGGAAAGGCTTAATATCTAATACTTTCCATATTAAGTAATAGTCAGATCTGCTATAATTGTCATCTGCTTATATTCTTCACAAAGTTCACTATGAACACCGGCAGAATCGGTAGAATTATATCTAATATGCAAACAGAGCACACTGATCAGACGGCTCCTATAGGAGCGGTCTTATCTGGGTCAACTCTGTTTGCAAAGGTGTAGAAAGGCGTATTTATGGAGTAAAGGGTTAACCCTTTTCTTGTTCAATAATCGGGTAAGAAATAAGGACATCATGATTAGTTTATTAGCTGAATTTTTTATAATGTTAACTTTTCAAGGTAATTTTTCAGTTTAGAAAACTATAGAATCAGATCTGTATCATGTCAAAAGCAAACAGAGCAGAAAATCAGTCACTAGCAGGTAAAGAGTTACCGGACTAGAGAGATTGGACAAAAGATGATGACATTGTACCTTCAGCCTCTTAAACTCGGCCTTTGCTTTTCTGCGTCGGAAGTGGCCCTGGATCTTGACAATGCCATACATGATCTTCTTGAATTGTTTTCGAGCCAGGTAGCCTCGAATCCTGGATTGTATGATCGTTGTCTGGTGGTCGTAGAGAAGTTTCTTGAACTGTCTCCTTCCAAAGTAGCCACGGATAACAGACTGTTAATATATAATAAAAAAAAACACCCTAAAAAATTGTGTCTGTAAGACCCCTGTGGTGGTGCTTGTCTTACTGCACATAAAATTCCTAAGTCATCTGACCTTGACCTTGGGCTTGCAGGCAGCATGGGCTGAAATTATGGATGGTATTTAATATATATAAGCAATTCCATGCCAATAGCTATAGTGGTAACTGAGATATAAGACAAGGGTGTTCGAAGGAACACGTGTCACCTGCTCGCAGATGACACAAAAACTGTTAATCCACTGGAATGCGAAAATCGAAACAAAGGGGAATAACTCAAAAAGTATTGCATGTAGAGTGACGAACATTAGTTACATCAATGGTCCTCAATGAGAGGAAGACACATGATTAGTTTAGAAATGACAGCCAAAAAACCTAAAGTGTGACAGACAGACGGACTGACAGGTGCAAAACATAATACCCCCTGACTATCATCAACAGGGGCATAAAAGCTCTGAAAAATATAAATCCCACTATACACAATACAAGAAAAACATCATAGATAAACAAGATGTGTTTGTGAAACACTATGCCCCCTCATATATTTGACCTCTGACCTTGAAGGATGACCTTGACCTTGACATGTAGCCCCTCAAAATGTGCGACTTTATGAGATACATATGCATGCCAAATATCAAGTCTCTATCTTGACTGGCTCAAAAGTTAAGACCAATGTTAAGGTTGCGTTAAATTAGAGACAAAGAAACAGACAATTTGACTTTTGACCCTAAAGGATAACCTCGACCTTGACATGTCACCCATCAAAATGTGCAGCCTCATGAGATACACAAGCATGCCAAATATCAAGTCTCTATCTCTACTGGTCCAAAAGTTATGGACAATGTTAAATTCGGTGATTTGACCCATATATGTGAAGGATGACCTTGAAGGATGATCTTGACCTTGAGATGTCACCCCTCAAAATGTGCGGTTTTATGTTATACATATGCATGCCAAATATCAAGTCTCTATCTGTACTGGCTCAAAAGTTATGACCAATGTTAAAGTTGCTGACAAACAGACAAAAGGACAAACAGACAAACAGACAGACAAACAGACAGGGCAAAAACAATATGCCCCCTGACTATCGTCAATAGGGGCATAAAAATAGTTACAATGAAATATTTTCCTGTAATATGTTATTTTCTACTGTGAGCTATGAGAGTAACAATACCTGTAATTTGACAACAGCATACTGTACGCGGTGGTACTCCTTGCGACATCGGTAGCCCCGCCACACCCTCTGGATATTTGTAGCTGCCTTTGTTTCCCGCCGGAACTGGGCATACCTTGAACACAAAGAACAATTCTATTAGATAGTAACTTAATTACATCTTTACTTCATAGGTACAGTAAAACACCACTAATCCAAGGTACATGTAGAAAATAATTTAGGTACTTTAAAGCTGGGGTCTGCATAATACACGGAGAAACTAGAGGTTTTTGTCACAAAAACGGATGTCTCCCCTCTAATAAAAACAAGAGGGCCTGAAAGGCCCTGATATCGCTCACCAGACAATCAGAGAAGAAGATTTTCAAAGTTTTCACTACATGTTTCTATAGAAAATTAGCCAGCCCTGGGGCGGGGTCAATTTTAAACCCAGGGGCATAATTTTTATAACTTTGGTAGAGGACCTGAACATGATGCTGTGTGCCACATATGAAAGCTGAATACCTTCCAGTTTCAGGAGAAGATTTCAAAGTTTTCACTACATGTTTCTATAGGGAGAATAATGGTGTTGTTAACATCCTTTCATCCATAAATAGGCCTTTCAACCCCTTGGCAAACAGAGTATACCAAGATCAGATGGCTGATCAGGGTCTGCTCTGTTTGTTTTTGACATGATATAGTTCTGATTCTAGTATTTATCAGGTCACAGTTTTTGCTTATTCATCCACAATAGAAATTACGTTAATTAATATTCATGATGGCATTATCTCCTACATGAATATTCATTCATGGTCTAAAGGGTTAAGGAATGACTAACTCTACCCCACATAATTGTAAGCCACAGCACTCCAAGCTAATACACAGTGAGTGCACCTGTCTGCAGTATACTGCTTGACCTAATTACCAGTGACCAGTAAAGGATCTGATTGTTCTAATCTGCAGTCAGCTATACAAAAATGGTCACCCCTGGGACGGGGTCAATTTTGACCCCAAGGGCATAATATATATAACATTTGCACAGAACCTGATCATGATGTTATGTGCCAAATATGAAAGCTGAGAACCTTCCAGTTTCAGAGGAGAAGATTTTCAAAGTTTCACTATATGTTTCTATTGAAAACTGACCACCCCTGGGGCGGGGCCAATTTTGAACCCAGGGGCATAATTTATACACTTTTTGTAGAGGACCTGAACATGATGCTATGTGCCAAATATGAAAGCTGAGAACCCTGTCGATTCAGAAGAAAAGATTTTCAAAGTTGTCACTATATGTTTCTATTCAAAACTGGCTACCCCTGGGGCGGGGCCAATTTTGACCCCAGGGGCATAATTTATATAACTTTTGTAGAGGACCTGAACATGATGCTATGTGCCAAATATGAAAGCTGAGAACCCTGTAGATTCAGAGGAGAAGATTTTCAAAGTTGTCACTATATGTTTCTAATGAAATCTGGCTACCCCTGGGGCGGGGTCAATTTTGACCCAAGGGTCATAATTTATATAACTTTTGTAGAGGACCTGAACATCATGCTATGTGCCAAATATGAAAGCTGAGAATCCTGTAGATTCAGAGGAGAAGATTTTCAAAGTTGTCACTATATGGTTCTATTCAAAACTGGCTACCCCTGGGGCGGGGCCAATTTTGACCCCAGGGGCATAATTTATATAACTTTTGTAGAGGATCTGAACATGATGCTATGTGCCAAATATGAAAGCTGAGAACCTTGTAGATTCAGAGAAGAAGATTTTCAAAGTTTTACTATATATTTCAATAGAAAACAAGGCACCCCTGGGGCGGGGCCAATTTTGACCCCAGGGGCAAAATTTATATAACTTTTGTAGAGGACCTAAAGATGATGCTATGTACCAAAGATGAAAGCTGAGAACCTTGTAGATTCAGAGGAGAAGATTTTTGAAGGTTCAAATTGTTGACACCCGACGACGGACGACGGACATCAAGTGATCACAAAAGCTCACCCTGAGCACAAAAGTGCTTGGTGAGCTAACAATATGTAAAGGGAAATCACTAAAAATGTTATGGTCTTGATGAATGATACTTCCCCTCATTATGCGTTTTCCACACTACATTTTTCAAGAAGAAAATGATAACAGCTAATAACTCCAAAAATACTGATACCAGATTTATGGCCCTTGTGCATGACACTTACTTTCATCATGCTCTTTCCAAAAATAAAATGTCATTCCAATAGCATCAGTCGAACAGGAGTTATTGATCGGCCAAAAAATGTAACAAAGGGCAATAACTCCAAAACTTTTGAAGCCAGAATTATGGCCCTTGTTCATGACACTTTCTCTCATCATGCTCTTTCCATGTATGAAGTTTCAATACGATGGCAAGAGCCATGTAGGAGTTATCGTCCGGACAAGAAAGAATTAAACAAATGTACAAGGGGCAATAACTCTAAATCTATTGAAGCTCGAGTTAAGGATCTTATGCATGACACTTTCTCTTATCATGATTGTTCCATGTATGAAGTTTCACTCCAATGGCATGTGTCACATAGGAGTAATCATCCGGACAAAAAATTGTGATTTTTTTACAAAGGGCAATAATTCCAATATTAGTGAAGCCAGAGTTATGGACCTTGTGCATGACACTTCCTCTCGTTATGATCTTTCCATATGAAGTTTCAATCCAATGGCATGAGCCATATAGAAGTTATCGTCCGGACAAAAAAGTGTGATTTTTTTTACAAAGGGCAATAACTCCAATATTAGTGAAGCCAGAGTTATGTACCTTCTGCATGACACTTCCTCTCATTATGCTCTTTCCATATTTGAAGTTTCAATCAACTGGCAACAGGCATATTGAAGTTATTGTCCGGACAAAAAATTATGATATTTTTTACAAAGGGCAATAACTTCAATATTAGTGAAGCCAGAGTTATGGACCTTGTGCATGACACTTCCTCTCGTCATGATCTTTCCATATATGAAGTTTCAATCCAATGGCATGAGCCATATAGGAGTTATCGTCCGGACAAAAAAGTGTGATTTTTTTTACAAAGGGCAATAACTCCAATATTAGTGAAGCCAGAGTTATGGACCTTGTGCATGACACTTCCTCTCATTATGCTCTTTCCATATATGAAGTTTCAATCAACTGGCATCAGGCATATTGAAGTTATCGTCCGGACAAAAAAGTGTGACGGACAGACAGACGGACAGACAGACAGACAAACAACTCTCACAAAAACAATATGTCTCCCCCATATAAATATGGGGGGAGACATAATTCATGCAGAAATTTTCTGGAGGAACTTTCTGCATGACTTTCGCCCTGCATTAAGCCGACACCTGTTTCCAAGTCCTATATTTATACTAAATTTAACATCCGGTTTAGAGGGCTTTTACTGTATATGTTTTAAAACCTTTGCAAACAGAGTAGACGTAGAAGCTGTAGAAGCTGTTTCATAATGGTCTGCCCTGTTTGTTTACAGAATAATAGAGACCTGACTTTTGCCGCAGCCAAGTTCTTGTACTCGCATGATATTGTAAAAAAAATAAAATCTAATTACTATTCATGATGTTATTATTTCTTACATGAATAATCATGAATTAAAGTGTTACTCTAAATATGCAACACAACTTATGCAAATAGTGCGGACCATTACCAAACAGCTGACAGTCTGGATACATATTTATGCTAATAATGATCCAATGAATTCTCAGTTATGATTATATGCACTTTCGCATCCAGAGTAGCTCATACCATTCTGGTACTTTAGGTAGATTTCGGGAGTTGTGATTCTCGTTTTTCTGACCACTTTTTTATTCTTCAAATAAGATTGTGATGAACTGTCCCTAATATAGAAAGGTCCAGTATATTCATGGCACTGAGCACTCCAAAATCGTGGTCATCAATTGTAGGGTACCAGAATTGGCCATGGTTTGTCAAATGGGTGCAAAGAGGTTAGGGCCAAGAAGTCTTCATATTTAAAGTGCCTGATAAGCAGAAACAAAAATCACGACATCTTCTGGGGATGGTAGGCCAAAGAAGAGCTATGAAAAAACATGTACTTTGTTATTTTGAAAACAGGAGAAAAATGTGATTGTGGAAGGGACTGTGAAGTGATTTATTGAATTAGTATCTTTGATATTAAAGGCAATCAGCAATGGAAACAAAATGGGATAGATAACAAGAGCTGTCCGCAGACAGCGCGCTCCACTTTCTTTAGTGCTGGATAGTGTAGTGGAAGACTAAGTCAGAAAGGGGAGATAACAACAGCAAAATTAACTTTAGGGTTACCTACCCTTGTATAATGGGTCCCCTTGTATTTAGTTAATATGAATACCAAAGATGAACCAAATATCTTGGACAGTTTCTGAGACATGGACCTGAACATAAAACTTAACCAACAATGAAAATTGTAAGTCCAAAAAGGGGCATAACTATGGCAAAATTAATTTTAGAGTTACCTACCCTTGTGAAATGGGTTCCCCTTGTGATAGTTAATATGTATACCAAAGATGAACCAAATATCTTGGACAGTTTCTGAGACATGGACCTGAACATAAAACTTAACCAACAATGAAATTCTAAGTCGAAAAAGGGGCATAACTATGGCAAAATTAATTTTAGAGTTACCTACCCTTGTGAAATGGGTTCCCCTTGTGATAGTTAACATACATACCAAATATGAACCAAATATCTTTGATGGTTTCTGAGAAAAGGACCTTAACAAAAAGGTTAACCAACGCCGACGCCGACGAGAGGGTCATGACAATAGCTCCACTTTTTGAAAAAGTGTCGCTAAAAATGAAAATCAGTTCCTGTTTTTCAGCATTTCATTTTGACTTTCAGCATTGAAAACAAAATGTGTGTGTACCTACGTACACATTAGCATTCAAAAATTATCTGGAGCACTGTGTACAATATTGTCCATATTGTCCTTATTCAAACTGGATAATAATCAATCTTACAGACTTTCAAGCTTTAACCCTTTCCCTGTTCTTCTTCTATTCCAAATTTGAACACCTACTGAATATTCATGATTACATTATGAAATGTGGAACACTGCAGCCAGTTTAGAAAGAAAAGAAACAGATCTTTCTAATTCCATTAGCAAACAGAGCAGACCCTGACCAGACAGCTCCTATATATAGGAGCCCTCTGATCTGGGTCTACTCTGTTTGCAAATGTGTGAAAACAAATTTATATGAAAAATAAAGTTAACACTTTGCTCCATAGACAAGCCTTTTATGCCTTTGTAAACAGAAAAGAGTTGTATGATCAGAAGGGAGAAATAAAGAAGATTCTCTTAAAAAGTTTGAGTTTATGTATCCTCTTAACCCATCCTTTCTACGCCTCTGTAAAAGTCACTTTATGAAACCATTGTGATTAACAGAGCATTTGCTCCTATAGGAGCAAATGGTCTTTTATCACAATGGTTTCAAATTACAAAATTCTAAAATTTCTCTTTTCTCTAGTTAGTGCTCCTTTTCAGTAGATTTATTCAAAGAGGTTGGGTCTAAAAATAGCCTACGAGGTAATGGGTTAAGTCGAAATATCAAATAGTCCTCCATACCTTCTGGCCAACAGACCTCTGCCATATCTCTGTACTAGCAAGGCCGACTTGCGTAACTTTGTGTACTTGTTCTTCATCAGCCAGCCGCGCACGTGTTTCTGTATCATGATGCCACATGCACGCAGCTTGTCAGCACGTAACTTCTCAAGGTAGGCCACCTGGCCAGCGCGGAAGAATATCTTTGTTTTACCAAACCTGTATTTATCTTCATCCTGTGTTGACAGAAAAAATAAAATGTAACAGATATTCTCTGCAAAGGCCATTAACAGAGAGAATAAATAATAACATCATGAATATTAAATTTTATAAGTTGAATTTTTATAATGGCTTATGTGCACATGAATTTTGGTATTCGTAGAAACAATATATATTTATTTATAGGATAAAAAAGAAAAAATAACCCGGCAAAAGCCGGACCAACTCCATTGCGAAAAACAGGAAAAAAGATGTCAACTTAACACGCCTCTGTTTCTTCTAAATTTAATTTAAACTAACAATAAACCAAACATGTTTCGACTAACATCTTGTCAGTGGTAACTAAGTTTCTTTTCAAAGAAAACTTAGTTACCACTGACGAGATATTAGTCGAAACATGTTTGGTTTATCGTTAGTTTAAATTAAATTTAGAAGAAACAGGTGTGTGTTAAGTTGACATCTTTTTTCCTATTTATTTATATATATTTATTATGATTTCATAACGGGTAGACCGAGATCAGACGTCTCCTTTCTGAGCATTTGCGAACAAAGTAGACCCAGATCAGAAGGCTCCTATAGGAGAATTTGCAAACAGAATAGACCCAAATCACAGCTCCAATATGAGAATTTGCAAACAGAGTAGACCCAGATCAGACGGCTCCTAAAGGAGTATTTGCAAACAGAGTAGATCCAGATCAGACTGCTCCTATGGGAACACTTGCAGACAGAGTAGACCCAGATCAGATAGCTCCAATATGAGAATTTGCAAACAGAGTAGACCCAGATCAGAAGGCTCCAATATGAGAATTAACAAACAGAGTAGACCCTGATGAGACAGCTCCTATAGGAGAATTTGCAAATAGAGTAGACCCTGATCCGACCTCTCCTATATGAGAATTTCAAACAGAGTAGACCCAGATCAGACGGCTCCTTTAGGAGAATTAGCAAACAGAGTAGACCCAGATCAGACGGCTCCTATACGAGCATTTGCAAACAGAGTAGACCCAGATCAGACGGCTCCTATACGAGCATTTGCAAACAGAGTAGATCCAGATCAGACAGCTCCTATGGGAACATTTGCAAACAGAGTAGATCCAGATGAGATGGCTCCTATAGGAGCCATCTGATCAAGGTCTGCTCTGTTTGCTTTTGACATAATAAAGATCTGATTCTACAGATTTTGTTAAAGTAAAAAATATTCCCTTGAAAAATTTACATTATAAAAATTCAGCTAATAAATATTCATAATGTCGTTACTTCTTACATGAATATTGAACAGGGAAAGGGTTAAAGAACCCCAGAATGTTCTGAGATGATTTCTTTTAAAATTTATTCTTAGTTTCGGCCAATTCTACATGGATAATTGTTTTCTCTTTAACTGATACTCATTTATTCTCATCTTCATGTATGTGGGGGTTGGGGACGAACATTGCAAACAAGAGTTAACCCTTTCCCACATATAAACACCTTTTCACCCGTCTTCAAACAGAGTAGACTCAGATCAGACTGCTCCTGTGGGAGCAGTCTGATTAGGGTCTGCTCTGTTTGTTAATGGAATTTGATAGATTTGTTCATTTAGGTTCAAAAATGGCTGCAATGTTTCACCTTCCATATTTCATTATAACTGTTTTGTCCATGAATATGTAGGTATTGAAATTTGGAATAAATACAAAACAGGGAATGAGTTAATTTAGTTTGCAGAAAGCCGTCAATGTAGGACCACGTACCTGTATAAGTTTTGGAAGCACATTTCTACAGGATTTCTTGTAGTCTTTTCTGTTGATGTCCTTGGACACGGCCAGCACACGGTAACGCTGGAAAAACTCTGGGTAAGTCCACCTGTACAGATATCAAAATAAAAGACTGAATCAGAAACTGAACATTGCATCCTACTGGAGCCATATAAGATGCATAAATTTAAACATTTTCAACAATAGCTCCACTAATGATCCCGAAGGATCAGAAACACTGAGAAGAAATTTTTTTTTTAGAATTGTTTAGTTTTGAAACCATTGTGATAAATAGAGCACTTGCTCCTATGGAGCATATGCTCTATTTATCAAAATGGTTTCCTAAAGTGGCTTTTACAGAGGCGTCAAAAGGTGTCTATTGAGGGAATGGGTAAATGCAGGAGAAAGTCATGCACAGTTTGGATCATGATGAGACTCAACACCTAATCTAGATAAACTAGTATAACTATGTTGTCAAAAATTTGCCAGTAGAGTAGTACAGTACTGAAAGTCGAAATGCTAACCTGGACGGGAAACCAGCAGCACTGATTCTAATGGTCTCCAGTACACCACACGCCCTGAGCTGTTCAACAGCTCTTTTAGGTTCAAACCTGCAATAAAAAAGACATAATGGATCTGGAAACATTGTTTTAACCCTTTCATCATTAACCTTTTAATGCATTTGCAGACAGAAAAGATACTGATCCTCCTACATGTGCTGTCTGTGTTAAACGTTTCCCTCATGTTTGTGTAAACGCATTTTCAAGCATCTGAAAAACAGAGTAGACCCAGATCAGACGACTCTTATAGGAACTGTTTGATCAGGGTCTGCTCTGTTTGTGGGATAACATAGGTTTGATTCTACAGTATCTGCTCTAGGTTAAATGTGTTCATTTGCCATTACAAAAATTCAGCTAATTAATATTCATCATATCATTATTTCTAATTAATATTCATCATATTACTATTTCTTACGTGAAAAAAACATGCAGTAAAGGGTTAATTAACCAAAAAAGAAGAGCCTCGGCAAGTACTATTTAAAGAAGAGCCTTGGCAAGTACTATTTAAAGCAGAGCCTCGGCAAGTACTATTTAAGGCAGAGCCTCGGCAAGTACTATTTAAAGCAGAGCCTCGGCAAGTACTATTTAAAGCAGAGCCTCGGCAAGTACTATTTAAAGAAGAGCCTCGGCAAGTACTATTTGAAGAAGAGCCTCGGCAAGTACTATTTAAAGAAGAGTCTCAGCAAGTACTATTTGAAGAAGAGCCTAGGCAAGTACTATTTAAAGAAGAGTCTCGGCAAGTACTATTTAAGCAGAGCCTCGGCAAGTACTATTTAAAGAAGAGTCTCGGCAAGTACTATTTGAAGAAGAGCCTAGGCAAGTACTATTTAAAGAAGAGCCACGGCAAAATTCCCACATAGTTCAAAAAACTACATCTTTGAATAAATCTACTGAAAAGGAGCCATTATAAAAATTCATTTAATTAATATGCATGATGTCATTATTTTCTTGCATAAGGTAAAGGATTTTAAAAAAGGTTTGAAAAGTTGTTCATACTCGAAGGGAGCCTTCAGGTCGTTTGGTTTGATACAGCGTATGTAGTGAGGCGACGTGGAGTTCAAGGTGTCCATCAGCAGAAACAGCGAGTCTCGGAACTGAAAAGTGAAAGTTCAAAACAGCACATGATCATCATACTACAGCTAACTCTTGAACTTCACCATTTCCCTGTTCAGTGTTTATTCCAAATTTCAATACCTACTGAATATTCATGGACAAAATAGTTATAATGAAATATGGATGGTGGAACATTGTAGTCAGTCTGGAAGGTAAAGAAACAGATCTATTAAATTCTAGTAGCAAACAGAACAGACCCTGATCAGACGGCTCCTCTAGGAGCCGTCTGATCTGGGTCTACTCTGTTTGCAAATGCATGAAAACACATTTACATAAGGTAAAGGGTTAAAGGCTTTTTCAACCTTTGCAAATAGAGTAGACTCAGATCTTAGGGCTCCTGTAGGAGTCATCTGTACAGGATCTGTCCTGTAGCATATGGAAAAATAATAGATTTAACTGTACAGTTTCTACTATATAAATGCCTTATATAACAGTCTTACCTGTGAGCCAACAGTTCTTCTCATTTGCTTAGACCCGCCTTTGGGAGTGGCTTTCAAGGCTTGGACCCGCCCACCTTTCTCAGCCACATCCTCTCCCACATCATTAAAAAGTTCTGCCACCAGCTCAAACTGAAAAGCAAGTTTTGTACAGTATGTAACCCATTTCCTTATACTGACACCTTGTGACACCTCCATATAGTGAGTGAGTTGGGTTTACGTCCGACCAACAGTATTTCAGTTATTTGCAGACGGAGCCCGCTTGAGACAAGTTATAGTGCTGCCTCACTGGAATAAGCCTGCTGCAGGCACATGGCAAGGGCACCCCACCCAGTCACATTATCCTGACACCGGGCTGATTAGTCTTAGAACTACACTTTTAATGTCAAGCGTAGACAAGGGAGCTACTAGTACCAACTTTTAACGACTTTTTGGTCTGTCGCGGCCGGGGATCAAACCTTAGACCTTCCGTACGCAGGCGGACGCTCTACCACTGAGCCGCACAGTCTGTAACACCTCCATAAAAGGTGAGATAAACAATTGAGATAAATAGAGCATTTGCTCCATAGCAGAAAATGGTCTATTTGTCACACTGGCTTCAAAACTACATAATTCTAAAAATGTTCCTTTTTTCTAGTAAATGCTCCTTTTTAGTAGATTTAATTGTTAAGATTTATTCAAAGAGGTTGGGTCTAAAAATAGCCTATGAGGTAATTTGTCTAAAAATAGCTTATGAGGTAATGGGTCTAAAATTAGCGAATGAGGTGAACAGCAGTAATATACACCCTTCGCCTGACATGGGCAATCAGACCAGATCCAGATCAGGCCAGTCTTGTAGAATGAGTCGTCTGATCAGGATATTTCTAATTATGTGCATCTCATTCTACAGTTTTTGTCATGATTACAAACTCTTGTGTTTATATACCATTTAACAAATACATATTCAAGATGTCGTTATTTTTTACCAAAGGTAAAGTGGAACAACAGATAAAGGGTGCGTATTCAAATACTAAAATGGTCATTTCTCTAACAAACCCTATGTTGTGACCACTCTTTAGAATTGTCGCGGAGAGTGGTCACACCATAGGGTTTGATGGAGAAATAAAGGAACTAGTCTTGAAAATATTTACACACCTTATCTGAACCTCTATCTGGTACAGGGTTAAAAATTAAGATTGTTCCTACTTACTTCACTAGCCTTCAGTATATTAACATGTTCTTCAGACACGGCATCTCGATTCTTGTCCAAGAATCCCGTAGCTGTGTATGTGACCTTGTCGGCAAAGTGGAGGACGATGAAGCTCTCATTGCCCATTCGGGGCTTCTCGAAGTGCGAGTGTTTGAGGTGTTTTCCATACAACTTCTGACACCAGTTGCCATCAGACCCCTTCGGCATCTATATACATGTATATAAAGAATTGACTTTTAATCAATGCTACCTAAGTGTTGCCTGCTAAAATTGTCATATTTTACAATTCTGAAATACATTTTTCTCAAATTCATTAACCCTTTCCCTGTTCTTTATTTATGCCAAATTTCAATACCTGTTGAATATTTATGGACAAAATAATTAAATGGAAAATGGAAGGTGGACCATTGTAGTCATTTTAAAAAGTAAGTAAAACAACAAATATTTTAAATTCCACTAGCAAACAGAGCAGACACTGATCAGACGGCTCCTTTAGGAGTCTGATTTGGGTCTACTCTGTTTGCATATGCGTGAAAAGGTATTAAAAGTTTATACAGTTTGGATCCTGATGAGAGGCTCAGCTCTGAACTGGATCCAAATTGTTCCAAAAGGCAAAGATGAACTCACAGACAATCGACAGTGGAAAACTATTGAATAGTTTTAACCCATTTATAACCATTTATCTGCCTCCTGTTCCTGTTTGATCTGGTTTTACATGGTTTGCTTATGTAATGGTCGGATTGTAGTGCCAGGACCATGTAATAGCGTATGGATATCATAGATCCTGGTCGGATTGTAGTGCCAGGACCATGTAATAGCTTATGGATAGCATAGATCCTGGTCGGATTGTAGTGCCAGGACCATGTAATAGCGTATGGATAGCATAGATCCTGGTCGGATTGTAGTGCCAGGACCATGTAATAGCGTATAGATAGCATAGATCCTGATCAGATTTTAGTGCCAGGACCATAACCTCCCTTGTTCCTAGCACTACAGAATTTCAGTTAACCCTTCACTCCGTGAATATTCATGAAAGAAATGATGATATCATGAATATATATACCGGTATAGATTAATTGTTATAAAAGCACATGAACAAAGCAATGTTTGGCAATGGCAGCAACTGCAGATTCTGACATATCTATATCATATCATAAACAAACAGAGCAGACCCTGATCAAACGACTTCTATGGCAGCTTTCTGATCTAGGTCTGCTTTGTTTGCAAAGGCAAAGAAAGTCATATTTATGGATTAAAGGGTTAATCAATATTCATAAAGGCATAATTGTTCCACATGAATATTCATATATGTGTAGTTAAGGAAATAAGCAGTGGCCTTCACCTTCTGACATAAACACGAGCACAAAATGCTGGTGACAATGTTCATTTGTTGAATTGACACTGAACAAGTGTATGAAATTTTTTAAGATTTGCATGTATAGTTAAGAAATAATAGCCGATGTCAACCTTTCCCTGTTCTGTATCCATGCAAGAAATAATGACAACATGAATACTTAATAGCTCAATGTTTTATAATATATACTTTTCAAAGGAAATTTTTGCTTTGACAAAATTTGTAAAAACAGAACTATATTATGCCAAAAGCAAAAAAGAACAGACCCTGATCAGACAGCTCCTACAGGAGCCATCTAATCTGAGTCTTCTCTATTTGCAAACACGTGAAAACACGTTTAATATTATATGAGGGAAAGAGTTAAATGTTAAAATACAAATGAGCTAAAAATATAGCCTGAATCGGTCAGGGGAGATAACTCCTTACCTTGCACTCCTCGTCCAGCAGATCCAGTATACCAAGTTTGGCCTCAATCAGATCAATACATGGCTGGTTGTCATAGTAATCTATAAATGACCATTCAATCTCCTCTTTCACATACTCTTCCTGCTCCAGTTTGAAGACATGCTAAAAATAGAAACATGACGATGATTAAAACATTTCCAGTATAAATATGTGCTAAAAATAGAAACAGAGAGGGGAATCCTGCGTACAACTGAACATAAACTAAAAATAGAAACAAGCAGGAAAGTCCTTCTTATGACTGAATAAGAAAAAACCAACAATCAAATCAATAGTAAACATACATGTGATAACCTGCTGAGGCATGTCAGGTAGATTTAGGAAATTTGTCAGGTAGATTTGACTTTTGTCAGGTAGATTTTACTGACGCGACAAAGGAGGAAAAAAAAATTGCTTGATACATGTACTTATGTTTGTTATACTTTTTCACATTATCATTCATATTTTACCATAAATGCAGGCTGAAAGTGGCATACCATTATAAATCTTACATTACACACATAACATTTACACACTTAGCCCTTTCCCTCATATAAACACTTTTTTCACGCATATATTTGCAAAGATAATAGACCCAGATCAGATGGCTCCTACAGGAGCTGTCTGGTCAGGGTCTGCTCTGTTTGCTTATGATATAGGAATGATTCTACACTTTCTGGTTTGGCCAAAAAATCCAATGTGGTGTTAAAATCCCCATTAACCCTTTCCTTCATATAAACAAGTTTTCATGCATTTGCAAACAGAGTAGACCCAGATCAGACAGCTCCTATATAGGAGCCATCTGATCAGGGTCTGCCCTGTTTGCTTTTGAAATTTTAAAAATGTTTCTGTACTTTCTAAAATGGCAATAAAGTTACAATCTCCATATTTCTTTATATAACTACATGTACTTTGTTTATGAATATTCAGTAGGGACTGGAATTTGGAATGAAAATGGAACAGGGAAAGGGTTAAAAACAAATACTTATAAGTGGCATGCAGTAATAATTCTATATTTTTTCATGGGTCAAAAGTAACTTTAAAATCAATAGGTCTCAAGCCCAAAACACTGGGTTCCTTATTAAAAATCAATATTTATTACTGTTTTATCATATAATGAAAAAGAAATTCTATTTTATTTTATTTTATAATAACATTTTTATTTTTATTTTTTTTTTGCTTATTTTGTAGCCCTTATTTAGCTATACTCCCAATGACAACCTTTACTCAGTTCAAGTCAGTTAAACCTTTACTCAGTTCAAATTATTTACTGCAAACATTGAGCAGTCACAGAAATGTTGAAATCCCAACAGGGTCCAGAGTCCGTGTTTTAGCCCGTATCTACAATCGTCGCGAAAACTGATGACATTTCAACTTTATATAGTTATTATTTTTTGAAGAGTTTGCAATGGTAGATAATATTTCAGGGTGTTTTCAATTACTTCTTCAGTGTCCTTACTACTAATTATATTAATGAAAAAGTAATTTTGTGTACAAATCAAATGCATGATTATCAGTCCAAACAGTCTTATTTTCGAAGTGTTTCGACCCATTGCAACAACGAGGCCAAGCACAACTGTCTTTGACAAGGTAACAGGGAAGCATTTCTATGTCTTATAACTTAATTATGAGAATATAATTCCCATTATAGGGTCATGACACTCCCATGTCGCCTCGCTTGAGTAATAAACCTGCTGCATGTGATATTTATGATAGACGTTTGCATTTTGACACGACTGGTTCCCGAACAATTTATTTGGTAAAGTCCAGTAGAGTGAAAACCGGAACCACCTCGTGATTATGTAATTCGGGTGTTCTCCATGGTCTCCACAGGGGATTCCCTTGATTGGTCCCTACCAAAACAGACCAAGCGTGGATCACAGCATGATAGCAAGCTAAAGGTGGTCTGTGTGTGTACAGAACTAACAGATAAACTCCACCAGGGAGGAAAATGTATGTCTCTAAAAAAATTGCCTCGCAAACTTTCAAAAACGGTAGATTTGCATACCGTTACGGTAGAACGGTAAACCACCACTGAAAACGGTAGAATTCACCTACCGTCGGTAGTTATCACATGTATGAGTAAACAATAAGGAAATAAATTCTCAAGAATGAATACAAGCTAACAATAGAAGTGAGCAACATGCACCTACAATGCACCTAAACCCTTTCCCTGTTGACAACTCATGTAAGAAATAACATCACTAACCCATTCCCTCATACTGACGCCTTTTGCAAAGGTCACTTTTTGAAACTATTGTGATACTAAAAATGTGTCCATAGGACACTGATGCCCCCACTTCAGACTTTTTGTCACAGAACTGATTTATATGGCTATCAAACCTGTCCAAGATATAATGGCCACAAACATGTGTGTAAAGTTTGGTGTGGATTGGACAAATACTTTCCAAGAAGAAGTCCGGACAAATTCTTCTAGATGTGCGTATGGACGTACGGACAGATGTCTTATTATTTCTTACAGGGAAAGGGTTAATAACATTGTGTCTGAATGATATTAGGTCAACAGATCATGTAACCGGTTTAACCCTTCCATCATATAAACACCTTTTGTCAGTCCTCTCATTTGAGTAATACAATGTGGATTATTGAATTTGCCTGTGGGCGAATTTTGTAAACTCAACATAGGGCTCTATGTTTGACATGACTGGTTTCCCCAATATTCCATTTTTGAACATGTACGTGTATAGCGGAAGTCGGGAACCAGACAGCTCAAGCATGATTTAGAATATCTTAGGGAATTCATAGCGGGAATCCCCAATTAATATAGTGTGAACTACCAACACGCTTTGTAAACAAACAAAAGAAACTAATAACTGAATAAGGGGACCAAATGGGCCATGACCATTAGTTGTATGCATTCAAAGGTGACAAAATGTCTACTTTTGCTGACCGATAGCCATGAAAATTGTTTACACGCTTTACAATTGTGGAACACCTGGCTGCTTACACCAGTGTGTATATGCCATTTGGGATGAAATAGACTGGCCGCTGGTCGAGTTAGGCAGGTGACCGTTTATACCAGGTGTAATAATTATATGTAGTGTTTTTCATTGGGAGTGTCCTGTAGTGGCCACTTACAGCAGCGCGGCAGCTGATACAAGGTGACCACTGAAGCAGGTTAGACTATAAATCATTTGTTTATAATATTATGCAGACAAAAAGTATAATGCAAGAAAACCAATCAAATAAACACTGAAGAAGACCAAACTTTCATGTGTTTGAAATGTAAGATGCGATGTTATTCACCAATTTATTTGTATTCATTCAGGTTGTGTATTAGTTTCATCTTAGTTTTAGAGAAATAAAGGAGATATTCTTCACCATTTACTTCATAAAGTATGCCGTTCTATACCTTTGCAAACAGAGCAGACTCTGATAAGATGGCTCATAGGAACTGTCTGATCAGGGTCTGCTCTGTTTGCCTAAAATATAATAAAGATATGAATCTACAGGTTCTGTCATTGCCAAAACATTCTGTACCCCTGTGCTATTATAGCAATGAATCTAATTAATATGCACGATGTCATTATTTGCTACATGGATATTTATGGAGAAAAGAGTTAAAAATGTTTCCATTTTACATATTTTATCTAATTATCTGTGCATTATCTATGTGGTACATAAGTACATTGTTTGTGACAAACCGATACACTTTGTGTTAACTCATTACCTCATAGACTATTTTTAGATCCTGCCTTTTTCAATAAATCTACTGAAAAGGAACATTTATTACCGAAAAGGGAATATTTTCAAAATTCAAGCTATAATCAATCTGACTACGGAAATGCAATCAGAGTGTCAAACGGTTTGGATCCTGATGAGATGCAGAGTTACTCGGCGTCTCATCAGGAACCAAACTGTTTACATATAGGTATATCACTCATCCCCCCCCCATAGCAGGCTACCCCCCCCCCCATAGCAGGCTAAGGGTTCAATACTCTGATCATACTATGATCATTGCATACAGTAATTAATATTAAACTATTTTACTCATATTACTTTATTAACCTTTTATTCCATGAATATTTCTGTAAGAGATAATGGTGTCAAGATTATTAACCCATTCCTACATACCGACGCCTCAGTAAAACTTTTTGAAACCATTGTAATAATTAGAGCATTTGCTCCATACAAACAAATACTCTATCTATCAAATAGTTTCAAAAACTACACAATTCAAAAACTTTTCCTTTTCTCTAGTAAATGCTCCTTTTTGGTAGATTTATTCAAAAAGGTTATATCTAAAAATAGCCTTTAAGGGAATAGGTAAGTTAAATTAATATTTCTAATGGCGCATGAACACAATGATTCGGTAATGGCAGAATTTTTACATAAGAAAATAGAGCAGACCCTGATCAGACGGCACCTACATTGTAATGAGCTGTCTGATCTGGGTCTACTCTGTTTGCAAAGGTGTCTCTATGGAATACAGGGTTATATATATCTTATAATTATTAACCCTTTCCCTGTTCTATGTTTATTTCAAATTCCAATACCTAATGAATATTCATTAACAAAAATTTTATAAAGAAATATGCAAGGGGGAACATAGTAGACATTTCAGAAAGCAAAGAAACAGATCTATCAAATTATATTAGCAAACAGAGTAGACTCTGATCAGACGGGTAGGAGCCGTCTGATCTGGATCTTCTCTGTTTGCAAATGCGTGAAAACACGTTTATATGCGAGAAAGGGTTAATATTATTATTATTATTAATATGATTATTATCAGTTTAACTGTTTCTAATATTATTATTATTACTGTTATTACTAATACACTGTGATTTATTACATAGTATCCTTTATATTTCAACTCCTCTCCTGCTTAAGGTCACCTGACTCAAATTTGCAAACAGCGTGGATCTAGATGGGACCCAGAATAAGTCGGTGTCTCATCATTAATCCTTTCCCTGTTCTATGTTTATTCCAAATTTTGATACCTACTGATTATTCATGGACAAAAATGAAAAATGGAAGGTGGAACTTGTACCTATTTTATAAAGAAAAGAAACAGATCTTTTGATTTCCATTAGCAAAAAGAGCAGACCTTCCTACAGGAGCCATCTGATCTGGGTCAACTCTGTTTGCAAATGCGTAGAAAGGTGATTACATTGTATATGGAGTAAAGGGTTAAGAGTTTTTTAAAAGCTTGAACGAAACAGATTAGTGTTGAAGAAATTGTCAAATTTTCTTCAGTTGGCTTAGGAGTGATGCTACAGATTTATATACAACTATCCTGTCATCATCTTTCCCCATTGAATATTCATGATATCTCTCAATTAAGGACATTGTGTCTCTATCTTAATCCTTTCCCTCATATAAACATGTTTTCACGCATCTGCAAACTGAGAAGACCTAGATTATACGGCTCCTATAGGAGCTGTCTGATCAGGGTCTGCTGTTTGCTAATAGAATTTGATAGATCTGTTTCTTTGCCTTCTAAAATGGCTACAACGTTCCACCTTCTATATTTCATTATAACTATTTTGTCCATGAATATTCAGTAGGTAATGATACATGTATATGCAATATACATAGAACAGGGAAAGTGTTAAATAATTCCTGTACTATGTCCTATACTTATATCAGTTGCTATGGAATTCGACCCTTCCATGCTAGATTCACAATTAAGGACACCCCACTATCAGGGACACTTTAGGGCAGAACCTTGGGTGTCCTTAATAGAGAGGTGTCACTGTATCCATAATATCAATATTTCTTACATGAATACTGAACTGGTAAAGGATTAACGATAATTTGCCAACTATGTTTTGGAATCAATGCAACGTCATGTAATGAAAGAGTCTATGTTTTAATGAGAGAAAAAAAACGGTACTATGGTGACAGGATATAAAGTGCAGTATATGAAAAGTTAAATCTCATTCAGGTTCGGAAAACATTTTCCAAGACCTCACCAGATAAAACGTTCTCCATATGCAGCACTGACTTGGTACTTTTTATATACAAATGTATATATAACTGACTAGTATACAACATCTCTATAATGGCCACTAAATTGTGATAATTGGTTGGTATTTTGGGCAGGTGGGTGCTTAAAGCAAGGTGAAAGTAAAACAGAATGCTCCAATTGGAGCGTTCTGTTTTACTTTCACCTTGCTTTTAAGCAGTCACCTGTCTTTAACACAAAATACTTGATGTAATTTAATGGCCGTTATAGAGAGGTTTTACTGTATTACAGTGAAATCCCTCTAAAGTGACTACCTTATGAATAAACATCATTATCAGCTTAACCCTTTCCTCCATGAATATTTATGTAAGAAATAATGATGTCATGAATATTAATTAGGTTAAGTTTTAAAATGGCACATTAACACATTCATTTTTTACCAGAACAGAAACTGCAGAATCCGATCTATATTGTTCCATAAGCAAACAAAGCGGAACATGATCAGACTGCTCCTATAGGATGTGTCTGATCTGGGTCTACACTGTTTGCAAAGGGGTATTTATGGAGTTACAGGTTAACCCTTTCCCTCTTCAATATTAATGTCAGAAATATTGACATCATTAATATTTATTAGTAGAATTTTTATAATGTTAACTTTTCAAGGAAATGTTTTGGCTGGACAAAAACTCTTAAAATAGATCTGTATCATGTCAAAAGCAAGCAGAGCAGACTCTTACCTGATGGTAACTATAAGAACACATATATGATCTGGGTCTACTCTGTCTGCAAACGTGTGAAAAAGGCATTTATATGAGGGAAAGGCTTAATACTGGACTGAAGAAATGCAAGAAGCTCTTACTTAACTTTTAACCTGCGTTCAATCCTACACTCCATAATACAACTGTCTGTGCCTTGTATTGTAGGAGCCATCTGATGAGGGTCTGCTCTGTTTGCTTATGATATGATACAGATAATGAGTCTACAGTTTCTGCCACAGCCAAAACATCCTCTATCCACATGTTATTTTAACAATTGCTGTGGCCAAAAATTCACGTGTCCATGTACTATTCTAACAATTAATCTAATTAATATTCATGATGCCATTATTTCTTACATGAATATTCATTGAGTGTAGGGTTCAGATCAAGAAATAAATGGATAGTCATTGTATAAGGGTTTTAACTGTTTTTCAGTGACTCACATCTTATTTTCACTATAAAAAAGAAAATAAGAAAAAGAAAAGAATGATAATAAAGTATTGCAAGTAAACTAGGGTTGTCAGCTGTATCAAATCAGTTAAACCTTTACTCCATAGATATTCTTATAAGAAATAATGGCATCATGAATATTAATTAGATTAATTGCTAGAATAGTACATGGACACGTGAATTTTTGGCCATGGCAGAAACTGTAGAATCATATCTATTTTATATCATAAGCAAACAGAGCAGATCCTGATCAGACGGCTCCTACAGGAGCCGTCTGATCTGGGTCTACTCTGTTTGCAAAGGCGTAGAAAGGCGTATTTATGGAGTAAAGAGTTAAAACAAGAATTGTGTTCATAGGACATGGATGACCCACTTCTAGCAATACGTCTCTAAATTAAGAACAATTTTAGTGAGAATACATGTAGTTACAATGTTTTAAAACATTGGTAAAAACAATCATCACATAAATTCCCTTCTTCACTTAAGGATCAAGGCTGCTTATCTGTTAAAGTTTAAAGCAAAACCTCAAGGTGGTTATGAGGAGTTGGGTTCCTCAAGAAAACTTTTTACTATAATGTTTTACAAGGAAACTGTGTCCATAGGACACAGATGCCCCCAAAATGTGTCCACAAGAGTGTTTGAAGGACTGCTCGCGGTGAATAACTCAAAAAGTAGGGTGTGACTAACCTTAGTTGCATCAATGATCCTCAATGAGAGGAAGAGACATGTGAAATTTGAAAACTCTATAATGATTTGTTTAGAAATGAGGGCCAAAAAAAGAGAAAGTGGGATGGACAGACAGATAGACAGATGAACAGCCAGACAAACAAACAGATAGACAGACAGACAGACAGAAAAGTGATCCCTAAGTGACACACTGCCTCTCGGCAGGTGACACAAAAAGGAACATCATCTAAAGAAAAGGAAATTTTTTAGAAATTGTGTAGTTAAGAAACCATTGTGATAAATAGAGCATTTGCTATGGAACAAATGCTCTATTTATCACAATGGTTTCAAAAAGTGACTTTTACAGAGGCATCAAAAGGTGTCAATATGAGAGAATTGGTTAACAGAGTTGCAGGAACGCCCCTTACCATGTTGAAGATCTGCTGTAGCTTTTCGTTGGCATAGTTAATACAAAACTGCTCAAAACTGTTCACCTTGAAAGTCTCAAACCTGCAAAGACAGGAATAAGATTAACAATTATACATCTTTTCCTCATTATCATACACTATTTTTAGATCAAACCTCTTTGAATAAAACTACCAAAATGGACCATTTACTAGAGAAAAGGAAAGGAAAATTTTAAAATTGTGTAGTTTTGAAACCATTATGATAAATAGAACATTTGCTCTTATGAAGCAAATGCTTTAGTTATCACAATGGTTTCAACAAGAGTGTTTGAAGGATAACATGTGCAACCTGCTCGCTGTTAATCTGCTGGAGTACGGAAATTAGAACAAAGAGGAATAACTCAAAAAGTATTGCATGTAGAGTGATGAACCTTAGTTTACAAATGTATGAAAACATGTTTATATGAAGGAAAGGGTTCCTTCATATAAACATGTTTTCATGCATTTGCAAACAGAGTAGACCCAGATCAGATGGCTCCTATAGGAGACATCTGATCAGAGTCTGCTCTGTTTGCTAATGAAACTAACTCTTTTTTTTTAGTTTCTGAAATGGCTACGATGTTTCACCTTCCATATTTCATTATAACTATTTTGTCCATGAATATTGAAATTTGGAATAAACATAGAACAGGGAAAGGGTTAATGAAAAAGTTCAGGTATATCACATATAGGAGCCATCTGATCTGGGTCTTCTCTGTTTGCAAAGGTGTATTTATGGTGTAAAGAGTTAAACGTATGACATAAAACAACTCCAGAATAATATTTGAGCAGCACAATGAAGGTTAACAAGAGTACAGCATGTGGATGCCTATGCTCCTCTGTTCCAATGTAGCCCTTGTGAAGGTGAGCAAGAGTGTAAACTTTCATAAGATTTGCATGAATAGTAACGAAGTAATCGCCAACATTAAAGTTTCCAGATTACAACAATGACAACGCAAATGCCAGAGTTAGGACAATAGGTTGTATTTTAATCTTTCGAAAAACAGACAAACTAAAAACGACATACCCGTATATATCCAGAACTCCTATAAACCTATGGACCTTACTGTGGCTCTTAAGAGACTTGTTTATCTGTGTCACAATCCAATCAAACATCTTGGAATATATACACTTGGCCAGGGCATCCTGAGCAAAGCTCGCCTGCAAATAAATACAAACACACAAACATTGAAATCCTTTCCCTGTTGAATATTTATGGAAGAAATAATAATGACATCATGAATATTTATTAGCTGAATTTTTATAACATAAAGTATGTACACAGGATATATTATAATTTCATAAGCAAACAGTGCAGACCCAGGTCAGATGGCTCTGGGTCTTCTCTGTTTGCGAAGGTGTAAAAATGTGTTTATATGTTGGAAAGGTTTAATCCTGTCAATACTAAATAAATAGAAATGCCCCATCAGTGTTTAACCCTTTTCATGTTTGCAAACAGAGCAGACCCAGATCAGACGGCTCCTATAGGAGCCGTCTGATCAAGTTCTGCTCTGTTTGCTTATGGAATAATATTGATGTGATTCTACTATTTCTGACATGGCCAAAATTTAATGTTTTCATATACCATTAATCAAAACTAAATAAATATTCATAATGTCATGATTTCTTACATGAATACTTAATACGGTTAAATATACAGTCCACTTTGTATGAAAGGGTTAAATATACAGTCCACTATGCATGAAAGGGTGTATATTAACCCATTCCCTCATAGACTATATGTGTCAACATGCATGATGAATTTTCTGTAGGTGAAAATTTCATTTGGCGTAACCCTTTCTCCCATGAATATTCATGAAAGAAATAATGATGTCATGAATATTGTTTAGATTAATTGGTTATAAGAGCACAATCATGGACACAGGTGTTTTGGCAATTGGAGACAAGAGCACCGCGAGACGGGGCAATATACGCCCGAAGGCTGTTCTATAAAATTATGTTGAAAGATAAAGGAGGAGTTAGTTGCACAAGAAATTGCTACCCGAAACTATCAAAGGGCAATAACTCCAGAATGAAAAATGATATGAGAGTTATCTCACTGATATGCACAACTACACATCAGTATCTATCATTTCTGAAAGTTTGAAGAAATTATGTTGAAAACTAAAGGAGGAGTTAGTTGCACAAGAAATTGCTACCCGAAACTATCAAAGGGCAATAACTCCAGAATGAAAAATGATATGAGACTTATCTCACTGATATGCACAACTACACATCAATATCTATAATTCCTGAAAGTTTGAAGAAATTATGTTGAAAAATAAAGGAGGAGTTAGTTGCACAAGAAATTGCTACCCGAAACTATCAAAGGGCAATAACTCCAGAATGAAAAATGATATGAGACTTATCTCACTGATATGCACAACTACACATCAGTATCTATCATTCCTGAAAGTTTGAAGAAATTATGTTGAAAAATAAAGGAGGAGTTGCACAAGAAATTGCTACCGGAAACTATCAAAGGGCAATAACTCCAGAATGAAAAATGATATGAGAGTTATCTCACTGATATGCACAGCTACACATCAGTATCTATCATTCTTGAAAGTTTGAAGAAATTATGTTGAAAAATAAAGGAGGAGTTAGTTGCACAAGAAATTGCTAACGGACGGACGGACGGACGGACGGACAGACGGACAGACGGACGGACGACATGCGCCATACCATAATACGTCCCTTCGGGCGTATAAAAATGTAGAATCATATCTATATTATATCATATGGAGCCGTCCGATCTGGGTTTACTCTGTTTGCAAAGGCATAGCCCTTTCCCTCATATAAACGTGTTTCCAAGCATTTGCAAACAGAGTAGACCCAGATCAGATGGCTCCTATAGGAGCCGTCTGATCAGGGTCTGCTGTTTGCTTAAGGAAAATGATAGATCTGTTTCTTTACTTTCTAAAATGGCTATAATGTTCCACTTTCTATATTTCATTATAAATATTTTGTCCATGAATATTCAGTAGGTATTGGAAGTTGGCATAAACATAGAACAGGGACAGGGTTAAAAAAGCATATTTATGGAGTAAATTGTTAATTTCAATAATAGCATAAATTATGCAAAATGAGGAATTCTGGCCATGGAAGAGCCTGTAGGAACAGATCAGCTCCTAGAGGAATTGTCTGATCTGGGTTTACTATGTTTGGAAAGATATACAAATACATCCCTATCAGGTATAGGGTATAAAATAGCGGTATGATTATCTGGTGTCATTTGGCTTACAGGGGTCATACGGAGATTCAGTGGGAAAATTCAAGCACTTTTCAAGAATTTTATTTCAAAATTCAAGCACAATTAATGATACAACCTGTCACATATCTGCAAATGTCAAAGATTCTACTATAGTATACTTGAATGATGATCCATAGGAAATCTATAGTAGCCAATAGGTCTGCCTGGACAGTTTTCAAGGACATTTATGAAGATGTTCAAGCATTTTTTAGGATAAGGCAAGATCTAAGCACTTTTCAAGTACTTATTTATATTTTCAAGACTTTTAACCCATAGGCTATTTTTAGATCCAACCACTTTGAACAAATCTAGCAATTTTAGAATTTTCTAGCTTGAAACCATTGTGATAAATAGAGCATTTGCTCCTATGAAGTGACTTTTACAGAGGCGTAGAAAGGCGTATTTATGGAGATAAGGGTTAAAGCAACCCCTGAAATTCTAGAAATTTTCAAGGCCGTTGCGAAACCCTGGCTTACCTGCGCCTTTGTCAGTGGTTTAGTGAGTGTCTCTCCCACAGTTGTGATCTTTTTGTTACATATCCATGTCCGCATCTGCTGCTCATCAATTCCGAGGAGTTTACATGCAACACCTATGGATGGGTCCTTCGGCTGAAATTACAATTAGTTTTTATACATTCTCTAGTCCGAAACAGAACAATAGATGGAGCTGTGTATCCAAACACTGAAATCATCCTTTCTCCACCAAACTCTCTGAGACAATTCTAAAACCAGTGGTGACACCATAGTGTTTGGGGGACAAAAACCATCAACTCTTGAAAAAAAATTAATGTACATGATTATCTTAATGAATATAAGAATGAGCTGCACCATAAGACAAGATTAATCCTGAACATTCAAAATTATCTAAAATTAATATTCCTGTAAACATGTATGAATATTAACCCTTTAATTCATGAATATTCATGTAAGAAATAATGACATCATGAATGTTAATTAGTTTAGTCACAAGCAAACAGAGCAGACCTTGATCAGACTCCTCCTACTGATCTGGGTCTACTCTGTTTGCAAAGGCGTAGAAAGGCGTATTTAGGGAGGAAAGGGTTCATTATTATCTATAAAGGCATATGAAAAAGAAAGTTTTGGTAAAAACTGTACAATCAAATCTATATGACTCCATAAGCAAACAAAGTAGACCCTGCTCAGATGGCCCCAACAAAAACCGTCTGATCTGATTCTACTCTGTTTGTAAAGGCGATATAAGATGCAAAGGGTTATTACCCAAACTGATAAACAGTTTAATTCGACAGGGCTACAGATAAAGCTGCACACCCAAATACTAAAATCGCCATTTCTCCACCAAACCCTATACTGCCACCACTCTTTAGAATTGTCTCTTTGAGACGATTCCAAACAGTGGTCACAGTATAGGGTTTGGTGGAGAAATAAAGGAGTTATTCTTGAAAATGTTTACATTTACACATCTTTATTCTTATCTGGACCTATGACCAAACACCTTTTCTGAAGGAGTGTTCCTACAAGAATTTGTTTGCCGACGTAACCTTTACAAAACAATTTCTGATGCAAACAGTGTAGACCCTAATCAGGGCAGTCCTTCCAGGAGCCCTTTGAAATGGGTTTACAGGTTGCCTATGTCCCTTGTTAGGGACACCATGAACAAACGTGTCAAATGTTAAAATCAATCAACCCATATATCAATCTGGTAACAAGCATATTCAGCTGAAAAAAAGTCATATTAAACAATACAAAAGCTTTTATAATTGTTTAACACAAAATGTACATACTGACAACACAACCACCACCATCAATAAGCATTAAGCTGCTGAGCAAATTCTTGTGTACCTCAATTCTGAAACTATTTTTTTCTGAAAGAGACGCAGAGTTCCTTAGAACGAAACTGTTTGCAAATGTAAGAACAAGAGACAAATGTGCGTACTCAAAGACTAAAATCGACATTTCTCCACCAAACTCTATGATGTGACCACTCTTTAGAATCGTCTCTTCAAGACGATTCTAAAGAGTGGTCACAACATAGGTTTTGATTGAGAAATAAAGATGTTATATTTGAAATAAGTTTAATTTACGCATCTTATCTGGACCTCTGAAAGGTTATCAAGAATTTGTCCACAGCTAGCTAAAGATTTAACAAAAGTCTACTACTCTGATACCTAAGAAGCATTCAAATCAAGCTGAAACTTTTCAAAACATCAACATGCTGTAAAATCCCTCTAAAGCCAAAACTTTATTAACCCTGTCCAATTTTCAATATCTACGGAGTATTCATGGACAAAATGGTTATAATGAAATATGGAAAGTGTAACATTGTAGCCATATTAGAAACTGAAGAAACAGATCTATCCAATTTCATTAGCAAACAGAGTAGACCCTGATCAGACAGCTCCTATAGGAGCCGTCTGATCTGGGTTTACTCTGCAAATGTGTGAAAAGGTGCAATTTTCTCTTTTTGAATTTCTACTTTTGCTTTTGAGGGATCACCCATTTTCAGAATTTATATGAGAGAAAAAGGGTTAATAAACATAGATCTCTTTTAAAGCAGGTGCTTCCTTAATGCAGGATAAAAGTAATGCACAAAGCTCCAACAGGAGCTTTTTTGCATAACTTTCATCCTAAATGAAGCACCTATCTGTCTTTACGACCTATAAACAGATTTTGGTGATACCTTTAGAGGGGTGTTACTACAGTAGAATCCCTCTAATGCAACCACTTAAAGAATAACCACAGCTGTCTTTATTAGCAGCTGGTTCCTTAATGCAGGACAAAAGTTACGCAGAAAGCTCCTATAGGAGCTTTCTGCGTAACTTTCGTCCTGCATTAAGCTACCACCTGCCTCTGCCACCCAGAATTATGACCCTTTTTGGTGGTCGCATTAGAGGGGTTTTACTGTATATAAGCCTAGCTGTACAACATCCAACATAGATGGACAATGCAAAACAATGTCAGCCCAATCATCGGACAAATGTAACAGTAGGTCCAAGCTTTGGTCATTGTAAACAATGATAATACAAACAGTTGGCCTAAACTTTGGCCAATGCAAACATTGCTGGTCCATTCTTTGGCCAATACAAACCTTGCTGGTCCATACTTTGGACAATGCAAACATTACTGGCCCCATACTTTGGACAATACAAACATTGCTTGCTGGTCCATACTTTGGCCAATGCAAACATTGCTGGTCCATTCTTAGGCCAATACAAACCTTGCTAGTTCATACTTTGGACAATGCAAACATTGCTGTCCCCATACTTTGGACAATGCAAACATTGCTGGTCCATACTTTGGACAATACAAACAGTTGACCCAAACTTTGGCCAATACAAGCATTGCTGGTCCATACTGCTGGTCATTACTTTGAACAATGCAAACATTGCTGGTACAAACTTTAGACAGTGCAAACAGCACTGGCCCAAACTTTGGATCACACAAATCCTACACCTTGTTTAAATTTTGGACAAAGGAAACAACTGATTCAACATTTGGATAATGAAACAGATGATCCAACCTTCAGACAATGCAAAAACTTGGACAAAAGTTTGGACAATGCGAACAGTTTAAACCCAACCTTTGGACAATCCTACAGAAGCTGTCTGATCTGTGTTGCCTGTGTTTGCTTATGGAAAATATAAATCTTGATTCTACAGTTTCTGCTAAGGCCATGGCCAAGGCGAAATAAATCCTGTTTATAAAAATTTAGCTAATAAAAACATTTGAACTTCAGTATCTCAAACTTCCAAGTGATCATACAAATTAATTCGAGATAAGAGAAGTTTGAGTCATCCAATTTCTAATACGGACAATTTCTCAAGTTAGCAGCTCAAGTTTCGATCTGCATTAAGCTGTAACGTGTGTTTTTAGATATGCATAGCGATTCATTATAGAACAATTCTGTAAATTTGGAAGGTCCAAACTTTTGACTTCCAGTTATCCCGAAGATGAGTTATCCACGTTTGAGATATCAAAGTTTATTTGGGGATTGGGATTCAAACAATGTGCAATTTCTAAGAACCCCTGATTCTCCCGCTTCTTGGAATATTAATTCTACTGCTACATCTAACCCTTTCCTTCATACAAATGCTCTTTCATGTATCTGCAAACAGAGTAGACCCACATCATTTGGCTATTACAGGAGCAGTCGTAACAGGGTCTGTGCAGTTTGCTTATGAAATTATAAAAGATCTGACTCTACACTTTCTACCAATACCAAAAGGTCTATATTTGGTTCCCGCACATTAAGTGCTAAATAAGACACATGATAATGTGACAGATGGATGGAGGAACAAACATACCAATGGACAAAGGAAAAATCTAAATCTCTCCACTAACAAAATGGGAGCATGCGTAATACCCAATCAGGTAAGATAATCTTTATAAATACTGAACCAGGCTACACAGTTTTAGAAGCTAATCCCAAAGGTTGTTACATGTTTTCAGTAATGTGGATCTAAACGACATAAAACTGTTCATTAATCCTCAACTAACCCCTTACTCCGTAAATACTTATTTGCAAACAGAGTAGACCAAGATCAGACGGCTCCTACACGAGCTGTCTGGTCAGGGTCTGCTTCGTTTGCTTATAATATATTACCAGTATACATGTCGATATACTTCTCTAGTTTCTGCCATGGCCAAACATTTCTGTGTCCATGTGCTGTTATAGCGAGTAATCTAATTACTATTCATTAGGTCATTATTTCTTACATAAATATTCATGGAGTAAAGGGTTAAGATTTTGTTCTAATGTTGTCTAGAAGTTCAATCCTTTACCAAATAGAATCACCATTTTAGCTACTTTGCAAACAGAATAGACCCAGGCAAGATGGCTCCTATAGGAGCAGTTTGATCAGGGTCTGCTCTGTTTGCGTATGGGAATTATATAAACTTGATTCTGCAGTTTCTTCAAAACCCAAACAGATAACAGCGCATACCTAAATATTAAAATCGTCACTTCTCCACCAAACCCTATACTGTGACCACTCTTTAAAGAGGGTTCACAGTATAGGGTTTGGTGGAGAAACAAAGGAGATATTCTTAAAAATGTTTTTGATTTACACATCTTATATGGAGCACTGTCCAAAGCGCAATATTTTCTCCACTACACTCAGAGATTGTAATAAGTGGTTGTATCTATGAGCTAGAATGATGGTCCTAAGAACTAAGCATCATCTTGCATCTGAGATATTCCCCCCATCTTGAACACTCTTTTATCTAATGGAGGCATATATCAAGATACACTTTGATTAATTTACAACAAGCAATTAGTTTTGTTTCATATACTGGTTATTCATACACAATATTTTCAAGTATACAACACACATATCAATACATGTAAGATGCTCCAAGGTGAACAACAAGATATATGTGTGAAATGCTATGCCCCCAATATGACCTTTGACCTTGCTGCATGACCTATATGTCACCTTAAAACTGTTTGCCTCCCGAAGTTTCACATGCATGCCAAGTTTGAAGAATGTATTTGCAATTACTACAAAGTTATCGCCAGCTATAAAGTTGGGAACAAACAAACGAACCAACAAACTAAAAGACAGCAAAAACAATATGCCCCCAGTGGGGCACCAAAAAAAATAAATGTTGAGATCACAAGTCATGCTTCTTCTATTTACTTAATTTATTGTGAAACTGAGTAAGCTTATTTCAAACACCCCCAACTGCTAGTTAATGATCTGCAGGTATCCGGTAACCCCTTCCCTGTTAATACCTACTGAATATTCATGGAAAAATAGTTACAACTAGAAATGTGTCTATACGACACTGATGCTCCCACTTAAGAGTTTTTGTCACAGAAAGTAAGGGCCATAATCCTGTATGCAACAACTGAAGTGATTTACATGACTATTGAACTTGACCTAGATATAATGGCCACAAACGTGTATAATGTTTGGTGAAAATTGGACAAATACTTTCCAAGAAGAGGCCAGACAATATAATTTATTTTTGCAAATAAAGGGCTGTAACTCCTAAACCATTGAAGCGATTTGCATGGTTATTAATCTTGACCAAAATATAATGGCCACAAATATGTGTATAATGTTCGATGAGGATTGGACAAATACTTTCCAAGAAAGAAGCAGGACAAGATATTTTTTAAGTCATTTTTGCAAATAAAGGGCCGCAACTCCTACGACTAAAGCGATTTACATGGTTATCGAACTTGACCAAGAAATAATAGCTACAAACATATGTGTAAAATTTGGTGAGGATTGGACAAATATTTTCCAAGAAAGAGTGTGGACAAGATATTTTAAAGTCATTTTTGCCAATAAAGGGCCACAACTCCTAAACAACTTAAGCGATTTACATGGTTATCGAACTTGACAAGATATAATGGCCACAAACATGTATGATGTGGATTGGACAAATACTTTCCAAGAAAGAGCGCAAACAAATTCTAGATGCGGACAGGCGGATGGTCAGACGGACGTATGTACGGACAAGTGCAACCCTATATGCCACCATTATTTGGGGGCATTACAAAATATGGAAGTTGGAACATTGTAGCCATTTTAGAAAGAAAAGAAATATATCTTTCAAATTCCATTAACAGAGCAGACCCTGATCAAATGACTCCTACAGGAGCCGCCTGATCTAGGTCTTCTCTGTTTGCAAAGGCATGAAAACACATTTACATGTATATGAAGGAAAGGGTTAATTTGTGAATTCTTGATAATGATGTTGGATTCAGAGAACACTAACAGCATATCTGAAGAAAAATGCAGAAAAACTTCAACTTTCAGACTTGCAACAAATGACATTTCCTAAAGCATGCAAAGAGCTTCTTGCTGCAATACTTCTCCATTCCATGTTATGAGGTTATAAGAACCATTTGCTTAATTAAATCTAAGATCATTCTAAGCTGTCTGATTGGTCAAATTTTGAGCAACCTCAAACTCTGACCAATCAAATGCAAGCAACCCCAAATTCTGACCAAATTAGATGTTTACAGTCTATGCGAAAGTTCACAGGACTTCTGACAAATCTGGTAAAATTTCGATCTGTCTGGTAAAAATTGCTAAAGCACCAGTCCTCGTGACCAGTGAATTTTTACTCGATTTGCACACTATTTGTGAAAATTGACCTATATTCCTTCCAAATTTAAATACATGTAGCAATTTGGAAAGTAATGACTCACTTTATATAATGACTATATATGTTAATTTTAAAGAATATAGGAGCCGTCTGATCTGGGTCTACTCTGTTTTCAAAAGCGCAGAAAGGCGTATTCATGAAGTAAATGGTTAACTCCAGACTTAGAATGAACTCAGACTCCGACATTTTATAACCTAAAAGTCAAGTTAAAAACTGCCTGCCAGTATCGAGAGTATTTATTATTCTGGGAAAGTACAAACAGTCTTCAAATGCACTAAATCAATGCTAACTAGCTGCTAATCAAGCTAACTGCAGGTTTTAAGAGTTAACCCTTTCCTCCATAGGTTATGTTTAGATCCAACCATTTTGAATAAATCTACCGAAAAGGAGCATCAACTAGAGAAAAGGAAAATTTTAGGATTTTGTAGTTTGAAACCATTGTGATAAATAGAGCATTTGCTCCTATAGGAGCAAATGCTCTATTTATCACAATGGTTTCATAAGGTGACTTATACAGCGGCGTAGAAAGGCGTTGTTATGGAGGAAAGGGTTAAAGAGTCTGGATTGCTAATGAAATGCGGACTTTACAAAGTACATTGTGTACTTAACTTCCCTTATGGAATAGAAAGAGCTAACCTTTATCTTGCTGTAAAAACTGATGTTGGCTAAATTTCAATATTAACGGAACTCTGATTACTATCCATTTCAATAAACATTGTCACTCAATTTGAATTGAGACTGTCAATAAATTTGAATTGAGACTGTCACTCAATTTGAATTGAGATTTTTTTTTTATTATTGCGAGTCACATTAACTTAAATCTACTTCATCTGATTGCGTCGTTTTTCAGTAAAAAGGAAGAAGATGACAAGAATGTATTTTCTACATATTAATTTGATCAGCTGTTTCTTTGCAAATGGCTGCCACATGTACTGATAGCAGTGCATATCATTTTTCAAAACGGATAAATTGCATATCGATATGAAAATAAATGTAATTTTGTAAATAACGTAAACTTCTAAGAGCTATAATTACCCTCCAAAAAAATGGAAGTACGACGTTCCACTCAACGTCATTCGTCTGAACAAGTTTTAGGCCTGAAATTTTTATTTAAAGAAGGATTCAAGGGAAACTCTAACACAGCATTCCTGAAAAAAATTACTCTGCTCTCATAGTGATCCAAACTGTTGCGGATCATGTTACGATAAAGAAGATACGAGCTACAAGGCTATGTTGGTACATACCCATAGGGACCATGCTTGAAGTTGGTTCGGGCTAAAAAAAAACCTTCATGGGCTCATTGACCCTTTACCTCATGAATATGCATAAAAAATTAACGACATTTTCATTTTACAATATTCATCAACTGAATTCCTATAATGGCCAATCAAAGAATTTTTGGCCATGGCAGAATCTGTAGAATCAGTATCCATAAGCAAACAGAGTAGACCAAGATCAGACGTCTCCTATAGGAGCCGTCTGATCTGGGTCTACTCTGTTTGCAAAGGTTTAAAAAGGTGTTTTCTATCAGGTAAAGGTTAAAATGGAATCTAAAATGATGCTTGTCCATACCCCAGGCAATTCCTCTAAACCAGAAAACAGAGGGCTGTTCATATGTAAATAGAGGTGCAGAAAAGATTGTCTAAATGTGGGTTTTTTTCAAGAATAACTTCTTTATTTCTCCACCAAAACCTATGTTGTGACCACTTTTAAAAAATGTCTCTTTGAGACGATTCCAAAGAGTGATCATAACATAGGCTTTGGTGGAGAAATGAGGAGTTTAGTATTTGAGTATGCCCCTTTATCTGTGTCTCTGCCTATGCTACATGACTATACACATACAATATAACAACATCATGAAAATAAATTGGCTGAATCTTTGTAATAGCACATGAACACACAGACATTTTGGCAGAAACTCATGTAGGAGCCATCTCATTGGGATTAGCTCGTGTAGGAGCCATCTCATTGGGATAAGCTCATGTAGGAGCCATCTCAATGGGATTAGCTCATGTAGGAGCCATCTCATTGGGATTAGCTCATGTAGGAGCCATCTCATCGGGATCAGCTCATGTAGGAGCCATCTCATTGGGATTTGCTATGTTTGCTTGTTGGATAATACTTTGATTCTTAAGTTGTTTCCATGACAATAACTCATATTAATATGCCATTACAAAATTTCACTCAATAAATATTCATTATTTCTTAGTAACACTTTCCCTGTTTAACATTTATTCTTTATGAACAGCACTTTGTTTCCTGACAGTTAGCGCAAAAATGTTAGCATTAAAAAGCACACCAATATTCCGTCACTTACATGTATAAAACATCCACTATCCTGTCCATCCTGTTAGGTACACATAAAATGATGATGTCATAGATTAAACCTTATGCTGTCATACACAAACACTAATGATGCTTCCTGATGCATATATGCAAAAAATGTGTTAAATAAAACGATGTTTGAGTATAAGCAAATATAAAAATTAAAACAGTCTTTAACCATTTACTCCATGAATATTTCTGTAATAAATAATGACATCATAGATATTAATAGATTATTTTTTATTACGGCACAGGGTCACGGGAATTTTTTGTCCATGACAGAACCTTTAGAATCATATCTATATTATTTCAAAAGCAAACGCAACAAAAAAAGCAAACAGAGCAGACCCTGATCAGACGGCTCCAATAGGAGCCGTCTGATCTGGGTCTACTCTGTTTGCACAGGCGCAGAAAGCAGCATTTATGGAGTAAAGGGTTAAATCTATTCACCCTCATCTTGCAGATAAAATCATGTCTGCTCGAACTCTGATAGGACGCAATTTGTTCAAGCTTTGGCGGAACTACTATACGAAGTCATCAAACAGATAATGGACCCTGAGGAGACCCGAGTTACTCTGCGTCTCATCTGGATCCAGGCTGTTTACAAATGATGATTAGGTCACGATCGGCAGAATAAAAAGTCGACATGCTACACATTATAATTATCATGCAAGAAATTATTATTGTTACAACACTACTATTAGAAAGTTACAGAACAAAAGAAATGTATTAACCCTTTCCCTGTTCAACTGAATATTCATAGACAAAATAGTTATAATGAAATATGGAAGGTGGAACATTGTAGCCATTTTAGAAAGTAAAGAAACAGATTCATCAAATTTCATTAGCAAACAGAACAGACTGATCAAATGGTTCTTATAGGAGCCATCTGATCTGGGTCTATTCTATTTGCAAATGGATTAAACAGTAAGAACTATGTAATTCCATAAGAAGAGTCGACCATGATCAGACAGTTCCTACAATTCTGAAGATCTGTCTAATCTGGGTCGTATCTGTTTGCACATGCGTTAAAGAGTGTACATATGAGGGAAAGGGTTAAAATAAAGAAAATGTACAAATGTACAAAAAGGCCACATGTTCATCTCTGAAATAATGTTTTCTCACATTAAAACCTAACAGGTCATTCAAAAGGTGTCTTATAAGGGCTGGTAGCTTAGTACAGAATGAGAATAGAATCATATCAGTATTATCTAAAAAACAAAAACAACAGAGCAAACACTGATCAGATAGTTCCTACAAGAGCCATCTCATCTGGGTCTACTCTGATTGCAAATGCATAACAAGAGCCGCATGCGGCACACACTCTCGTCTGATTCTGTGCTTGTCCAGTTAATTAAAAAAATTGGAAAAAAATAAAGGGCCTGAACTCCAAAATTTTGAAGTCAACAATTATGGTTCTTATGCAGGGGCCCTCTCCTCAATGAGATCTACCCACCTGTGAAGTTTCATGTTGATACCTGTTATACTTTTCGAGGAATGAGCTACATTAAAGTTTTTGCATACCGCAGATGACAACAAAGACAACAAAGCCTACGATCCAGTGATCACAATAGCTCGACTTTTCTTTGAAACAGACAAACTAAAAATGTGTCTCAATCAGGAAAACAGGTAATGAATATGAAAAGGTCTATAAGACTCTTTAGGTCAATAAGCGACTGAATTATTTATTATTTAGGTTTAATGTTTGGAACAAATCGGCTTTCATTACTTACAAACTGACATGTGAGCGAATACTGTGTCGTAACGTTTTGTAGAATTAAACATGTGCCCTTTTAGTTTTATATGCATTTTACTTTCAGCAAAAGAATCAAAATACAATCTTGAATAAATGAGAAATTATAGATACAAGCAATAAATTCTATAATACATTCAGATGCACTTTGTTGACCATACTTCTAAGATATCAGATATATTAGCATAATTCATCAAAATCATCATTTCTCAACCAAAGCCCATGTTGTGACCACTCTCAACGATTCTAAAGAGTTGTCATAACACAGGGTTTGTTTGAGAGATAAAGGAGACGTTTTTTAAAACTTGTTTTATCTATGCATCTAATATACATCAGTCAAAGCAGAGCTCCTGACAAGAGGTGTGTCATTCTCACAAAATATCTTTTTTCTCCCAGAGCCCCAGATAAGAGGCATAAATATAAAAAAAATTCAAGAAGAACTCCTTAATTTCTCCACCAAACCCTATACTGTCACCATTCTTTAGAATCTTCTCATTGAGACAATTCTAAAGAGTGATCACAGTATAGGGTTTGGTGGAGAATTGATGATTTTGGGTACGATTTGGGCAAGCACCTTATCCAATTCCCTCATATTGATGCCTCTGTAAAAATCATTTTTTGAAACCACTGTGATAAATAGAGCATTTGCTCCTATCAAGCAAATGCTTCATTTATCAATGGTTTCAGAACAACACAATGCTAAACTTTTCCTTTCCCTAGCAAATGCTCCTTTTCGGTAGATTTATTGAAAGAGGTTGGGTGTAAAACTAGCCTATGAGGTAATGGGTTATCTGTAGTTCTGCTTCTTCTACCTTGTGAGTACTCATAAGAATTACTCTAATGAGTGACAGCTATAGATCCGGGGAGAAATATCTCACAGAAAATATTGTTTTCATGAAAAATGTAATCATTTACTCCATAAATACCCATTTCTACTCCTTCGCAAACACAGAACACATCCAGATCAGACGGATCCTACAGGAGCGGTCTGATCAGGGTCTGCTCTGTTTGCTTAAAATATAGATATGATTCTACAGCTTCTGCCATGGAACAAAAATTCCCGTGTTCATATGCTACTATTACAACTTATGTAATTAATATTCCTGATCTCATTATTTCTTATAGTAGGTGGCGGTGGTCTAGTGGTAACGCGCTTGACTGTCAGTCCGGAGGTCCGGGGTTCAAATCCCGGTCCCACCCGGAAATTTCAGAGACGCTTTTCCGTGTCTCCCACCCGCATATACTCTCCACCCAGGGGTTAAATGGGTACCTGTAAGGGTCACTCGCCGGTACTGCGGCTGCATGATTGCGCCATATGTTAGCAGTGCTCAATATTGTAGGCCAATGACTCAATGATCAGGGGAGTAAATGTACAGTCGGCTGAACGGTCATTCGGACTGAAAGTAGACTATAACTAGGTACTTTACTTTTTACTTTTTTTTATATGAATATTCCTGATCTCATTATTTCTTATATGATTATTCAAGATCTCATTACAGTAAAACTCGGTTATAACGAATTCCAAGGGACTGAATGATTTACTTCGCTATAAACGTTATTCGCTATATTGATAGTACGAAGTTCGCTATAAATTATGACTTTGCCAAACGACTGTTCAATATTTATTAAACCATAATTCAGACATGTATGCGTAGCGATCAAACTCCCAAAATGCACATCATTCATCGTACAGCTTACTCTTTGTGGAAGAAATCGGTCATTTGCTTTTGAACACATGTGGATGCTTGAAACTTGCCAAATAACTGTTTCATAAATGTCAGTGTTTAAAAAAAATCAGGAGCATTTGGTCATTGCTCCGATGTCCGATGCAAAATTGGTATAGCGGACAAAGACAGGCAGGGGCAAATATTCCTTATAGATCTGTGTCGTCATCGGAGTCAGCGGTATATTCGATTATTTAGCGGAAAATGCTGAAATAATATGCGAACGGAGAGGGAATAACAAAACCAAAAGACTTCAAGTATTTATTTTGAAAAAAAAAACCAACATCATATCTTAACAATGTTTAGCAATAACCCGTACTTTTAAGTGCATATATATATGCCCCGCGGCAAGCGGTGTTTAATTATACCCTACCACCGTGAAGAATACATGCTTTACGGATCGCTTCACAGTTCGCCCCAACACTAGTGTGTGTTTTAACACCTATGCGACATGGTGTTAATCGTGCGAAATACACAGGTGCTTGAAGATAGTAGCAAGGTGAAACTTCGCTTTAATGAAGGAATTTTCAAGTGTTTTGTGAATAATGGTACTGGAAAATCAGTTCGCCATAAGCGAAAATTCGCTCTAACCAACTTCGCACTAAACATTATAGTCTGTATAGAATTAATGAAGATATCGACCGGGGAACGAACTTTAGTTCGCTATAAGCGGGAATTCGCTTTATCAGAGTTCGTTATAAATAAGTTTTACTGTATTTCTTATATGAATATTCAAGATCTCATTATTTCTTATATGAATATTCCTGATCTCATTATTTCTTATATGAATATTCCTGATCTCATTATTTCTTATATGAATATTCCTGATCTCATTATTTCTTATATGAATATTCAAGGGTTTAGATGTACCTCTTATCTGGAGCTCTGTATCAGTTAACTAATGTCTCATTCTGGTCTCAGAAGAAAATAACTAAATCTCCCCCTACTGTAAAAATTATGTCTGTTGCAATTTTTACTTTCTTCCCATTGAAACTTTTAACCCTTTTCCTCATACAAACGCATTTTCACACATTTGCAAACAGAGTAGGCTCAAATCAGACAGCTCTCATAGGAGCAGTCTGATCTGGGTCTGCTCTGTTTGCTAATGGAACTTGATAGATCTGTTTCTTTAGCTTCGAAAATGGCTGCAATGCCCCACACTCAATATTTCATGATAACTATTTTGGCCATGAATATTCAGTAGGTACTGAAATTTGGAATAAAAATAGAACAGGGAAAGGGTTTACCCTTAACCTATTGTATATTCATGTAAAGAAATGGTGACATCAAAAATCTTAATTAGCTTAAGTTTAATAATGCCTCATGAAAACAGGACATTTTGGATGTAGCATCAGATCTATGTTATACCATAAGCAAACAGAGTTGACCCTGATTAAATGGAGCCGGCTGACCGGAGTCTACTCTGCTTACAAACACGTGAAATGTCGTTTATATGAAGGAAAGGGTTAAGAAATCATTGACTGAAGATGTAAAACAGGTTGGATCTTGCAGAGTTACTTAGCGAATTATCTGGATCCAGGCTGTTTGACAATGGGAGTCAGGCTGTGCAAGTGCAAATCAGGCTCAGCAGCGGAAAAGCTAAAATCATTCACACTACATGGAAGCCATTTATACAAAAAATCATTCATACAGCCAGACTGAAAAACATCAAATATGCATTCACTTTCAAAAGTTAGAAGACTTAAGCTAAAAAAAAAAGAATACGACTGAAAGCATTTCTGTCATCCCCCAAATTGCGCACCCATAACATTTCCACTCCAACTTACCGCCATTTCTGAGCTTTCTCCATCCTTTTCGTTGATTTTCACATTACCAAAGTGCAGAACACCAGACATAATTTGAAATATCATCATAATGTCCCTCTCAGCAAACCCTGGATGTAGAAGATGAACAATTTTGTATCAGCAGTTTCTAAACTCTTTGAACATTTACTCATTACTTCAAAAATACACCTTTTTATAGACTTTGAAAAAAGTGTAGATCCAGATCAGGTGGCTCCTGAAGGATCAGGGCCTGCTGGTTTTGCTTATACAATAACACTTTACTCCATAAATATTTATGACAATGGTTTCAAAAAGTGACATTTACAGAGGCATCAAAAGGCGTCAATATGAGAGAATGGGTCAAAAGGCATCAATATGAGGGAATGGATTAACCTTTTCCTTGTTCTATGTCCTTTCCCTCATATAAATGTGTTTTTGCTCAATTGCAAACAGAGAAGACCCAGATCAGACGGCTCCTATAGGAGCCCTCTGATCAGGGTCTGCTCTGTTTGCTAATGGAATTTGATAAGATTCATTACTTTCTAAAACAGCTACAATGTCCCGCCTTCCATAATTCATTATAACTATTTTGTCTATGAATATTCAGTAGGTACATGTATTGAAATTTGGAATAAATATAGAACAGGAATGGATTAACTGCGCTTACCTAGCATTTTCATGGCGTCATGTGTTGACTGAAGATCCTTGGCATCATCTACTCCGTCAATAAATGGATCCTTCCCCTGACTTGTGTAATAGAACTTCTCCGCTGGTACTGCCAATAGAAACACAAATTTCCATCATGTACATGCCAATACACGAGCAATTGATACAAGTGTCTATTCAAATACTAAAACAAAGCTCATGTTAAGATGCGTAAATTTAAACATTTTCAAGAGAAACTCTTTTATTTCTCCACGAAACCCTTTACTGTGACCACGCTTTAGAATCCTCTCGTCGAGACAATTCTAAAGAGTGGTCACAGTAGAGGTTTTCGTGGAGAAATGATGATTTTAGTATTTGGGTATGCATCTTTATCTGTAGTTCTGACTAAAATCGTCATTTCTCTACTAAACCCTTTGTTGTGACCACATTTTGAATGTACTGGTACCTTGTAGGAAATTTATGCCACAAATATCCAAGTGCTTCTTCACAGTTTATTTTTTTCAAGGAGTTTAAATTCTGGTGGGAGCTGGCAACCGAGGTAAAGCGTTTGAGACTGATCTTGAATATCAAGCCTGAAAATGCATTGATGAAGTTTACCCTTCACTGCATAAACGCTCATGCAAGAAATCATTAGCCCTTTACACCATAAATACATCTTTCTACCCATTTGCAAACAGAGTAGACCCTGATCAGATGGCTCCTATAGGAGCCGTCTGATCAGGGTCTGCTCTGTTTATGGAATATTATAGATAGAATTCTACATTTTCTGCCATGGTTAAAACTTCATGTGTCCATGTGCTATTATAACAAATTAATCTAATTAATATGCATGACGTCAGTATTTCCTACATCAATATTCATGGAGGAAAGGGTTAACTAACTGAATTTTTATAATGACATATGAACATGGACACCTTTGACCATGTCACAGACTGCAGATTCATATCTACATGTATATTATATCTATATTATTTCATAAGTACATGTATGAGTCATGTAGAAAACAAGACACACAACTGCCCGAACAGTACCAAGACGAAAAACAGTAAATGAACATGCATATAAAAGACACAAAGAGACGCACAAAGACATTAAAATCAAACAATAGGGGGGAAATGGAAGTTCCGCCTTGGAACGGTCAGTGACAAATGTCACCTGGATTTAAACCGGTTTAGGGGGGGCCCAACCTCACACTTTTTCCAACCCAACCCTAAGAGACAAACCGTGTAAATAAATTTATCATGCAACGTCACGAAATACAGTCACTTCCTACTAGCATAATATTTTCCACGTCGACGCTGTATTTTGTGAGGTATAGTGCATGTGTACTGACCCCACTGGAATGCAAGTTTGGTTCAGCCAATAGATGGAAAACAGAAGGACGAAAAAGGCATTATTAAACATAAACATCAAATTAACATATTTGCTCACCTTTGTCTCAACTATTTGTCCATATAAAAGGATTAAATCAAGTTTGTTTATGTTGTAAAAGTCGATGACGTCACTGCATGCCAACATGACGTCACGTAATACGTACTTGCATGTATTTTCATTCAGGGGACGAAACCGCTTTAGAAATCTTTCTTTTTCTTTATTTTCTCCTTTTTTCTTGGAGTTGCATGATAAAAGAATTACTATGCTAGTAGTTTGGAAGTTCAGCTGTATTTTGGCTCGTCAGAAAAGTAGTTAAATGCTCGCCAAGGCTCGCATTTAACAACTTTTCTAACTCACCAAAATACAGCTGAACTTCCAACCTACTAGCATAGTAATTCTTATGTATCCCATCTCTGACTAATCTACAACAACTGCGAAGGCAAATAAGCAAACAGCTGAGGCCCTGATCAGACCGCTCCTACTGGACCTGTTTGAGTTAGGTTGAAGGCGAAAAAATGCATATGCAGTAAAAAGGTCACATCCAGAGTCAGGCTCTTGTCTGTCCCACAGCAATGACTTACAGAGTCCAAATTTCTTCAGTTCAGGTTTGTCAGCAGAGGCACACAGCTGGTAAAAAATGTGATAATTTCTCTCATCTTTGGCTTGAAACACAACTCTGAAAACAATTTAAATATGTGTTATGACACTGCAAAAACAAATCCATGACAGATTACTCAATAAAAATACACCTTTTAATACCTTTGCAAACAGAGTAGACCCAGACCAGACAGCTCCTGTAGGAGATGTCTGATCAGGGTCTGTTCTGTTTGCTTATGATTTAATATTGATATGATTCTATTGTTCCTGCCATGACAAAAATCCCTGTTCACATAATTATAGATTCTACCATTATAACAGTTAATCTAATTAATATTCAACTATCAGTGAAATGACTTGCTTTTGTATTAACCTCTCTCTAACTGTCAGTGCATTGACTTGCATATGTATTAACCCCTATTCCACTATCAGTGAAATGACTTGCTTTTGAATTAACCCCTCTTCCACTGTGAGTGAATTGACTTGCATATGTATTAACCTCTCTCCAACTATCAGCGAGTTGACTTGCATATGTATTAACCTCTCTCCTACTATCAGCGAGTTGACTTGCATATGTATTAACCTCTCTCCTACTATCAGTGAGTTGACTTGCATATGTATTAACCTCTCTCCTACTATCAGCGAGTTGACTTGCACATATGTATTAAACCCTCTTCCACTATCAGTAAAATGACATGTTTTTGTATTAACCCCTCTCCAACTATCAGCAAATTGACTATATTTGTATTAAATTGTTACAGTGGGTTAACCCTTTCCTGTTCTATGTTTATTTCAAATGTCTATATTCACAGTGGGTTAACCCCTTTCCCTGTTCTATGTTTATTTCAAATTTCTATATTGGTTAAGCTGTCCAATCAGGGTCTGCTCTATTTGGTTATGAAACAATATAAATATGAGTCTACAGTTTCTGCCATCACCAAAACTTCTTGTGTGCATGCGCTATTGTTACAATTACTCCTTTCCCTGTTTGAGACAGTGACCAACATGAACATTTAAACCCTTTCCCTCATATCAATGTGTTTTTACGCATTTGCAAACACAGTATAGGAGCTGTCTGATCAGGGTCTGCTCTGTTTACCAATGGAATTTGATGGATATGGGTTTTTTTAGTTTCTAAAATGACTACGTTTCACCTTTCAGATTTCATTATAACTATTTTGTCCATGAATATTCAGTAGGTATCTAAATTTGGAATAAGCACAGAACAGAGAAAGGATTAGTATTTTAATTTACAAGTACAATAGCAAATGTACAGAGAACTTTGTGGTATTGGTCCAAACTGTAGGACAAGATCTTTTACAATTCTAAAGGCAAACAGATGGCTCCTACAGGTCTATTCTGTTTGCAAATGCGTGAAAAGGTGTTTTATGAAGGAAAGAGTTAATATTCATGATATCATTATTTCTTACATGAATATTTATGGAGAAAAGGATTAAAGCATAACTATAGTACCTTGATTTTTCAAGCAGGTACGTCCGCATGTTTGCCCCGACTATGTGGTGTGCTCTGTTGAAACTGATTTCTATGTATTTTCCGAATCTACTACTGTTGTCATTCCTTGTAGTCTTGGCATTACCAATAGCCTGGAATAAACAATGGTTTAGGTGAGAAAGTGACAAAGTTAAGTACCTTTCGCAAAATGGTCACTGCAAAATTTTATTTCTTCATAACCATCTTCCCATCAGGGTGGTTTATATGTGACAATTTGAAGCAAATCTTCCAAGTGTTGTATGAGGAATTGGATACACAAGAATTTGTTGGACTTATATATATGTATAGACGGATGGACAGATGTATGGACTAGAGCAAGAGTGTATGCCTATCAACTTGCGGGGAGCATAAAAATAAAAAGACTTCAGAATTGTAGCAGATTGAAACTTCTTGTAGATGACAGGATTAACAAGAGCCACATGCGGTGCCAACATTCCTCTAATCTGGTGCTTGTCCACTGCATACACTTCCTCCATAGACTTTTTTAGATCCAACCTCTTTGAATGAATCTACCGAAAAGGAGCATTAACTAGAGAAAAGGAAAATGTTAGAATTTTGAAACCATTGTGATAAATAAAGCAAATGCTCTACTTATCACAATGGTTTCACAAAGTGATTTTTACAGATTCGTCCATATGAGGGAATAGGATAAAGGGATCCACCAACCCATGAAGTTTCATTTTGATACATCTTATTCTTTTTGAGCAATAAGCTAAATTAAAACTTTTTGAAATTTTTTTAAAGGGCAATAACTCCAAAATTTTGAAATCAAGAGTTATGGTTTCTTATGTAGGGGTCTTCTCCTCAATGAGATCTACCGAGTTTCATGCTGATACCTCTTATATTTTTTGAGTAATGAGCGTCATTAAAGTTTATGCACATTGACGACCACGATGCCAAAGCCTACGACGATGATGCCTACAACTACGGCCCAGTGATCACAATAGCTCGAAGTTTCTTCAAAACAGACGAGCTAAAAATTGATAAAAGCTCACCTCCATGATAGGGTTGGAGGCAAGGACTCTTTTCTCAATCTGAGTCTCTGTGTCCTGGGAGCCACCCACCAGTGCGAAAAAACGCATGGCATACTTAGCCGACACAGTCTTCCCGGCTCCTGACTCTCCACTGACAATGATGGACTGGTTCTGCTCAAACCTGTAAACAGTCAGACATCTCATATACTCCATACAGTAAAACCTCTCTGTAATGACTACTAAATTGCGCTAATTAGTTGGTATTTAGGGCAGGTGGTTGTTTAAAGCAAGGTGAAAGTAAAACAGAACACTCCTATAGGAACCTTTAACACAAAATGTGGAAGGTAGAACAATGTAGCGATTTTAGAAAGTAAAGGAACAGATCTGTCAAATTCTATAAGCAAACAGAGCAGACCCTGATCAGACGACTCCTATAGGAGCTATCTGATCTAGGTCTACTCTGTTTGCAAACATGTGAAAAGACGTTCATAATGAAGGGACGGGTTAGTTTGTGCAGACCCAGATGAGAGGGCTCCTGAAGGACACCTGTGATCTGTGTTTAAATTGTTTGCCTGTCCCATTTACAGGACAGCAGAGCTAAATGGATTAATTAGAGTGGTTGTTATTACCCAATTATAATTACTTGCACACAAAATTGTGGACAATGACGAATGTGGCTAGGTGAAGCTGACCACAAGTAAGCTTGACAGAAATCCATCAAGTGGTTTAAAAGCTGTGAACTCAAAATATATGACAAACAGACTTCCAACATTCATAATGACAAACTTAAGAAAATACTGCACACCCAGATCAAATTGCTCATGATAGAGCAGTTTGATTAGGGTCTACACTATATACTGCACATCTAGATTCAATTGTCCATGGCAGACCAGTTTTACCAGGGTCAACACTATATACTGCACATCTAGATTCAATTGTCCATGGCAGACCAGTTTGAATGGGATCTACACTATATACTACACATCTAGATTCAATTGTCCATGGCAGACCAATTTGAATGGGATCTACACTATATACTACACATCTAGATTCAATTGTCCATGGCAGACCAGTTTAATTAGGGTCTACACTATATGTGACTCTATCAGTTTCATTTTAAATCATAACAAGAGCATCACATGTGGGTGCCTTAATGAATTATGGCCCATGGTCAGATTGTAGCATTGTGATGGCGCATAAAAGTTATAATTGTGTGGTTTTGAAACCAACATGATAAATAGAGCATTTACGACAATGGTTTCAAGAAGTTACAAAAGGCATAAATATGAGAGAATGGGTTAATCCTTTCCCTCATACATTTTCACATATTTGAAAATAGAGCAGACCCAGATCAGATGCTCCTATAGGAACTGTCTGATCAGGATCCACTCCATTTGCTTATGAAGGCTGACTCTACAGTTTCTACCAATACTAAAACAATCCTGTCTATAAATGCAATTATAACTAGAACTATCACTAATGGTGATGGAGTACCCCGCTCAGCTGCCTTGATCTCAAATCAAACAAAACCTTAACCAAATTTTCTGATTTAAAAAGGGCCATAATTCTGTCAAAATGCTTGACCGAGTTATGTACTCTTGCCTACAGATGAAGCTTGTGATGGTGAGCAAGTGTTCCAAGTTTCAAACCTTTATCTCACAGGATTATGTAGATAAGTGGACTTTAATAAAAAATTCTAAGTTAAAAAGGGACTTAATTCTGTCAAAATGCTAGACAAAGTTATGTACTCTTGCCTACAGATGAAGATTGTGATGGTAGGTAAGTGTGTAAAGTTTCAAAGCTATATCTCAAAGGGTTATGTAAATAAGTGGACTTAACCAGGTTGTGCCACGGACAGACAGACAGACCAGCTGACCGACCAACCGACCAACTAACACACTGACTCCTATAATTATACCCCCTCTTCGTTTGCGGGTGAATAAAAATTCAGTTAATAAATATTCATGATGTCATTATTTCTTACATGAATATCGAACAGGGAAAGCTTAAAGAGAGTCTATGAATCTTTCTATGATGTAAGTGGTGTTTTTACAAACCTTGACATGCGTTTGAAGGCTTCCTCGGCAACAGCATAGACGTGAGGATCCATGGCGCCCATGTCCTGTCCACTGTATGCCTGGATGATGTCATTGTTGTAGATATCTAGCTGATCATATGGGTTGATAGCTACCAGCACTATACCTGAAATATATATTTAAAACATATCTTAACTCTTTACTCCATGAATATTCATGGCATAAATGATGATATCATGAATATCAATAAGCTATAACATATATAACTAAGGTCCAGATAAGAGCATAAATTTCAACATTTTCAAGAATAACTCCTTTTTTTCTCCACTAAACCCTGTACTGTGACCATTCATCAGAGACGATTCTAAAGAGTGGTCACAGTAGAGGGTTTGGTGGAGAAATGACGATTTTAGTAGTTGGGTATGCACCCTCTTCTCAACTCTTTATGCCATGAATATTCGTGAAATAAACAATGATACCATGATTGATTAATTTTTAACACATAAAGATTGTCAAAGCAGAAACTGAAGAATCAGATCTATATTATTCAATAAGCAAACAGAGCAGACCCTGATCAGATGGATCCAATAGGAGCCATCTGATCTGGATCTACTCTGTTTGTAAAGGTGTAGAAAGGTGTCTATATGGAGTTACGGGTTAAAGACATTCCCTTGGCCGGCTTGGGTCTTTACAGCTAACCTGTGAAAAAGCATGCGGCACATGGTAAGAACTATAGCAGTCTGCCTGTCAAGAACCACTGGAGCGTTCAATGTGAGGCCCGTCTCTTACATTTGATGATTTGGAAATGATTAGATTGTCACTAATGACACTCCACATACAAATATATCTCATTGAGATCAAGTGCAGGGCCTCTCTAGACAGAATGAGACGGCTTGCCATATTTTGCACACTTGTATCATGCTTTTACTGTTACTTTCACGCCTATAGAGAACAATGGGGGGGGAATCATTGAATGGACCTGGGTAATGTCTTTAAGAGACTAACTTAGACCAATACTTCAGATATCTAGTGGCTAATGGTGGTTGATATCTACCAGTACTATACCTATAACAGACCAATACTGCAGATATCTACTCGCTAATAGTGGTTGATATCTACCAGTATTATACCTGCAACAGACCAATACTGCAGATATCTAGTAGCTAATGGTGGTTGATATCTACCAGCACTATACCTATAACAGACCAATACTGCATATATCTAGTGGCTAATGGTGGTTGATATCTACCAGCACTATACCTGTAACAGATCAATACTGCAGATATCTAGAGGCTAATGGTGGTTGATATCTACCGGCACTATACCTGTAACAGACCGATACTGCAGATATCTAGTGGCTAATGGTGGTTGATATCTACGAGTACTATACCTGTAACAGACCAATACTGCAGCTATCTAGTCGCTAATGGTGGTTGATATCTACCAGCACTATATGATACCTGTAACAGACCAATACTGCAGATATTTAGTGGCAAAAAGTGGTTGATATCTACCAGTACTATACCTGTAACAGACCAATACTGCAGATATCTAGTCGCTAATAGTGGTTGATATCTAACAGTACTATACCTGTAACAGACCAATACTGCAGATATCTAGTCGCTAATGGTGGTTGATATTTACCAGCACTATACCTGTAACAGACCAATACTGCAGATATCTAGTGGCTAATGGTGGTTGATATCTACCAGCACTATACGGTACCTGTAACAGACCGATACTGCAGATATCTAGTGGCTTATTGTGGTTGATATCTACCAGTACTATACCTGTAACAGGCCAATACTGCAGATATCTAGTGGCTAATGGTGGTTGATATCTAACAGCACTATACCTGTAACAGACCAATACTGCAGATATCTAGTGGCTAATGGTGGTTGATATCTACCAGCACTATACCTATAACAGACCAATACTGCAGATATCTAGACGCTAATGGTGGTTGATATCTACCAGCACTATACCTATAACAGACCAATACTGCAGATATCTAGTGGCTAATGGTGGTTGATATCTACCAAAACTATACCTGTAACAGACCAATACTGCAGATATCTAGTGGTTAATGGTGGTTGATATCTACCAGTACTTTATCTGTAATTTCAAACATTTTCGAGAATAGCACCTTTATTTCTCCACCAAACCCTATGCTGTGACCATGAACTGATCTATAATTCTGAGGACTGAATACCAATGAACTATCAACAACTATGAGGACCCCCTGCTGAACACCAATGAACTATCAACAACTATGAGGACCCCCTACTGAACACCAATGAACTTATCAACAACTATGAGGACCTCCTACTGAACACCAATGAACTTATCAACAACTATGAGGACCCCCTACTGAACACCAATGAACTTATCTACAACTATGAGGACCCCCTACTGAACACCAATGAACTTATCAACAAATATGAGGACCTCCTACTGAACACCACTGGACTTATCTACAAATATGAGGACCTCCTACTGAACACCACTGGACAAACCTACAAATATGAGGACCTCCTACTGAACACCACTGGACTTATCTACAAATATGAGGACCTCCTACTGAACACCACTGGTCATACCTACAACTATGAGGACCTCCTACTGAACACCACTGGACATACATACAAATATGAGGACCTCCTACTGAACACCACTGGACTTATCTACAACTATGAGGACCTCCTACTGAACACCAATGAACTTATCAACAACTATGAGGACCCCCTACTGAACACCAATAAACTTATCAACAACTATGAGGACCCCCTACTGAACACCAATGAACTTATCTACAAATATGAGGACCTCCTACTGAACACCACTGGACATACCTACAAATATGAGGACCTCCTACTGAACACCAATGAACTAATATGAGGACCTCCTACTGAACACCACTGGACATACCTACAAATATGAGGACCTCCTACTGAACACCACTGGACTTATCTACAAATATGAGGACCTCCTACTGAACACCACTGGACATACCTACAAATATGAGGACCTCCTACTGAACTCCACTGGACTTATCTACAAATATGAGGACCTCCTACTGAACACCACTGGACATATCTACAAATATGAGGACTTCTTACTGAACACCCACTGACTTATCTAATTCTCCGGGGATCTCCTACCCATGAAAATAACTCTGAGGATCTTCTACATGGGTCATACAGACTTTCCAAACACAAAATCAGGGCCTTTTTAGGGCCTTATTAGGGACTCCATTCACTAAATTTAGGGTCTCAAAGTATGTCACAGCTTACGGTATGTTTTTGACTATAACTCATTTCTAATAAGAAGTACACTTACACCTACCTAATACCTAAACTGTTTTCAGCTCTGTTACCATGTCACTGATCTTACTTTCCAGCTTTGTATTTAGAACACGTTCCCAGATGAATCCCCCCACCCCTCCGAACTTCTCATCGAATTTACATGTACATCGATCTCAAAAACGGCCCCGAGAGAAACAAATGCGGATTTCCGCGGATATTTCTGATCCCTGAATTATTATACGTTTGAAATGAAAATTATGGCCAGGAAATCAAAGTTTTAGGGCTAGTATTAACAAATATATGGCCTTTTCTATATCTTCAAATTTAGGGACTTTTCAAGACACCTGTCCAAAGTTAGGGCCTTTTCAAGACTGTATGAACCATGTCTAATGAACACCCATGAAATTACCTACATTACCTTGAGGACCCCCTACTGAACACCTTAGAACTTATCTACAGCTCTAAGAACTTCCTACTGAACAACCATAGACTTATCTTCAACTCTGAAGACCTCATATTGAACACCTAGGATCCTGTCTACAGCTCTAAGAACTTCCAACTAAACAACCATGGAATTACCTACAACTCTGAGGATCTCCTACTGAACACCTATGAGCTTACTTATTTACAGCTCTAAGAATTTCCTACTGAACACCCAGACTTATCTTCAACTCTGAAGACCCATGAAATTACCTACAACTCTGAGGACCTCTTACTGAACAACTATTGACTTAACAACAACTCTAAAGACCTCATACTGAACACCAATGGACTGCTCATTGAATGAAAGTAACTAGCTGAGCAAACAGGACACACACTGAGGTGGCCACATCCACCTGTAACTGTCACCTGACTGACCACTAAATGACCACTGATGACCAAATGATCATGATAGTTCTGACAGGCGAACAAGACCGACAGGACATTGGGGGTCTTTATCCCGGTCATAACCTGTCACATTTAATTTGACTTGCAGTGTAATTACCATTAATGACTCTGGATACAAAACATAGCCGAGATAATTACAATAATGTTTGCCTGCGTGTTGAGAAAAAATTGTACAAATACCCAAAAATGCCAGCCATAAAATAGTAACGACTAAATATAATTTTGCCGCTTTACTTCAACCACAATAAAAAAACACCTCTACAGCGATCACTAAAATGAAGTCCAAGTTTACTCCATAAATACGCCTTTCTACGCCTTCGCAAACTGAGTGGACCCAGATCAAACGGCTCCTGTAGGAGCCGTCTGATCTGGGTCTGCTCTGTTTGCTTATGACATAATACAGAATCTGACTCTACAGTTTCTGTCATGGCTAAAACAAATTCCTGTGTTCATGTGTCATTATTAAGATTAAACAGGGTAGACACACATAAGACGGCTCCTATAGTAGCTGTCTGATCAGGGTCTACTCTGTTTGTTAATGAAATCTGAGAGGTCAGTTTCCTAACTTTCTAAAAGGGCTACAATGTTCCACCTTCCATATTTCATTACAACTATTTTTTCTATGAATATTCAGTAGACAAAATATAGAACAAACAAACAACAGGGACAGAGTCATTACTTCTTACATGAATATTCATGGCACAACAGATTAAGTAACAACAAGATAAAGATGGCCGGAAAATCTGAGGTTCAGTCCAAACTGAGTATCCATCTTATCTGTACAGGTCTGTTTAATCTTATTTTGGTTGATGATGAATACAAAGTCATACAAGGAAAACCTGATTTATTTAAACTTCCTGAAATAACCAACAAAACAGTTGAAACATGATATGGATTAACCCTTTCCCTGTCCTAAATTAGTTTATTCCAAATTTCAATACCAACTGAATATTCATGGACAAAATAGCTACAATGAAATATGGAATGTGGGACATTGCAGCCATTTTCGAAAGTAAAGAATCAGATTTTTCGAATTCTATTAGCAAACAATCTTATGATATAATATAGATATGATTTGACAGTTTCTGCCCTGGCCAAACTTCCTGTACCCAATGTGCTATAATAACAATTAATCTAATTCATGATGTTATTACTTCTTACATGAATATCCATGAAGGAAAGGATTAATCACATAGGAGCCGTTTGATCTGGGTCTACTCAGCTTCCAAACACGTAGAAAGGCGTATTTATGAATTAAAGGATTAGCCCTTTCCGGGGGCCTTAGTCTGTTCTACATTTTTCGTCCAAATTTTGATACCTACTGAATATTCATGGACAAAATAGTTACAATGAAATATCGAATGTGGAACATTTTAGCCATTTTAGAAAGTAGTAAAATAGATCTATCAGATTCAATTAGCAAACAGAGCAGACCCTGATCAGACGGCTCCTATAGTGTGCAAAGACGTAGAAAGGCGTATTTATGGAGTATAGGGTCACAATATGCACAGGACAGATTTAGACTTCCCAATTGACCAGCGAAACAAATGTTCTAAATGCTGCCTGTATAAAAGGCTATTGATCTGTAGCAGTTCATTTGGATTCTCCAATGGACCATTGCTTTATTGATTTTCATGCAGGTCTAAGTAGGTCTAAGCATTTTATCATGTCTCAACATAAATGCTTATAATTTGAGCAAATCTATTAGGATTATGTTGATGACCTTAGCTATTTATCTGATGAATACTCATGTGAAAAGTTACCATGTCGCTAATATTCATCAAATTATTTTTTTCTTAATGGCACGGCACCATGCTGGTGAAAGCAGGAATGTTTGGCACTAGCAAGTACTGTAGAGTTAAGAACTATATTATTTCATAAGCAAACACAGAAGTGAGTGAGTGAGTTGGGTTTAACGTCCGACCAACAGTATTTCAGTTATTTGCAGACAGCACCTGCATGAGACAAGTTATAGTGCTGCCTCACTGAAATACCCCTGCCGCGGGCACATGGCAAGGGCATCCCACCCAGTCACATTATCCTGACACTGGGCCGACCAGTCCTAGAACTACTTCTTTTTAATGTCGAGCGCAGACAAGGGAGCTACTAGTACCAACTTTTAACGACTTTTGGTCTGTCGCCCACGATCGAACCCACGACCTTCCGTACCACAGGAAGACCATTATCAGATGGCTGCTATTTATTTCTTTATTTAACCCATTCTCTTATATGCTATTTTTAGATCCAACCTCTGAGAATAAATCTACCGAAAAGGAGCATTAACTAGAGAAAGGGGAAATTTAGAATTTTGTAGTTTGAAACAATTATTTATCACAATGGTTTCAATAGGTGACTTTTGCAGAGGCGTCAAAAGGCGTTAATATGAGGGAATGGATTAACCCTTTCCCTGCTCTGTATTGATGTAAAAATAATGACAACATGAATATTTATTCACTAAATTTTTATAATATAAACTTTTCAAGGGAAGTTTTTGCTTTGACAAAAACCGTAGAATCAGATCTACATGATGTAAATAGCACTCAGGTCAGACACTGATCAGACGGCTCCTATAGGAGCTGCCTGATCTGGGTCTACTCTGTCTGAAAACACGTTTCTATGAGGGCAAAAACAAGAGGGCCATTGGCCCTATATCGCTCACCTGAGTTACAGTAATACATGTATATTGACATGTTAATTTTTCAGTGGACAACATTTCTAGCAGATGAAATAAGCTTAGTGCACTGCTTTCACCCTTTAACTGCTGAATAAACTTGAACTGAATTCAGAACTAATACCAAGTGACTGGTTGACCAAGACCTAAACTGTTTACAACTTGTGCCATTTTTGCCTTAGCTCAAAATGACTAAAACTGGTCTTTGAGAAATTCAAATGACTTCAATAAAGCTATGCAATTATACCTTGACCCAGGTATATAGGCAAATAGAGTGCTAGGCAGTACATAATGCCAGTTTTTGTGTGAAATGACCAATAAGAATATCTTTAAAAATCGTTTAACCCTTTCCCTCATATAAAGCTGTTTTTATGCATTAGCAAACAGAGTAGACTCAGATCAGACGACTCCTACGGAAGCTGTCTGATCTGGGTCTTCTCTGTTTCTTTTGACACAATATAGATCGGATTCTACAGTTTTTGTCAAAGCAAAAACTTCTCTTCAGAGAAATAATGTGTTTTACACATTAAAAATAAGAGTAGACTAGATCAGACGGCTGCTATAGAAGCTGTCTGATCAGGGTCTGCTCTTTTTACATTTGACAAGATATAGATTTGATTTTACAGTTTTTTTCAAAGCTAAAACTTCTATTTATGGCAATAAAATTTTTTTAAGCATTAGCAAACAAGAGTGGTCCCAGATCAATTTTTGTCAAAGCAAACAGGTTAAGGGTTAATAGGTGTTTAGAAATAATTCTAGCTCTAGGTGTGAATATCTGAAGATAATTCAATTAAACGGGTCATTAGTATTTTTAACAATTGAAATTGAGAAGAGTTACCTCTACTGTTATAATGAAGTTATATTTACTTAGTTATTTCATTAATATCATACAAGATTCAGACATTTTAGAACTTTTTAATGTGTTGTCATCAAATTTTATGAAAAAGGGGGGGGGGGGGGGGGGGGGGGGGGGGGCAAATGCATTATCATGTTTTCTTAAGAATTACCATGACTTATATCAGTTGGGCCATTTCATAATCATGTTTTCACAGTTTTCTTAAACATTACCATGACTTACATCAGTTGGGTTTGGACCCAGATCAAAAGTCTAGATGGTGATCATTTTCCTTGATTGCCTGAATTGTTACTTTCCTATATCTCTCACATCTAATTTGAGAGACATTGGAAGACACCATTTAACATCACTCACTACACACTGGGGTTAATGGGTCAAAATGCCTTTAATGTTTCGTCTGCAACAAAAAGTTATTGTCATCTGCTTCAATTCTTAAAATAAACTTACTTTCATTTTTTTGCAAAAATATGGTTAAGATGACAAACAGTTTGGATCCTGATGAGACGCCGCAGTATGCGGCCTCTCATCTGGATCCAAACTGTTTGCATAGGTAATCACAGTTTCACCACTAGCATGCAAAGAGTTAAGAGTCAGCATTGACCTGGAGAGATTTTACTGCCAAGCAGCTGTAACTTTGACCTGCTGCTGGTCTGCAGATCTGGAGTTGTTTATTTAACCCTTAATTTCTCTCATGTAAACTTGTTTTCATGCATCTGCAAACAGAGTAGACCCAGATAAGGTGGCTCCTATAGGATCAAGGTCTGTTATTTGCTAATGGAATTTGATAGATGTTTCTATGCCTTCTAAAACAGCTACACTGATTCACCTTCAACATTTTATTATAAATAGTTATAAATAGAATGATACTAGCAATCCAATGCAGTTATCTCCCTTTGTCCCTTATGGCTATGCTGATGGGACAAGGGAAATAACTGTGAGGAAATTACCTTTTAAGTGTTACAGATTCTGATGTTAAGTAGCATAAAACCCCAGGGTGAGACCATTTATGGCCCAGGGGTCATTATTTGAACACACCTTGTAGTGGTATATTAGGTGATGCTTCATACCAAATATCTTAGCTCTAGATTATGTGGTTTCAGACAAAAAGATTTTTAAAGGTTTCCCTATATAAGTCTATGTAAAAACTACAAGCCCCAGGGCAGGGCCATTTTTGGCCCGGGGGTCATCATTTTAACAAACTTGGTAAAGGACCATTAGATGATGCTATATACCAAATATCAAAGCTCTAGAAATTGTGGTTTCAGAGAAGAAGATTTTTAAAGATTTAAAAAAAAAACCTGTAAAAGTAGTGGGGCGGGGCCATTTTTTGCCCGGGGGTCATGATTTTAACAAAACTGATAGAGGACATCCTAAGGTACATTTCTGTGAAATTTGGTTGAAATCCTCCCAGTGGTTTAGGAGAAGAAGTCATTTGAAATAAAAGTGAACGGACAGACGGACGGACAGACGGACAGACGGACAGACGGACAGACGGACAGACGGACAGACGGACAGACGGACGACGGACGACAGGCGGTCACAATAGCTCACCTTGAGCCTTTGGCTCAGGTGAGCTAACAAAAACAGAACTCAGTAATAAAATACTATATCTCTAACAAAAGCATTAAATCTGCTGGTTCAAAGCCTTTTTTGTTTCACAAATTGATTCTTATTGTCAACAGGCCATTTACATGTCCCTGGAAGCCTGGTAGAAGATTTACAATGCTTTCTAACTCAAGATAAGAATTATCTACAGTGGAGCCTGTATGAAGCAACCATCAAAAAGGTCTAGTTATGAGTCTGAAAGGTAGGTGGTAGCTTAATGTAGGTCAAAAGTAATGCAGAAAGCTCTTACGGGAGCTTTCTGCATTACTTTTGATCTGCATTAAGCAAGCACATGCTTTTTAAGACTCCTAGGTTCAATAAATGAATGGTCACTTAACCCTCTCCCTGTTCTATGTGTATTCCTTGTCTCAATATCTACTGAATATTCATGGACAAAATAGGAGCCGTCTTATCTGGGTCTACTCTGTTTGAAAATGTGTGAAAATGCGTTTATATGAGGGAAAGGGTTTATACAGTTTCTACTCAAAATTCAATGCGGCCAAGAAGCAAGATATTTTAACCCTTTACCTGATAGAAAGGCTTCTCTACGCCTTTGCAAACAACAAAGACCAAGATCAGATGGCTCCTTACATGGATATTGACTATTCCATAAATATGCCTTTGAATTCTTTCCTTCATATACTGTACATGTAAACATGTTTTAACGTATTTGCAAAACAGAGCAGACCCAGATCAGACAGCTCCTGTTTGAGCCGTCTGATCAGGGTCTGCTCTGTTTGCTAATGGAATTTGGAATAAACATAGAACATGGAAAAGGGTTAAGGCTTTGTAACCCGAGTACTGACTAGACCAAGGCTAGATCTGGGGGTGCCCTGTTTGCCAAGGCATGACAGATAGATAGATAGATAGATAGATAGATAGATAGATAGATAGATAGATAAATAGATAGATAGATAGATAGATAGATAGATAGATAGATAGATAGATAGATAGATAGATAGATAGATAGATAGATAGATAGATAGATAGATAGATAAACAGAGTACTGACTAGATAGATAAACAGAGTACTGACTAGACCAAGGATAGATAGATAGATAGATAGATAAAGAGAGTACTGACTAGATAGATAAACAGAGTACTGACTAGACCAAGGCTATATCTGGGGGTGCACTGTTTGCCAAGGCATGACAGATAGATAGATAGAAAGATAGATAGATAGATAGATAGATAGATAGATAGATAGATAGATAGATAGATAGATAGATAGATAGATAGATAGATAGATAGATAGATAGATAGATAGATAAACAGAGTACTGACTAGATAGATAAACAGAGTACTGACTGGACCAAGGCTATATCTGGGGGTGCACTGTTTGACAGGGCATGACAGATAGATAGATAGATAGATAGATAGATAGATAGATAGATAGATAGATAGATAGATAGATAGATAGATAGATAGATAGATAGATATATAGATAGATAGATAAGATAGATAGATAGATACATGTAGATAGATAGATAGATAGATAGATAGATAGATAGATAGATAGATAGATAGATAGATAGATAGATAGATAGATAGATAGAGAGATAGATAGATAGATAGATAGACAGATAGACAGATAGATAGATAGATAGATAGATAGATAGATAGATAGATAGATAGATAGATAGATAGATAAGATAGATAGATAGATACATGTAGATAGATAGATAGATAGATAGATAGATAGATAGATAGATAGATAGATAGATAGATAGAGAGATAGATAGAGAGATAGAGAGATAGATAGATAGATAGACAAACAGAGTACTGACTAGACCAAGGCTAGATCTGAGTGTGCACTGTTTGCCAAGGCATGACAAGGATTTTTATGTACGCATCAAGTATTGCAAGAGATTTAACCCTTTATTCCATGAATATTCATATAATGGCTGCTTGGCATAATTATGAACATCATGGCATAAACTGTAGAACCATAAGCAAACAAGAGGGCCAGATTGGCCAGATAGGCCCTGATCATGATCATATCGCTCACCAGACAATCAGAGGAGAAGATTTTCAAAGTTTTCACTATATGTTTCTATTGAAAACTAGACAGCCCTGGGGCAGGGCCAATTTTGACCCCAGGGGCATAATTTATAAAATTTTGTAGAGGACCTGAATATGATAATATGTGCCAAAGATGAAAGCTGAGAACCCTGTAGATTCAGAGGAGAATATTTTTAATGGCAAATTGCTGACGCCGGACACCTCACGCCGACGGACATTAGGAGATCACAAAAGCTCACCCTGAGCACTTTGTGCTCTGGTAAGCTAAGAGGAGCAGTCTTAGATCAGATGGGTCCTGCAGAAGCCTGATCACGGTCTTCCTGGTCTATGAAATTATAATACATGTAGATCTTACTGGTCAGTTTCTACAAAACCCAAAAAATTCCCTGTTCCATATTCATGTAAGAAATCATGACATCATGAATTTTTATAATTCTAGGAAATATTTTTCCTCGACAAAATTTGAAGAATGATATCTACATGTATATCATGCTAAAAGCAAACAGAGCATACTCTGATCAAACAGCTCCTATAGGTGAAAACACATTTATACGAAGGAAAGGGTTAACCCTATCCCTGTTCAGTATTTAGGTAAGAAATAATGACAACATGAATATTTATTAGCTGGATTATAATAATGACAAAAGTACACAGGATATTTTTGTATCGGTAGAAACGGTAAAGTCTTATCTATTATAAGAAATCAGAGCAGACCCTTCTCTTTGCAAAAGCATGAAAAAACGTTTGAATAAGGGAAAAGGATTATGCTAATCAATATTCACAATGCCATCATTTTCTAATATGAATATTCAACAGGGAAAGGATTAATGAATATTCACAAAGTCATGAAATCTTGTTCCCATATTCATGGACTACAGAGCTACAGATAAGGGTGTGTACCCAACTACTAAAATAGTTATTTCTCCACCAAACCCTATACTGCAACCACAGTCCACTCTTTAGAATCCTCTTGAAGAGACAATTCTAAAAAGTGGTCACAGTATAGAGTTTGGTGGAGAAATAAAGGAGTTGAAAATGTTTTAACTTAGGGATCTTATCTGGACCTCTGGGGTACAGAGTTAAACCTTTACAATATTTGGTTGTGTGCCTCAGTTACTTGTTTTGATTAACTGTTTGCCCATTCATGAACGACAGGAGTGAATTTGTCCATTATGTCCAGAGGACAGGACAGTCTTGTAATTAATCACGCTATTCTATTGAGATTTCGGCCATTTTTGTGTCTGTTTCATCTCACAACATACTGATGTTATCTGTCTGGTTCGGTGATTAAACCTGTCAATCAGAACGAGGCTTCCCCAAGGCCGCTGCAGCCTAATCGCTAATTATTTTACACTGCAACACTTCACTTTTAGCAGCTAGGGGGCAAAATTTATAGTACACTGTCTACAGACTATATTATCCTGGAAGTCCCTATTGAATATGTATAATGCAATTTGTATTCTTTCGAATTAGTGTTCCATAAAATAACAATTAACCCTTTCCTTCATATTTCTTGCCTTTGCAAACAGAGTAGACCTAGACAAACAAGTTTGCGGTGGTATAATAAGACGGCTCCTATAGGAGCCGTCTGATCAGGGTGGGTCTGCTCCGTTTGCTTATGATATATGCATGTAGTATAAATCCTTCATGAGCCAAAATCTCCTGTACAAATATGCCGTTAAAAATTTAGTAAATGTATGTTCTTGATGTCAATATTTCTTACATGAATAAGGGGGGAAGGGTAACCCTTTGCATGCTAAGTAACTTTTGTCTGCAAAATTTTTCGTTTTTTACCGTTCTTAAAAATATTATTTCTTCTAATTAAATTCAAATAAAGAGTGAGAGTGACAAACAGTTTGGATCCAGATGAGACACATGAGTTACTCGACGTCTCATCTGGATCCAAACAGTTTTCAATGGCGGTCACCAATTCGCTGCTACAGTTAAAGAGTAACGATACAGTTGATTAGGTTTACATGACATATGATGCGTGATATCACTGGCTCAAGTTGTTTTTGTTTCCGGAGTGATACAGCCTAACTCCGTCCACTGTGATAATTTGCTGTCTACTAACGCAGGTGGCAGTTCAGTGCAGGACAAATTTTATGCAGAAAATTCCTGTATTAACCCTTTCCTCCATGAATATTCATGTAAAATAATTAATGATGTCATGAATACTAATTAGATAAATTTATTATAATAGCATATGTATGGACACAGGAATTTTTGGCACTGGAAGAAACTGTAGAATCATATCTATATTATATCACAAGCAAATAGGGCACACCCTGATCTGAAGGTTCCTATAGGAGTAGTCTGATCTGGGTCTATTCTGTTTGCAAAGACGTAGAAAGGCGTATTTATGAAATAAAGGGTTCAGCAAATATCTGTTTTAGCGGCATCTATGTTTATTCATAAGAGGGGGTGAATGATCACTACCTGGAGCTGGTGGAGCAATGGTGATTTAAGTATTAGAAAACACAACTTTATCTTTTGTTCTGATAATGAACAAGGTATTTTTAACAGTTGATCAGATCTGTATAATTTCGCTTAAGCAAAGAGAGCAGACTCTCGTCACATGGATCCTGTTAAAAAAAACTGATGAAAGCTTTCTGCATTTCTTTCATTCTGCATTAACCCTTTCCCTCATATAAATGTGTTTTCACGCATTTGCAAACAGAGTAGACACAGATTAGACGGCTCCTAGAGGAGCCGTCTGATCAGGGTCTACTCTGTTTGCTAGTGGAATTTGAAAGATCTGTTTCTTTTCTTTCTAAAATGGCTACAATGGTCCACCTTCCATGTCTCATTATAACTATTTTCTCCATTAATATTCAGTAGGTATTGAAATTTGGACTAAACATAGAACAGGGAAAGGGTTAAGCAACAGAACTGATGTACAAAATGAAAGAAGCTCTTTTAAAAAATGTAACACCCCTGGTAGCATTTATTACAGATAATAATGATATGTAGAAATTGTTTCTTTCAAGAATATTCATTAAGTATATAGCCCAAATCAATTCTTACAATAATCAATTTTAGAAGTTATTCTTTGCTTAACCCATTCCCTCATAGGTTATTTTTAGATCCAACCTCTTTGAATACATAAAATACCGAAAAGGAGCATTAACTAGAGGAAAGAAAATTTTTGGAACTGTGTTGTGGTTAAACTATTGTGATAAATAGAGCATTTGCTCCTATGGAGCAAATGCTCTATTTATCACAATAGCTTCAGAAAAAGACTTTTACAGAGGTGTCAAAAGGCGTCAATATGAGGGAATGGGTAAACTAGAGGAAAGGAATTTTTTAGAGTTGTGTAGTGTTAAAACCAATATTACAAACAGAGCATTTAATGCTATTTTTTATCACAATTGCTTCAAAAGGTGTCAATATGAGGGAACTGGTTAGCAAAAGATGTATACTATATAGTCTTTGAGGATGACCATATCATGAACAGTGGAATGAATTGACCAAATTGGTCTGTCTAGACAATCATGAGCCTCTCTATCACTAACTGCCACTTTATTCGCATTTGCAAACAGCTTGGATCCAAATGAAACACATAGTTATTGAACGCCTCAACAGGACCCAAGATGTCCGATACTTGGTCAAAAGTTTCTAAAAACCTTAACTCTTTACACGCTAGCGGCGAAACTGTGATTACCTATGCAAACAGTTTGGATCCAGATGAGACACCGCATAATGCGGCGTCTCATCAGGATCCAAACTGTTTGTCATCTTGACCATATTTTTGCAAAAAATGAGAGACAGTTTATTTTAAGAATTGAAGCAGACGAAAATTGTTGCAGACGAAAAAAAAATTCGCGCGCAAAGAGTTAAGGAAGTAGCCAAAATTGCATCAGGTACAAATCTGTGAAAACAATTTTTTCTTTTTTAGCTGACTAAGCGTTTAAAAGAACATTATCACATAGGATGATAATACTTGATTATCCACTTCACCCTTAAAATGACATCCAGAATATTTATGAGCTAAATTTTTATACTGTTCAAGCCTTTTCAAGGGGATTTTATGCTTTGACAAAAACTGTAGAATCAGATCTATATATAGCATCATTATTGAACAGAGCAGACGATGATCAGACGGCTTCTATAGAAACAGAGCAGACCATGATCAGACCACTCCTATAGAAACAGAGCAGACCATGATCAGACGGCTCCTATAGTATCAATATAGAAACAGAGCAGAGCATGATCAGACAGCTCCTATAGCATCAATATAGAACAGAGCAAAGTATGATCAGACGGCTCCTCTAGCATCAATATAGAACAGAGCAGAGCATGATCAGATGGCTCCTCGAGCATCAATATAGAACAGAGCAGAGCATGATCAGACGGCTCCTCTAGCATCAATATAGAACAGAGCAGAGCATGATCAGATGGCTCCTCTAGCATCAATATAGAACAGAGCAGAGCATGATCAGATGGCTCCTATAGCATCAATATAGAACAGAGCAGAGCATGATCAGATGGCTCCTCTAGCATCAATATAGAACAGAGCAGAGCATGATCAGACGGCTCCTATAGCATCAATATAGAACAGAGCAGAGCATGATCAGATGGCTCCTATAGCATCAATATAGAACAGAGCAGAGCATGATCAGACGGCTCCTATAGCATCAATATAGAACAGAGCAGAGCATGATCAGATGGCTCCTCTAGCATCAATATAGAACAGAGCAGAGCATGATCAGATGGCTCCTATAGCATCAATATAGAACAGAGCAGAGCATGATCATATGGCTCCTCTAGCATCAATATAGAACAGAGCAGAGCATGATCAGATGGCTCCTATAGCATCAATATAGAACAGAGCAGAGCATGATCAGATGGCTCCTCTAGCATCAATATAGAACAGAGCAGAGCATGATCAGATGGCTCCTCTAGCATCAATATAGAACAGAGCAGAGCATGATCAGATGGCTCCTATAGCATCAATATAGAACAGAGCAGAGCATGATCAGATGGCTCCTCTAGCATCAATATAGAACAGAGCAGAGCATGATCAGACGGCTCCTATAGCATCAATATAGAACAGAGCAGAGCATGATCAGATGGCTCCTCTAGCATCAATATAGAACAGAGCAGAGCATGATCAGACAGCTCCTCTAGAAACAAAGCAGACCATGATCAGACGGCTCCTCTAGACACCCTCAGATATAGAACAGAGCAGACCATGATCAGACGGCTCCTCTAGAAACCCTCAGATCTGGGCCTGCACTGATTGCAAATGTCAGCCTGCAAAATCCAAAATTGAAAAGGTTTCTAAGTTTTTTTCAACTTTCTATTTCATTGAATATCATATTACAGATTCAGAGCAACAGATAAAGGTGCATACTCAGAATCAGATACTAAACTCATCCTTTCTCCACCAAACCCTTTGTTGTGACCCCTCTTTAGAATCATCTGAAAAAGACATTTCTAAAGAGTAGTCACAATATAGGGTTTGGTGGAGAAATAAAGAAATAATTCTTGAATATGTTTTAATTAACACATCTGATCTGGACCTCTGCTGATTGCAAATTATTATAATTATAACAGGGTGATACAATTATACTCTTTACTCTATGAATACTCATGTAAGCAATAATGACATAATGAATACTAATTACATTGTAATAATTGCATAATTATGGACACAAGAATTTTCAGCCATGGCAGAAACTGCAAAATCATATCTATATCATATTATATGCACCCTGATCAGATGGATCCTACAGGAGCTGTCTGATCTGGTTTTACTATTCGCAAATGCATAAATTTGTACGGCAGAGTTTCTCAATTTATATGTTGTATATTTATATGTACCCATGCCCTGTATCAGATGCTATTTTGGCTCTCTGAAACAGCATGATTTAAATATGGGTGTTAAAGATTCTGTTAAGAGTTACGGAAAGACTTCTGACATGGTAAAAAAAATGGTCATATTGTTTTTTTTATATAATGATGACCTGAGATCCATGAGCTAAGGCCATGCCTTACTGTTCTTAACACAGAATGTGTAGATGATGTTTATATATATGAGGAACCAAGCAGGGCTCCAGATAAGATGCATAAATTTAAATATTTTCAAGAATAGCTCCTTTATTTCTCCACCAAACCCTATACTGTGACCACTCTTTAGAATTGTCTCTTTGAGACGATTCTAAGGAGTGGTCGCAGAATAGGTTTTGGTGGAGAAATGAGGATTTTAGTATCTGGGTAGCACTGTAACTCTGACCAAGCTCCATACCTAAGGCCATGCCTTAGTGTACTCACCACAATATGTGTAGATGATGTTTATATAATGAGGACTCACACTCCATACCTAAGGCCATGCCTTAGTGTACTCACCACAATATGTGTAGATGATGTTTCGCTCTTCAAATCTCACTTTCAAGTTGTATAACACTGAAAAATATCAAAACAAAATATTAATGAACTCTAATATGATAACCCCACCTTTTACACCTTAGCAAACAGAGCAGACCCAGATCAAACCCCTCCTGTAGGAGCTGTCTAATCAGGGTCCGCTCTACTTGCTAATATAGATCTGATAATTAATGGTTTAAAATGACAATACATTCCTTATCGTATGATTATTATCATATATTATATATTATTAACTATTTCCTTCATGAATATTCAGGTAAGAAATAATGACATCATGGATACATGTATTAATAAACTAAATTTTAATAATTAATATAATGAATAGCAGAATTCTTTTATCATGATAGAAATTGTAGAATCAGATTTTTATTATTTAATAAGCAAATAGAGCAGACCCTGATCAGATGGCTCCTATAGGAGCCGTCTGATCTGGGTCTACTCTGTTTGCAGAGGCATGAAAAGGTGTCTCTAACAGATAATGGGTTAAAAACCCTTTGCTCCATAAAAACACATTTTTATGTCTTTAAAAACAGAGCAGACCCAGATCAGGGCGCTCCTGTACAAGTTATCTTTAGTTTCTAAAATGGCTACAATGTTCCGCCTTCCATATTATTCCATTATAACTATTTTGTCCATGAATATTCAGTAGGTATTGAAATTTGAAATAAATACAGAACAGGAAAAGGGTTCACCCTTTCCTCCATAAACAAACTTTTCTATGCCTCTGTAATAACCACTTCTTGAAACCATTGTGATAAATAGAGCATTTGCTCCTACAGGAACAAATGCTCTATTTATCACAATGGTTTCAAACTACAAAATTCTAAAATCTTACTTTTCTCTAGTAAATGCTCCTTTTGGGTAGATTCATTCAAAGATGTTGGGTCTAAATATGGTCTAGAGGCAATATTTTCTGCTAAGGCCAAAAATTCCTGTGGCCTTGTGTCATAATAGAAAATCATCAAATTAATATTCATGATAACAATTTACATGTATATATCTAATTAATATTTATGATATCATTACATGCATTTATCATATGAATATTCATGAATTAAAGAGTTCACTATTTACAGGAACGTATATTGACGTGAATAGCAAGCGAAGGGTTAATAGCATCTGATCTGAATCTACTCTGTTTACAAAGGCAAGTCGTATTTATGGAATAAAACGTTAAATCCCAATTTTTAAGCAGACAGCATTTTGTTAGAAGGACAAGACAGCAAATAGATTTATTGCACAAAATAGGTATGTCATGTCTATATTTGGCAAAAATCAATAATTTGTGCATTGCAATATGTTTGGTTTGAGGATACGAAAATTCAACTATATTCCCAAATTTGATCTGAAGTACTTTAAAATTTGTCATTCAAAATCCTCTAGCATGTATAACCCTTTACTCCATGAATATTTATGTAAGAAATAACGACATTATGAATAGTAATTAGCATAATTATTATAATAGCACATGCACACAGGAATCATACCTATATTATATAAAGCAAACAGAGCAGACCCTGATCAGATGGCTCCTGCGTCTACTCTGTTTTGCAATTATGTTTATATGAGGAAAAGGGTTAAGCCTTTCTTACTGAGTGGACTCTATAGTCAAACACTGATGGGCTATTCCACTCTTAAAGTTGAGCAATGAAACACTTGTTCCCTTAGAGATGTTTTGACAATATACAACTTACAAAACTATCCAATCAATTAAATTTTCTAAGCACCCACAATTAACACTCAGCATACTGACTTTAACCCTTCACTCCATAACTACACCTTTCTATTAGTTTCTAAACTTTTGCAAACAGAGTAGACTCAGATCAGATGGCTCAGGTTATGCTCTGTTTGCTGTTGATATGATAATTATAGTCTTAGATCTATTCATACCGACTTTAAGTTAACCCTTTCCCTGGTCTATATTTATTCCAATTTTCAATACCTACTGAATATTCATGGACAAAATAGTAAATTAATATGCATGGTTCAATATTGTAGCCATTTTAGAAAGTAAAGGAACAGATCTATTAAATTACAATTTAGCAAACAGAGTAGACCCTGATCAGACGGCTCCTCAATGAGCCGTCTGATCTGGGTCTACTCTGCTTGCAAATGCGTGAAAACACGTTTATTTGAGGGAAAGGGTTAATATCGTCTGCAAAAACTAGCTATTCTGCAATAAAATTTCAATTTCTCTTGAAAATACCATCAGTGACAAACAGTTGGGATCCTGATGAGATGCCGAATTACTCGGCATCTTACCGTATCTGGATCCATACTGCCTGCATATCGGCCATAATGAATTATCTGCAAGCACTAAATGGGATACAACACCATTATACCTTCGGGCTCGTTCAGGTAACTGAGGGACGTCAGATCGTTTTCTCCAATCAGGATGTCTGGATTTCTAAGATGAGGCAGTTGGGACTTGTCTTTGATAGTGATCACAGTCTCCTGCAAAAAAGAAAATCTACCACATTCATTTAACCCTTTAATCCATTAGTATGACTTTCTATGTATTTGCAAACACAGTAGACCCAGATCGGATGGCTCCTACAGGAGCAATCGGATCAGGGTCTGCCCTGTTTGCAAAGGCATGACCACACATTTATAAGATGGAAAAGGTAAAAAAGCAAACGGAGCAGATCCTGATCAGACAGCTCCTATAAAAGCAATCTGTTCTGGGTCTATATCGTCTGCAAATTCCAGTTAGTTAATTTCTCGCATTCAAAGGGTTACAACAAAAGGAAGTCGTAAACTGTATGACATTCCTGCCTCTGTGTTATCATCGTGTGAAGGATACACAACGACCTTTAACTTATCCCTTTACTCCATATATACACCGTTCTACACTTTTTCAAACACAGTAGACCCAGATTAGATGGCTCCTGTCTGATCAGGGTCTGCTATGTTTGCTTATGATATAGCTATGATTCAAGTTTCTGCCATGGTCATTCAAATGTCCATGTGCTTTTATAACAATTAACCTAATTAATATTCATGATGTCATAATAATATTAATGCCTTTGCAAACAGAGGACACTCAAATCAAACAGCTACTTTCCCTAATAAAGATTCCTTTTCATCTCTTTGCAAAAAGAGTAGACCCAGATCAGACAGCTCTTATAGGAGCTGTCTGATCTGGGTCTGCTGTTTGCTTACGGCATCTGTAATTTCTCCCATGTCTAAAACTTTTTATAAATACTCATTAACAAAAGGAAAACTCCGCAATTAAAACAAGCAGTGTTCTGGTTGAATATTTGGTCCATGCTCTTTCAGTCCTAAGCTGTGATGTCTCATGCATAAATCTCTGGTGCCAGTCTATACTATAAGCAAACATTCTGGATACATGAACATATAGAATTATACTCAAACCCTTTCTCTCAATTAAAATTCATGTAATAAATATCAATATAAATCAGCTTAATTTTTATAATGAATTATAGCAGAACCTCCATTTATTCATTTAGTAGTCTTAAAAAGCAGGTGGTTTCCGTCATAAACCCTTTCCTTCATACAAATGCCGTTTCACACATTTGAAAACAGTCTAAGAGCACCTGTATATGAGCCATCTGATCAACATCTGCTCTGTTTGATAGATCTGTTTCTTTAGTTTCTAAAATGGCTAGTGTCACACCTTCTATATTTCATTATAGCTATTTTGTCTATGAGTGTTAAGTGGGTATAGAAATTTGAAATAAATAGATAGAACAGGGAAGGGCAACAGTTCAGCTACCAGTGACCTGCCTTACAGACCTTAATAAGACCTCTTTTTGATTATTGCTTAAGACAAGTTCTACTGCATAATATGAGGAAAGGAATTTTTGCCTATGACAAAAAACTGTAGGTTGTAGATCCTTTTCATTGGCAAACAGTGCAGACCCTGATCAATGACAAACAGTGCAGACCCTGATCATATGGCTCGTCACAGACCCTGATCATATGGCTCGTCACAGACCCTGATCATATGGCTCCTCACAGACCCTGATCATATGGCTCCTCACAGACCCTGATCATATGGCTCCTCACAGACCCTGATCATATGGCTCCTCACAGACCCTGATCATATGGCTCCTCACAGACCCTGATCATATGGCTCCTCAGAGGTCCAGATAAGGTGCGTAAGTTTGGACATTTTCAAGAAAAACGCCTTTATTTCTCCATCAAACACTATACTGTAACCATTCTTCAGAATCATCTCTTTGTGTCTTTATGATCTTATTCTACGTCTCACCTGGATCTTGTGATTTGCAAATGTTAATTCACGATCAGCACGATAAGGGTTAAAATGTGCATCTTTGAATGAGACGATTCTAAAGAGTGGTCACTGCATAGGGTTTGGTGGAGGAATTAAGATTTTAGTATTGAGTATACACATTTATCTGTAAGCTCGGCACTTTAGCAATGTTTGTCTTAATGTTAATGTCATATGAATAAATTGTGTCACAATTGGGGTCTACACTATTTGCAAAGGATAAATAACCCATTACTTCCCGCAATATAAAGGGTTGACAGCATAAACAATGGACAAACATATTGTCATGTTTACAGTTGGATGTAGTGGGTTTTTTCCTTCCTGCTTTTAAGGTTAACCCTTCTCTTGCTGAGTTCTAAAATATAGTTCTCCTACTTTACCCATGTACTTTTGTATAATTAATTACACAATCATAGATATCAAATAGTTCTCTGTACAATCTGTGCTGTGGAGTGCACTGTTTGAACAATCAACTTGTAATAGCGCAGGAGCTGTCTCATCAGGTTCTTCACTATTTACAGGTAGGTACAGGTCTTTACTATTTACAGGTAGGTATATTGACATAAACAGCTAGGAAAGGGTTAACATCGTACACCCTGGGTATCTAACAGTCTTCTTCCTTACAGCTACACTAGCACCTGCCGTCAGCAGCCATCAAATAGAGGCCATCTAGTTACAAGTCTGTGAGGCAGGTGGTTGGTTAATGCAGGTCAAAATTAATACAGAAAGGAGCTTTCTAAATTAATTTTGCCCTGCACTAAGCAACTGGCTGTTTTTAATACGCCTAGGATCAGTCTTCTTCCTTACAGCTACACTAGCACCTGCCGTCAGCAGCCATCAAATAGAGGCCATCTAGTTACAAGTCTGTAAGGCAGGTGGTTGGTTAATGCAGGTCAAAAGGAGTTTTCTGCATTAATTTTGTTCTGCACTAAGCAACTGGCTGCTTTTTAATACACCTATGATCAATAAATGAATGCCCACTTAAGACAGGTTCTATAAAGTATTTATTTTTAACCTTTAGTTTGCTGGGCGATTTCTTGTCAGATACATACAATCTGTATTAACCTTTTGATTGTTGAACCTTCATGTAAGAACTAATGACATCCGAACAAAATAAAGTATCAGTTCAATTTTTATACAGGTATCTATACAGAGTAATTGATTGATATTGAAAGAAGAAACTGTAGCATCAGATACTTATCATTTTCATAGGCAAACAAAGCAGACCCTGATCAGATGGCTCCTATGAGAAGAGTTAAATAGAAGTGTAAGTGGGTTAATTACAGAGAGATCAGTGCTGATGTACATGTACATATGTACACTGATAATTAACTTTATCTCTGAATACTGACCAACCCACTTATTTCATACACAAGTGACAGAAACTTTCTTACAATGCCCTGAATTGAAGGGGTCACAGCTGGTCTATTAGTATGGCTTGTTGTTAAATACTTTCCTTGTTCAATATTTATCAAACATTTTATCAACTCATGAATATTCATGGGAATAATCATTTAAATTGAACGCGGACAAGGGATGTTTTCAAACTATACTAGCCTTTTAGCAAACAGAGCAGACCCTGATTGGATGGCTCCTATAGGAGCCATCTAATCTGGGTCTACTCTGTTTTCAAATGCATAAAAAGTGTTTATATGAAGGAAAGTGTTGACCCTTTACTCCAGAAATATGCCTTTCTACGCCTTTGCACATACTGCAAAAATTAGAAAAAATTAGAATCAGATCTATATAATTCCATAAGCAAACTGAGAGCCATCTGATCTGGGTCTGCTCTGTTTGTAAAGGTAAAACAGGAAAAGGGTTAAAGATGAAAATATTTACTTGTATACCCTTTTGGCCAATTTACAGTAAGCATTTGTTGGTTGGCTGTGTTGATTAACAACCCTTTCTGCCAACTACAGGCTAATGGGACACGCCCCCAGAGAGAGGGGAGAGAATACAGAGACACCTGGGCCTGATGCCCTACTCTTATAATTGATAGAGTTTCTCTGGTGCTTTTAATCCTACGGACTTGATCCAGCGGGGGATCAAACCCGGGACCCCCATGACCCACTATCTGTACTCTTAATGAGATCGTAAACGTAAATAAGTCACTGTTGCACCACTTCGATAACTCTAAAGTTGACATCGTATAAAATAGTGAAGACCCTGATCTGTGTCTGTATTATTTGCCTAAGTTTGTCACAATAATAAAGATATTTTAGATTATGCAGATTTCACAAAATTTAGAGAAATGAAAGAATAACAGACAAAAGATGCAAAAGAATAAGATCATATGATATCATCCTATCAATAGCATCTCAAGTTGAAGTGCTCACAGTCAATATATAAGATATATGTTGGTACTCATAAACACAGGAAAAACAATCTACTGGTTGTTACTCATTAAAAATGCCTGGGATCTACTGGTTGTTACTCATTTGAAATGCCGGGATCTACTTGTTGGTACTCATTAGAAGAGCCGGGGATCTACTTGTTGGTACACATTAGAAATGAGGGAAAATAATCTACTTGTTGGTACTACATGTACATGTATTAGAAACTGGGAAATCTACTTGCTGGTACTCAATATAAACTGGGGGGAGGGGGATAATCTACTTGTTGGTACTCATTAGAAACTTGTATGTAAATAATCTACTTGTTAGTTCTCATTAGAAAGGGCAGGTATCTACTTGTTAATCATTAGAAATAGGGGAAAATATAATCTACTTGTTGGTACTCATTAGAAACATGGGATTTATATGAAGGAAATGGTTAACTGAGAATACAAGAATTGAAGCTGTGTGATTGGACAAGCGGTAGTATTAATTTTGTTACAATTTTTCCCCCTGAGTTTCTGCATCACAGATAAATCGACTGTTCAAAGCAAGCACTCACTACACATGCATACTGGTGACAATATGAAAATAATTTCTCTTTCAGTAATCAAGGAGAATGGTACACCATAACTACCACATCTAACCTAAATATTGTCTCTAAAACATAACGTAAAATCTCAATTATCCAAACACTAAAATACGTATCACTATCGATCTTTAAAACAATTGGCAGCTTAATGCATGGTAAAAGTCATGCAGAAAGCTCCCCCAGGAGCTTTCTGCATGACATTCACCAAGCATTAAGCGGCCACCTGCATAATATGGTCTGAATTATTCTATATATACAAATATTTCAAATAATCGAGATTTTACTGTATATGCCCTAATGACAGCAAGTTCTGACCTTTGACCTTGATATGTCACTTTGACCTGCTGACCTCTTTCAAAATAAAAAAGAATCATTTACTGCCACAACCAACCTCCCTACCAAATATTCAGTAGACTACAGGTAAAAAATATTGGTGAATTCTTGTTTGAAACTAAGTGGTCTTTAGACTGACGGACAGACCGGCTGACTGACATGATTGTGCAAGCAATATACAGGATTGTACCCCAACATCTTTAAATAGGTTCATCAGGATCGAAAAATTAATTCTTTTGAATAAGTTTCTCCATAATATTATCAGACCTAAAATTTGTTTGCTTTGTGACAGTTTCAACCATTGGCGATAATCAGGTCCTCATTGTCACATGATGACATGCACGTAACATATGAACTGGAACCAGGTAGCCTACACCCTAAGTGGGATGTGCAGACCCGGGCCTGTTCGTTACTGGGCATAAACACAGGGGCAAGACACGTTTGAGTCAGTATATGTATATATATATATAGATAGAAGGGATCCGACCTCAAAAGATCCAAATTACCCACTCCTCTACTTTAAACCCTTCGTTCTCCGAGAAATGCACCGATTCGATCAGATAACAAGAGGGCCATGAGGCCCTGAAGCGCTCACCTGAGATAACCCAAGGGGCGAGGCCATTTTTGACCAAGAAGTCATCATTTGTACAACATTGGTAGAGAACCACAAGGCAAAACAGTATGCCATTAATTAAAGGTCTAAGCCTAATGGTTTCAGAGAAAAATAATATTTCATATTTTTCCCATGAAAAACTGAAGCCCCAAGGCAGGGCCAAGTTTTGCGGAGAGGCCAGGGTCGTAAGTTGAACATTCTTGGTAGAGGACTACAAGCCAAGCTACATATTTGTATAGGACCATTAGATCATGTTACATACCAAACATCAAAGGTCTAGGCCTTACAGTTTCAGAAGATTTTTAAAGATTTTCCTATGAAAAACTGATAAGCCCTTGGGCGGGCCATATTAGCCCAGGGGTCTTAATTTGAACAATCTTTGTAGAGGACCATTAGATCATGCTACATACCAAATATCAAAGGTCTAGGCATTACAATTTCAGAGAAGAAGATTTTTAAAGATTTTCCTATGAAAAACTGATAAGCCCTAGGGCGGGGCCATTTTTGGCCCGGGGGTCATAATTTGAACAATCTTTGTAGAGGACCATTAGATCATGCTACATACCAAATATCAAAGGTCTAGGCCTTACAGTTTCAGAGAAGAAGATTTTTAAAGATTTTCCTATGAAAAACTGATAAGCCCTTGGGCGGGGCCATTTTTGGCCCGGGGGGGTCATAATTTGAAAAATCTTTGTAGAGGACCATAAGATCATGCTACATACCAAATATCAAAGGTCTAAGCCTTACAGTTTCAGAGAAGAAGATTTTTAAAGATTTTCCTATGAAAAACTGATAAGCCCTTGGGCGGGGCCATTTTTGGCCCGGGGGTCATAATTTGAACAACCTTTGTAGAGGACCATAAGATCATGCTACATGCCAAATATCAAAAGTCTAGGCCTTACATTTTCAGAGAAGAAGATTTTTAAAGATTTTCTTATGAAAAACTGATAAGCCCTAGGGCGGGGCCATTTTTGGCCCGGGGGTCATACTGTGAATAATATTTCGTTCCCCCTAACCACTGATGCTTCTGACAAAATTTGGTTAAAATCGGGTCAGTAGTTTCAGAGGAGATGTCGTTTGAAAATGTGGCCGGACGACGGACGCCGGACACTGGACGCCGGACGGATAGCTGTCACAATAACTCACCTGAGCCAAAAGGCTCAGGTGAGCTAAAAAGCTCTTCAGTAAGCACAGACATTGTACTATTCGAATATGCAAAGATGTTCCCGGTCAGATTAGAAATAAACTTAACACGGCATCAGAAACATGAACAAAATGGCCAATATAAGTTAGTCGGACATGAAGGCGTCCCCGAGTGCGAACCGTTGACATGCAGTCTTGAAACGATTACCGTATTTCTCCTTTCTATAGCGCCCTCTCTAATAGTAGCTCCCTCCCTATAATATACGCTTCGAAAAGCCATCGGGGGGGGTCAACTTACCCCACCCACCTCACCTCGAAGTCAAAATGTTGGCGAAGAAAATGAAAACTCAATGCATCATCACTAGTAGTGATTAGGGAAAGCAAATTACAATGAAACTATTTTATACTGTTGTTGTATACCGGTAGGTTATTTTGTTTCTCTTCGACTTGTTATGTTTGCAAAATGCGTAAGTATCTGATTATTCGGTGCTGTAAACCATGTATACATGTCACTTCTGCAAGCAATTCATTTTACACTGACTCACCTACATATCGCTCTTTAATTCTAATTTTAAAACTGTCATTATTTCCCATACCTAATTGAAAGGTGATTCTGTTTTCTCCACTTGTCTAACGGATTAAACCAATGTTTGTTCGTTCTCAATTTCCGTCTTTGTCCAGTTTCCCCCATTTCTGTGTAGTGCATATTCTACAGTAGTATTTTACAAGTATTACGGTAAAGCGGAAGGGTCTTCGAACATTTCCGTTTAGACCGTACCTACACACCCGTAACTTCCGTTGATAATTTTACTGCAGAGCAGTCTAGCGGAAGTTGAACCTTGAAAGGTAAATACGATCCTTACTTTCACTTTAAAAGTCATAAATCTACCGAAGATTAAGTTTGAAATAAATGATTTCGGTCAACAAATGAACCAAGTAGGATGTCTGCGGGTTATTTCAAGTCTTATATCGGCGCAAATATGATTAAATTTCAGAGTATGCAATGTATCATTCTTTAGCCTATACAGTCTCTACCGTGACGGACATAGTAAAAACTCCGAATTTTTGGTATGAAATAAGAGCTCCCTGTCTGCGTTTTGCATCGCGCCCGGGAGCGTCTATAAGAGGAAATACGGTACTTATGTATATGTCAAACACAATAAAACTTGGCTTTATATCAGCATTATATTCAATAAAAAGAAATTTCTTACTGCGATCTTACACGACAACAAGGATTTACTGTCCTTTCTGTGTTTTTCACATGTTCCTCTCATGTCAGCAACTTTTACTTTTATTTTCAAGTCGCCAAAGTCATCTCACATGCACGTTTTGATTGGCCGTTGACTAAAGCCAACTATTCAACCTTGTTCATGATCCATCGGAAAACCATCACCATTTTCCGCCCGTCCAATGAAATAACACACCTGTTGTACAGTCATGTGACCAAAGTTTGACTTCTTGAAAACGATATCAGCTTGCTGCAAACGTTGAAAATCGCAAGAAGGACAGTAAAACCACGTTTTTGCGTAAGATCGCTGTAGGAAAGATCTTTTCATTGAATATATTGCTGATATGAACGCCAAATTTTACTGTGTTTGATGTATAAATAATCGTTTCAAGGCTGTAAATGGTTCGCACTCATGATGGGACGAGGTCGTGTCCCACTAACAAATTTTGGCCATTTTTCTCATGTTTCTGGTGCCGTGTTAGTTTATCCCTTATTTGAACGGGAAAATCTTTGCATATTCGAATATAACAACATCTTTGCTTACGTAATAGCTTTTTCTCTGATCTAAATCGGTGCATTTATTGCAGAACGAAGGGTTTAAAGTAGAGGAGTGGGTAATTTGGATCTTTTGAAGTCAGATCCCTTCTTTCTATATTTATCCTGTCACGTGCCTATTTTCCTGACGGATAACAAGGTGCATGATAAACTTTTTGTTATTATGTCAGTAGGTCACATGACCGATGTTAATATGTTAGTTGGTCACATGACCTGTAGCCGAAACTACTTTTTTTAAAAAAAAAAAAAGTTTTTTACCTAGACGTTTATTTCGTGAATACACAAATTTACGTCTACCTAGTAGATCTAGATCTAGATCTACTGAATAAAAAAAGTTTAACAAAACGAATTGATTTCAATCGATACCCGTTAAACTAAATAATTCTTTCACTTCATTCTCTCAAACTTATATTCTTAGACCTAGTAGATCTAGATCTAGTTGTCTGTCGCGAAATTACCGTGTTTAGATAAATCCTCATCAAGAATCATAAATCGTCTAGATCCTGTATTCTATAGCCAGTTCTATTTTAATTCTATCGGCGTCTATCTCAACCGAGTCTAGAATTGAAATGTTATTAAGCTAGCCTTGACTTTTCTATTTAAGACGAGGTTTAGATCAGCTTGTCTCAAACATCAAGTGACAGGTTCTTCTTCTCACATAACCAACCGGGGTTACGGTTTTGTTTTGAGCATTTTTTCAGTGGAATTCCAGTGACGTAATAACGCCTTTATAGTGACGTCATCAACAGTCTAGAGCCAGTAGAGTCGGGTATACTTTGCGGTGCATTTTGTGGTACATTCGGTACAAAATAAAATAATTTTATATTTTGCTGTCGTGACAAGGATAAATAGAATATTTGGTTCCTAGCTTTGAATGAGAAATGTTATCTGGCTCGGCTTCTGAATATATCAGGTTCGCCTTCGGCTCACCTGATATATTCATCCGCCTTGCCAGATAACATTTCTCATTCAAAGCTAGGAACCAAATATTCTCTATATATACATATACTAGCTGACTCAAACGTGTCTTACCCCTGTGGGCATAAACAGTCCAGTAGCGAACCAGCCCAGCAGTGACGACACCATGGGTCACAGTCTGATATAGGCATAACTAATGGAATAGCAAAGAGTTCCAGAGATTTCCCGCACGCAAGTTTTCTCCATCAGGGACACAATTTTTAGACACGGGACTCTTGGGACTCACAAAAGGCTAAATTCATACAGTTCAGCAGTATGAGGTAATGGGTTAAAGTATAAAATGAGTAAAGTTTGCTGTACACCCCTATATTCCACGATAGCTTAAAATCAATTTTAAAGGCCTCAAATACTTGGGACTCTCAACAAATCAAATGGACTCTCAAATTGAAAACGTAGGGGGGCCGAGACCCCCAATTCCAAATTCAGAGGGAAATCCCTGCAGTTCCTTCAGGAGCAGTTTGATCCGGGGCCTTCAAATATTCACAATTATTTAGGGGTAATCATGGTACTCAGACTAAATATTCCCAATTTATTACACTTATTTATCCAATTATCTTTGATGTTGTCATGGGAACTTTACATGTAGATTACTCTTATTTCCCTCAGTATTCGGAACGCCATACTGTACAGATACACAAGTCGTCAACAACAACTTCATGTAAATCCATGTAAAAAAAAATCATGTAAAAATCCATGTAAACATCCATGTAAACATCCATGTAAACATCCATGTAAACATCGTGAGTATTAATGCATTACAAGATCCAGAGATCCAGATAAGATGCGTAAATTGAAACATTCTCAACAATAACTTCTTTATTTCTCCACCAAACCCTATGTTGTGACCACTCTTTAAAATCGTCTCTTCGACACAGGGTTTGGTGGAGAAATGACAAGTTTAGTATTTGAGTATGCACCTTTATCTGTTGCTCTGAAGATCAAAAGAGCAGTGAAGTATTCTACTTTGAAAATTCAGATTTCAAAAGTAACTAATCTACAGATATACAGACAAATTAGCCTATTTCATGCTTAAACAAATGCTGTCTGTTTAACCCATTCCCTAAAACACTATTTTTAGATCCTACCTCTTTCAATACATCTATCAAAAGGAACATTAACTAGAGGAAAGGAAATTTTTAGAATTGTGTACAGTGTTGACTGTTGAAACCATTGTGATAAATAGAGCATTTGCTCCACAATGGTTTCAGAAATTGACTTTTTCAGAGGCGTCAAAAGGCGTCAATACGAGGGAATGGGTTAATAGCTTATAAATCTGTTAACCTTATATTACATGAATATTCTAAATAAACAGTATAGCTCAGCATGAAAAAGTTAACAAGAGGGCCAAGATGGCCCTTAATCGCTCACCTGATTACCATAGATTTAAGATTTTGACCGTAGGGATAATATTTGAACAATGTTGATAGTGGATCATGAGCACTAGTTCTGCAGAACAAGATTTTCAAAGATTTAGTATATTGATTTTATCAAGATTGGGCTTAAAATGTGCCCTCTAGAGTAATTTTTCTAAGATTTGACCTAGTGACCTACTTTTTATTCCCACCCAACCCATGATCACACTCAACCTTGGTATCACCAAGACAAACACTCTGAGCAAGTTTGAGGAAGACTGGGCTAAAAATGTGGTCACTGGAGTGTAAACTAGATTTTTCTAAGATATGACCCAGTGACCTACTTTTTGACCTCACATAACCCACTTTCAAACATTTATTAGATTTTATTAGGACAATCATTCTGGCCAATTTTCATGAAGATTTGGCTATAAATGTGACCTCTAGAGTGTTCACAAGGTTTTCTTACTATTTGACCTAGTGACCTAGTTTTTAACCCCACATAACCTACTTTCAAACCTGTTTGAGATTTTATCAAGACAATTATTATGACTAAGTTTCATGAAGATTGGACAAAAAAATGTGACCACTAGAGTGTTCACAAGGTTTTTCTACTGTTTGACTTAGTGACCTAGTTTTTAACCCCACTTGACCCACTTTCGAACTCGTCCGAGATTTTATCAAGACATTCATTCTGACCAAGTTTCATGAAGATTGGACTAAAATTGTGACCACTAGAGTGTTCACAAGGTTTTTCTACTGTTTGACCTAGTGACCTAGTTTTTTACCACACGTAACCCACCTTTCAAACTCCTCCGAGATTTTATCAAGACAATCATTCTGACCAAGTTTCATGAAAATTGGGCTAAAAATGTGACCTCTAGAGGGTTCACAAGGTTATCCTACTATTTGACCTAGTGACCTAGTTTTTAACCAAACTTGACCCACTTTCGAACTCGTCCGAGATTTTATCAAGACATTCATTCTGACCAAGTTTCATGAAGATTGGACTACAATTGTGACCACTAGAGTGTTCACAAGCATATTGTTGACGACGCACGATGGACGACGCACGACGGACGACGCACGCCAGACATTCAAGTCTCCCAAAAGCTCACCCTGAGCTTTGCTCAGGTGAGCTAAAAAAGCTTGGCATTGAGTGGTTAACATTCGATATATAGAGAAAGAAAGATATCTGCTGATAAGAGCTGTTGATAAGATATAACATACACAACTCCAGATATGATGCGTAAATTTCAACATTTTCACGAATAGCTCCTTCATTTCTCCAACAAAACCTATACTGTGACCACTCTTTAGTATCGTCTTGAAGAGACAATTCTAAAGAGTGGTCACAGTATAGGATTTGGTGGAGAAATGACGATTTTAGTAGTTGGGTACGCACCCTTATCTCTAGCTCTGAACATATTTACAAAATCTACATAAAGTATTTTTGTATAGTTCTCTGCCATATCCTATCTTGCGGCTACTCATTAGAATCTCCAAGGCAATTCTACTGAGTAACAGCAAGCTAGTGCTTGATACATCAGGAGAGCTCCAGATAAGATGCGTAAAATTAAAACATTTTCAAGAATAACTCCTTTATTTCTCCACCAAACCCTATACTGTGATCACTCTTTAGAATCGTTTCTTCGAGGTATTTCTAAAGAGTTGTAACAGTATATGGTTTGGTGGAGAAATGAGGATTGTAGTATTTGGGTATGCACCTTTATCTGTAGCTTAGGATCAGAATACATCTACAGCTCTGATTTATAAGTACTAAAAACTACAAAAATCTAAATACACACCAAACCAACAATCGCTATAGCCACAATCTCAAAAGGCTTTCGCAAATAAAGTTGAGCCTTTACTCCATAAATGCGCATTTCTACACCTTTGCAAACAGGGTAGACCCAAATCAGATGGCTCCTATTGGAGCCATCTGATCAGGGTCTGCTCTGTTTGCTTATAAGAACTATGCATCATGCACCAATAACCCACCATTAAGTACTCCATATCAATGTAAGAAATAATGACACCATGAATATTTATAAGCTAATTCTAAAATGCAAAATTTCTGGGGAAAACTGCAGTGGACTTTCCTGCTTGACAAAAATGTAGAAACAGATTTATATCATGTCAAACAGAGCAATGCCTGATTAGACAGCTCCTACAGGGGTTGTCTGACCTGGGTCTTTTCTGTTTGTAAATGCATGAAAAGGGGTTTATATGACTGAAAGGGTTAGAGACTGAAATTAAATGTCTGACATTCCCTGAACATTTTCCACAACAGATTCAGTAGACACATGTCTGACATTCCCTGTACAATTAAATGACTGACATCAATGACTTAAAGTAGACTAAAGTCTTGTAGTAAGAATATTCAATAGTGATATGTAATTATATACAGTTTGACTTTCTGGTATAATGCAAAGTTAAAATTAAATATGTTCAACATTTCTAAGAATACAGACTTATGAAACTGTGGCATTTCTAAGCAAGCACACTACAAATAAAAACCAGCACCCAACACGACATTCCATTGCATTTCACAATTTTACCGTTTCTCGGGACTTCTGCAGCTGATGTAAATGCAGATCTTGTGTTGAACTCTGAACAAAATAATAACAACATCGTGAAATAAAAAATGCATGCACTAAATTAAACCAGAGCAACAGATAAAGGTGCATACTCAAATACTAAAATCATCCTTTCTCGACGAACCTTATGTTGTGACCACTCTTTAGAATCGTCTCTTTGAGACAATTCTAAAGAGTGGTCACAACATAGGGTTTGGTTGAGAAATAAAGAAGTTATTCTGGAAAATGTTATGCATCTTATCTGGAGCTCTGTTTAACTGAAAAATATCTGGTCAATATAACCTGAGCTATAGACAAAGGCATAAATACTATTTTCTCCACTAAACCTGACGTTTATGGTTTGGTTTGGTTTTACGGATTTCAGTCATATCACAACGTCCAGCTAATTACATGTGGAGGAAGACCCCAGATGTTCTTCCGTGCATGGAACAAATTGCATTGTTTCGTGCACAGAAGAACATCCAGGTAGAACCATCGAATTACCACTAGCCAGCTTGACGGCCTTATGTTTATGACCACTCTTTTCATGGAGATTTAAGGAGCTAATATTGAAGAGAAAAAAGTTGATCAATCAAGAGTTATTTCCCCACCAAACCCTATGTTGTGACCACTCTTTAGAATCATCTCTTTGAGCGGATTCTTAAGAGTGGACATAACATAGTGATGGAGAAATAGAAAATTTAAAAAAAAAAAAGCCAATGTCGATCAAACAAAGCTATTCAAATTTTTACTAACATCGTCGATTAACCACCAACCCTAAGTTGTGACCACTCTTTAATCATCTCTTTGAGAATAAAAAAAATAATTTGAAAAAAAAAAATCTATCAATCAGAGCGATTTAAATACTAACATCGACATTTTTCAGCAAAAAATGTATGTTGTGACCACTATTTTATAATTTAGAATCATCTCGGAAAGAATAATTTAGGGGTAACATTCTACAGGCCTCAGTGGTCATAACATGGGGTTTGGTAGAGAAAGAAAGGAATTATTCTTAAAACTATTTTAATAAATTTTATGCCTTCTTATTTATTCCTCTGTTCTATGTCTCTGATTACATAACAAGAGGGCCAGAATGGCCCTGAAGCGCTCACCAGACAATCAGAGGAGAAGATTTTCAAAGTTTTCACTATATGTTTCTATAGAAAAATAGCCGGCCCTGGGGCAGTCCAATTTTGACCCCAGGGGCGTAATATATATAACTTTTGTACAGGACTTGAACATGATGCTATGAGCCAAATATTAAAGCTGAGAACCTTTCAGTTTCAGAGGAGAAGATTTTCAAAGTTTTCTCTATATGTTTCTGCTGAAAAATACTCACCCCTGGGGCGGGGCCAATTTTGACCCCAGGGCCAAAATTCATATAACTTTTGTAGAGGACCTATACATGATGCTATGTGCCAAATATGAAAGCTACGAACTTTCCAGATTCAGAGGAGAAGATTTTCAAAGTTTTCACTATTTGTTTCTATTAAAAACTGCCCACCCCTGGGGCGGGGACAATTTTGACCCCCGGGCCATAATTAATATAACTTTTGTAGAGGACCTGAACATGATGCTATGTGCCAAATATGAAAGCTGAGCGCCTTCCAGTTTCAGAGGAGAAGATTTTCAAAGATTTCACTATTTTTTCTATTGAAAACTGCCCATCCCTGGGGCGGGGCCAATTTTGACCCCAGGGGCATAATTAATATAACTTTTGTAGAGGACCTGAACATGATGCTATGTGCCAAATATGAAAGATGAGAAACTTCTGATTTCAAAGGAGAAGATTTTCAAAGGTTTACTATATGATTCTATTGAAAACTTCCCACCCCTGGGGCGGCCCCAATTTTGACCCCAGGGGCATAATTTATATAACTTTTGTAGAGGACATGAACATGATGATCTGTGCCAAATATGAAAGCTAAGCGCCTTCCAGTTTCAGAGGAGAAGATTTTCAAAGATTTCACTATTTGTTTCCATTGAAAACTGCCCACCCCTGGGGCGGGGCCAATTTTAACCCCAGGGCCATAATTTATATAACTTTTGTAGAGGACCTGAACATGATGCTAAATGCCAAATATGAAAACTGAGAACCTTCTAGTTTCAGAGGAGAAGATTTTCAAAGTTTTCACTATATATTTCTATTGGAAACTGCCCACCCCTGGGGCGGGGCCAATTTTGACCCCAGGGCCTTAATTTATATAACTTTTGTAGAGGACCTGAATATGCTGCTCTGTGCCAAATATGAAAGATGAGAGCCTTTCAGTTTCAGAGGAGAAGATTTTCAAAGATTTCATTATTTGTTTCTATTGAAAACTGCCCACCCCTGGGGCGGGGCCAATTTTGACCCCAGGGGCATAATTTATATAACTTTTGTAGAGGACCTGAACATGATGCTTTGTGCCAAATATGAAAGCTAATAACCTTCTGGTTTCAGAGGAGAAGATTTTCAAAGTTTTACTATATGTTTCTATTGAAAACTTCCCACCCCTGGGGCGGGGCCAATTTTGACCCCAGGGGCATAATTTATATAACTTTTGTAGAGGACCTATTGGTGATGCTATGTACCAAAGATGAAAGCTGAGAACCCTGTAGATTCAGAGGAGAAGATTTTTAAAGGTTCAAATTGTTGACGCCCGATGACGGACGACGGACGACGGACGACGCACGCCGACAGACAACTGGCGATCACAAAAGCTCACCCTGAGCACTTTGTGCTCTGGTGAGCTAAAAATACTATACATACAATATCTATACTGACTTCTGGGTCTAAAAACTAAACAGAGCTGAAAACAATAAAAATGTCAATACCAGAATAAAGTTATGTTTTATTAACCCTATCAGTGCTGCATTTTCAAACGTACTAGTCTAAAATTCAAACAGGCCAATTTTTAGCTTTATACTGTGGATATTCAGGGATTTTTTTTTTTAGGAAAAGTATAACATGACAAACAGTGCAGACCCTGGAGAGAGGGCTCCACTAGGAACCCTCTCATCTGGTCTACACGGGCGTCTACACTATTTGCAAAGGACATAATAGTAACCCATTTCCCAACTGAAAGGGTTACAATATAAAACCAAATTATCGCCCCCAACTGAAATAGAAAAAGCTGTTTGTTTGGCAACAATTGTTTTGTGAAAAATGGTAGAAGTTAACAATAAAGTTGATTTCTCCTAACAGCTTAGATATTACATTTTTTTTTTCATCTCAAATTGGATTCAGATCCTTATTTGGATCTGGATAAAAAGCAATTAGATCAACTATTTGGATCAACTTAACCCTTTCCTTCATATAAACATGTTGTCACGCATTTTCAAACAGAGTTGACCCAGATCAGACAGCTTCTATAGGAGCCGTCTGATCTGGGTCTATTCTGTCTGCAAATGCGTGAAAAGGTGTTTATATGAAGGAAAGGGTTAAAGATTGAACTCAGTCTACTTGTTATAACTACATTTTTATGCATTTAGTAACAGAGTAGACAAAGATCAGACAGCTCCTATATATCAGCTGTCTGATCAGGGTCTGCTCTGTTTACTATTTGAATAATATAAATCTGATTCTGCTATGGCCGAAAATCCCCATGGTAATATAGAATTTCACCTTATTAACCCTTTCCTCCATAAATACGCCTTTCTATGCCCCTGTTAAAATCACCTGTTGAAATCATTGTGATAAATTCTATCACAATGGTTTCAAACTACAAAATTCTGAAATTTTCCTTTTCTCTAGTTAATGCTCTTTTTCAGTAGATTTATTCAAAGTGGTTGGATCTTAAAATAGCCTATGAGTTAATGGATCTAAAAATAGCCTATGAGGTAATGGTTTAATATTCATAAAGTCATTATTTCTTACACAAAGTCATGAATATTCATTATGTAAAGTGTAAAAGATATTCACAATGGATCTTCATGTTTATATAAGGAATTTCTAAACTATACTTTGAACTGAAATAACAACAAAAATAATCTTTGAATTATGAGCGACACAAATAATCTTTGAATTATGAGCGACACAAATAATCTTTGTATTATCAGCGACACAAATAATCTTTTAATTTTCATAAACTTCTTAATGCTTAACCTGCAATCAAAACATTTTCAACTTAAGTAGCTACTTGTAGAAAAAGGTGCACAGTAATACCCCTCTAAAACAGACAGATCGCAGCTTAACCCATAGGCTATTTTTAGATACAACATCTTTGAATAAATCTACCGAAAAGGAGCATTAACTAGAGAAAAGGAAATTTTTAGAATTGTTTTATAATAGCTTGAAACCATTGTGATAAATACAGCATTTGCTCCTATAGGAGCAAAGCTCTATTTATCACAATGGTTTCACAAAGTGACTTTTAGAGTCGTTAAAAGTCTTCAACATGAGGATATGGGTTAATGCAGGGTGAAAATTACGCACAAAGCTCCAAAAGGATTCATCCTTCATTAAACAACCACCTGCCAAACAAGTTTTAAATTCTTCTTTACTAAAATAAATTACTGTTTCAACTGATTCAGTAAAACATATACAACAATTACTGTCCCAACTAAACATATTCAAACAAACATTTTAACAATACATTGTACTATTCAAATTTCTAATTCTGTTCAAGCAAAACGAAATTCATACATGAAGAGTAGCAACTCTTTTAAAACCCAATTCCTAATAGAGTATTTTTATACAAATTACCTCATAGGCTATTTTTAGACCCATTACCTCCAAGGCTCAAAGATCCAATCTCTTTGAATATAGCTACCAAAAAGGAGCATTTACTAAAGAAAAGAAAACTTTTAGAATTACCGTATGTAGAATTGATTTCAGAGCTCCAAATAAGATGCGTAAAGTTGAACATTTTCAAATAGCTCCTTTATTTCTCCATCAAATCCTATACTGTGAACACTCTTTGGAATCGTCTCAAAGAGATGATTCTAAAGAGTGGTCACAGTATAGGGTTTGGTGGAGAAATAACAATTTTAGTATTTGGGTACGCACAGGTATCTGTAGCTCTGCTATTTTGATAATAAAGCATTTGCTATTTTCATAAATAGAGCATTTGTCTACTGAATATTCATCGATAGAATAGTTATAATGGAATGATAAGGAAGGTGGAACATTGTAGCCATTTTAGAAAGTAAAGAAACAGATCTTTCAAATTCCACTAGCAGACACAGAGGAGCCATCTGATTTGGGTCTTCTTAGTTTGCAAATGTGTAGAAACACGTTTATACACCGAACCGCAAAAGAAACGCAACAGCTGGGGAAACACATATAATTCAAAACTAAACAGTTCAAATGATAAATAACGTTTTTATCTCATTTTATATGTATCTTACCTACATGCTGTATACATTTCATTAAAATGTATCAACAAATACTCCCAATTTCATTATGTCAAAGTTCATTACCCACAAGTTCAATTTTCACACAATACCTCTGTATCCTCCAATGACTATTGATAATGTGTGAAAATTGAACTCATGGGTAATGAACTTTAACATAATGAAATCGTAGTTATTTGTTGTTATATTTTAATGAAAATTACACGGTATGTAGATAAGGTACTTATAAACTGAAATACAATCGTTATTTATCATTTGGACTGTTTAGTTTAGAATTATATGTGTTTCTTCAGCTGCTGCGTTTCTTTTGCAGTTCGGTGTATGATGGAAAGGGCTAATGAGGTGCTACCATATTAACTTAAAGATGTACATACAAGTTTATATACATATGTACAGGCAAATACATACACGATAACTCTACACATACACATACCTTAAACACGCCCTGTGTTTGCACATATATATGAGCACAGTAAATCATTATATTCCTTACACATGAACAATCAACAATAAGAAGTCTCCATCATGAATTTTAATTGACTAATCACTTCATGTTGTTATAAAACAAGAGAATACATATAGCTATGCCAAAATGTACAGAATCTAAGATAAGCTGTACACAAACAGCAGACCAAGATCAGACGGCTCCTATAGGAGCATCTGATCTACGTCTGCTCTGTTTGCAAAAGTGCCAAAAGGCGACTCTATGGAGTAGAGTGTAAAAACAAACACAACATATTTGTAAGGACTTGATAAATCAATAAATGTCACTGTGACAGCTCTCAGATCTTGTCTTTCACTGAAATGAAGAATTACAGAAAAACTCGCAGATGGATAAGATGTGTTCATGAAATACTATGACCCCTAACAGCTGCTTGACCAACATGTTTGACCTTTGACCTTGAAATGTAACCTTGACATGGTACTGCACCTGAGATGAATATACGTGCAAAATATATGTCTATGTCTGGAAAAGCTACAGTCAAGGATCAAGTTTTGGATATACAAATTCAGTTACTCTGCATCTTATCTGGATCCAAACTCTGTGCAAAGATAATTCATCTGTAATTACAGCTAACAAATCTAAAGGGTAAATTTAACTGTCATGGGTGATATTAATAGAGAAAGAAAGGAAGTTGCTCACATCTGCGTCTTCGTAGTGTGCCTTAAGTTTGCATGGTGCTCCCTTGTAGTCTTCCAGGAGCTCTGCCCCTCGCCACACCAAGTCCGGGTCCGCTAGCCAAACACGGGCCCCCTGAAATATATACCAATCAAGCTGAACTCATGCAATCAGCACCTTAATGAGTAAGGACAAGACACAGAATATATTATCAACTTTGAATCTACATGACTGTACGATACAGAAAATAATTTGTGATGAAAACAAATTCATTTATTCCTTCATGAATATTCATGTAAGAAATTATGACATCATAGACAGGATACATGTATTAATGATTTGAATGTTTAGAATGGCATATAAACACAGAAAGTTTTTCTATGTTATAAACTGTAAGATCTGATCCATTTATTGCCAATAAGCAAACATCAGATTCAGATCTCTCAGTCTACTCTATTTGCAAAAGAACACATTTCCCTGTTCTACATCTATTCAAAATTACAGCACCTATACCAGAGCTACGGATAAAGGTGCATATCCAAATACTAAAATTGTCATTTCTGCACCAAACCCCATACTGTGACCACTCTTTAGATTGTTGAAAATGTTTAAATTTACGCCACTTATCTGAACCTCCGACCTACAGTATACATGTACTTGTATAGAGGGACCTACAGTATACATGTACATGTACTTGTATAGAGGGACCTACAGTATACATGTACATGTACTTGACCTACAGTATACATGTACTTGTACTTGAACCTCCGACCTACAGTATACAATGTACTTGTACTTGTATTATCTGAACCTCCAACCTATAGTATACATGTACATGTACTTGTATAGAGGGACCTACAGTATACAGTGTACATGTACTTGCACTTGTATAGAGGGACCTACAGTATACATGTACTTGTACTTGTATTATCTGAACCTCCGACCTATAGTATACATGTACATGTACTTGTATAGAGGGACCTACAGTATACATGTACTTGTACTTGTATTATCTGAACCTGCGACCTATAGTATACATGTACTTGTACTTGTATTATCTGAACCTCCGACCTACAGTATACATGTACTTGTACTTGTATTATCTGAACCTCCGACCTACAGTATACATGTACTTGTACTTGACCTCCGACCTACAGTATACATGTACTTGTACTTGACCTCCGACCTACAGTATACATGTTCTTGAACCTCCGACCTACAGTATACATGTACTTGTACTTGACCTCCGACCTACAGCATACATGTACATGTACTTGACCTCCGACCTACAGTATACATGTACTTGTACTTCAACCTCCGACCTACAGTATACATGTACATGTACTTGACCTCCGACCTACAGTATACATGTACTTGTACTTGAACCTCCGACCTACAGTATACATGTACTTGACCTCCGACCTACAGTATACATGTACATGTACTTGACCTCCAACCTACAGTATACATGTACTTGTACTTGACCTCCGACCAACAGTATACATGTTCTTGAACCTCCGACCTACAGTATACATGTACTTGTACTTGACCTCCGACCTACAGCATACATGTACATGTACTTGACCTCCGACCTACAGTATACATGTACTTGTACTTCAACCTCCGACCTACAGTATACATGTACATGTACTTGACCTCCGACCTACAGTATACATGTACTTGTACTTGAACCTCCGACCTACAGTATACATGTACTTGACCTCCGACCTACAGTATACATGTACATGTACTTGACCTCCGACCTACAGTATACATGTACATGTACTTGACCTCCGACCTACAGTATACATGTACTTGTACTTGACCTCCGACCTACAGTATACATGTACATGTACTTGTATAGAGGGACCTACAGTATACATGTACATGTACTTGACCTCCGACCTACAGTATACATGTACATGTACTTGACCTCCGACCTACAGTATACATGTACATGTACTTGACCTCCGACCTACAGTATACATGTACATGTATTTGACCTCCGACCTACAGTATACATGTACATGTACTTGACCTCCGACCTACAGTATACATGTACATGTACTTGTATAGAGGGACCTACAGTATACAGTGTACATGTACTTGCACTTGTATAGAGGGACCTACAGTATACATGTACTTGTACTTGTATTATCTGAACCTCCGACCTATAGTATACATGTACATGTACTTGTATAGAGGGACCTACAGTATACATGTACTTGTACTTGTATTATCTGAACCTGCGACCTATAGTATACATGTACTTGTACTTGTATTATCTGAACCTCCGACCTACAGTATACATGTACTTGTACTTGTATTATCTGAACCTCCGACCTACAGTATACATGTACTTGTACTTGACCTCCGACCTACAGTATACATGTACTTGTACTTGACCTCCGACCTACAGTATACATGTTCTTGAACCTCCGACCTACAGTATACATGTACTTGTACTTGACCTCCGACCTACAGCATACATGTACATGTACTTGACCTCCGACCTACAGTATACATGTACTTGTACTTCAACCTCCGACCTACAGTATACATGTACATGTACTTGACCTCCGACCTACAGTATACATGTACTTGTACTTGAACCTCCGACCTACAGTATACATGTACTTGACCTCCGACCTACAGTATACATGTACATGTACTTGACCTCCAACCTACAGTATACATGTACTTGTACTTGACCTCCGACCAACAGTATACATGTTCTTGAACCTCCGACCTACAGTATACATGTACTTGTACTTGACCTCCGACCTACAGCATACATGTACATGTACTTGACCTCCGACCTACAGTATACATGTACTTGTACTTCAACCTCCGACCTACAGTATACATGTACATGTACTTGACCTCCGACCTACAGTATACATGTACTTGTACTTGAACCTCCGACCTACAGTATACATGTACTTGACCTCCGACCTACAGTATACATGTACATGTACTTGACCTCCGACCTACAGTATACATGTACATGTACTTGACCTCCGACCTACAGTATACATGTACTTGTACTTGACCTCCGACCTACAGTATACATGTACATGTACTTGTATAGAGGGACCTACAGTATACATGTACATGTACTTGACCTCCGACCTACAGTATACATGTACATGTACTTGACCTCCGACCTACAGTATACATGTACATGTACTTGACCTCCGACCTACAGTATACATGTACATGTATTTGACCTCCGACCTACAGTATACATGTACATGTACTTGACCTCCGACCTACAGTATACATGTACATGTACTTGTATAGAGGGACCTACAGTGTACATGTACTTGCACTTGTATAGAGGGACCTACAGTATACATGTACATGTACTTGACCTCCGACCTACAGTATACATGTACATGTACTTGTATAGAGGGACCTACAGTATACATGTACTTGTACTTGACCTACAGTATACATGTACTTGTATAGAGGGACCTACAGTATACATGTACATGTACTTGTATAGAGGGACCTACAGTATACATGTACATGTACTTGACCTACAGTATACATGTACTTGTACTTGAACCTCCGACCTACAGTATACAATGTACTTGTACTTGTATTATCTGAACCTCCGACCTATAGTATACATGTACATGTACTTGTATAGAGGGACCTACAGTATACAGTGTACATGTACTTGCACTTGTATAGAGGGACCTACAGTATACATGTACTTGTACTTGTATTATCTGAACCTCCGACATATAGTATACATGTACATGTACTTGTATAGAGGGACCTACAGTATACATGTACTTGTACTTGTATTATCTGAACCTGCGACCTATAGTATACATGTACTTGTACTTGTATTATCTGAACCTCCGACCTACAGTATACATGTACTTGTACTTGTATTATCTGAACCTCCGACCTACAGTATACATGTACTTGTACTTGACCTCCGACCTACAGTATACATGTACTTGTACTTGACCTCCGACCTACAGTATACATGTTCTTGAACCTCCGACCTACAGTATACATGTACTTGTACTTGACCTCCGACCTACAGCATACATGTACATGTACTTGACCTCCGACCTACAGTATACATGTACTTGTACTTCAACCTCCGACCTACAGTATACATGTACATGTACTTGACCTCCGACCTACAGTATACATGTACTTGTACTTGAACCTCCGACCTACAGTATACATGTACTTGACCTCCGACCTACAGTATACATGTACATGTACTTGACCTCCAACCTACAGTATACATGTACATGTACTTGACCTCCGACCTACAGTATACATGTACTTGTACTTGACCTCCGACCTACAGTATACATGTACATGTACTGGTATAGAGGGACCTACAGTATACATGTACATGTACTTGACCTCCGACCTACAGTATACATGTACTTGTACTTGACCTCCGACCTACAGTATACATGTACTTGTACTTGAACCTCCGACCTACAGTATACATGTACTTGACCTCCGACCTACAGTATACATGTACATGTACTTGACCTCCGACCTACAGTATACATGTACATGTACTTGACCTCCGACCTACAGTATACATGTACATGTACTTGACCTCCGACCTACAGTATACATGTACATGTACTTGACCTCCGACCTACAGTATACATGTACATGTACTTGTATAGAGGGACCTACAGTGTACATGTACTTGCACTTGTATAGAGGGACCTACAGTATACATGTACATGTACTTGACCTCCGACCTACAGTATACATGTACATGTACTTGTATAGAGGGACCTACAGTATACATGTACTTGTACTTGACCTACAGTATACATGTACTTGTATAGAGGGACCTACAGTATGCATGTACATGTACTTGTATAGAGGGACCTACAGTATACATGTACATGTACTTGACCTCCGACCTACAGTGTACATGTACTTGAATAGAGGGACCTACAGTATACATGTACATGTACTTGTATTCAGGGACAAAAGTGTTAATGAATTGTGGAAGGAGGAATATTGTAACAATATTAGAAACGAAAGAAACAGTCCTAGATCAAATTCTATTAGCGAACAGAGCAGACCCTGATCAGACAGCTCCTACAGGAGCCGTCTGATATGGGTCTACTCTGTTTGCTTATGCGTGAAAAGGCATTTATATGAAGGAAATGGTTAAAAAAGCATATAGATGGAGTACAAGGTTATAACACTATAAGATCACTATCCTCCGTCAACGACCTCACCTTAGCAAAACAGCGATGTGTTTCATCATCGCTAAATCCCGTCTGGAAGAGAAACCGTCTATATATATCCTTGAGAGTATTCATCACAGAAGTGCTTAGGTTTCGTGAACATCAGGGGCTATATGTATAATTGTTCATAATGTCACTGAGTCCATAATGAGCCTCTATATGATTTATATAAATTGAATATTCATGAAATAAAAATGGTACCATGCATATTAATTGGATAATTTTTATGATGGAACAAGAAACTTTGTTCATGGCAGTATCTATAGAATCACATCTATATATGTCGCAATTTCTACTGTGACATATACAGTGAAACCCCGCTAATGCGACCACTTAATAAACAACCACTGGCGTCGTTTGAAGCAGGTGGTTGCTTAATGCAGGACGAAAGTTATGCAGAAAGCTCCTATAGGAGCTTTCTGCATAACTTTCGTCCTGCATTAAGCTACCACCTGCCTCTGCCACCCAGAATTATGCCCTTTTTTGGTGGTCGCATTAGCGGAGTTTTACTGTATGTCACAGTAGAAATTGCGAATCAGGACAATCATTGATTCTCCTAGGACAGATTGTGATCGCATTCTCTCCTAGGACATACTCTGATCCTAATACATAGTAAGGACAATCGATGATTCTACTAGTTCAGATTCCAATCACAGTCTGTCCAAGGACAAACTGTAATTATATCATGAAAATTTATCATGAGAATTTAAATTATTAGTTTTAAATATGACACTTTAATTCTTCTAGGAAAATGTAATTTATTATTAGTGTTATATATGACACTTCAGCTTTACAAAGAAAATCTACAATTCTACTGGAAGAATATGTTATTTTAGGATCACAACTCTATATTCAAAACATTACAAACAACACATAATTGTGAATGATTTAAAGAGATGATCGGAGTTTGTCCTAGGAGAGATTGCAATCGCAATCTGTCCTAGGAGAATCGACGACTGTCCTGAATCGCAATTTCTACTGTAACATATGTCCATGTAATTGTAAAGGCAAATAGTGCAGACCCTGATCAGATGTCTTCTCCTGGAGCTGACTGATCTGTGTGTACTCTGTTTGCTTTGATTTGTAGTTCTACCTATACCAACACCTCCGGTGTACATGTACATACCGGTATGCCTTTATAAAAATTCAGGTAATAGATATTCATGATGTCATTATTCCTTACATGAATATTCAACAGGGGTTTCAGACTCGAGTTGAACCAGTTCTGTATATCTGACCCCACCACCCCAACAAACAAAAATAAATAAATACCAGCACAACTCCCAAGAATATTCTTCAGTAAAAATTAAATCAAATAATCTCATATAAGTATAATGTTCAACAAAAACATTAGACGCATGTATACAACTCAAATCCTAAAATAACTCAACACAAATCAAAACATAATATATCCCAAGATATATCCGGGCCAAAGTCCCATCCACATATTACACCAGCTCATATTCTAGCCACGTAATCACCATCCTGACATTTCAAACTTGGTACAGCATCGCTAATTATGCACATATGCATGTACCCTAATTGTCGCAAATACCCAGCTAATTCAGATAATCGTTCTACTCTATGCTCCATCCGCGTGTGTTCTTGACTACATATTTCTGTTATATCGAAAGGGGGTTAAATGTGTTAGAGAACGTTGATGTCTATGAAATAGTTCACTAGCAAACTGGAGTAATGTCACGTAAGTAATGACCAGTTTTTTCTTCTTTTCCTGTTAACCATTTCCATCATAAATAAGGCTTTTTCATGCCTTTGCAGACAGAGTACACCAAAATCAGATCTTGTAGGAGATATCAGATCAGGATCTGCTCTGTTTGCTTCATGAAATCACAACAGATCTGGTTCTACAGTTTCTACACATACCAAAAAGGGATGTGTACAAATGCCATTACAAAACTTCAGCTAGCCTAATGATTATTCATGATGTCATTATTTCTCACATGAATATTGAACAGGGGAAGAGTTAACCCTAAGCCTCATGAACGAAACAATGACATGCATAAAATGCAACATTTTCAAGAAATGTTGCTTTGTTTCTCCATCAAACCCTATACTGTGACTACTCTTTAGAATCATCTCGAAGAGACAATTCTAAAGAGTAGTCACAGTATAGGGTTTAGTGGAGAAATGACAAGTTTAGTACTTGGGTACGCATCTTTAAGTTTATCCGTAGCTGTGATGAATATCCTTTACAGTAAAACATCTCTAGATGGTGTCTGACCAGAGGTTAAATTTAGTAAATACTCCATGAATATTCATGTAAGAAATAAAAACATCATGAATATCAAATGGATTAATTGCTACAATAGTACAGGGGACACTGGATTTTTGGCAAAGGTAGAAACTGAAGAATCATAGGTACATGTATATTACATCATTTATAAGCAAACAGAGCAGACCCTGGTCAGATGGTTCCTACAGGAGCCATCTGATCTGGGTCTACTCTGTTTGCAAGGGCGTAGAAAGGTGTATTTATGGAGTAAATGATTATAAGGTGAAATGATGGTCCACTGATGGATTGCAGATTTTTTATGAACTGAGAGAGAAACATGCACAACTGTCCTTGAAGACCAAACAGCTGCAGGTCTGTTATTACAAGGTCTACATTATTTGCCTATATTTGTCTAGCTGTAACTTCTAAGATAATTACAGCAATCAGTAGAAGGTGATGGATTGCAGGTTATTTATAAAACTGAGAGAGAAGCATGCACAACTGGCCTTGAAGGGCCATGCGGGTCTGTTCTAATCTAGTGGCATAGATGATAGCAGAGATCAATACGATTATTGGGGAAATTGATTTTCTTTTGCGTTGTTTTGGAATGCTAGAAGAAAGATGTACTGTTGCATGTAAAGCCATGCCAAAAATACACACAGATCTATATTTAGTACAGTTTAACCCTTTCCCTGTTGAATATTCATGAAATGAACATGTAAGAAATAATGACATAATGAACATTTATTGCCAATTGGCAGAAGTTTTATAACGTAAAATTTTCAAAAGAATTTTTGCTTTGACAAAAACTGTATGATCAGATCTTTAAACAAGACTTAGAAAATGTTATTAAGAGAGACTTTGGTGAGTATAAAAACATTTTCTTGGTGAGTTTAAGAACATTTGATCTTAAAAGACAAAGTTCTAGCATCAGATTATTTTTCTCACATAACAATAACAGTGTATTTTTGCCATTTTAATGATATGTAAACATCTGCTGTGTTCGCATTTACATGTACACCGTAATCATATATATTTACGCAAAGAAATTGGCCGGGACTCGGTATTTCGGATGCCGTCGAGTCCCTTGGATGCAACGCTAAAACGTCATATTTACTATTCTGGTAATCTGGTCAGTATTTTAGGTTTTGAACGGTTGAAATAATTAATATTATGAGTCACTGTCATCAAATTATTATTAATAATAAAGTTTAATAGATTTATGGCACGAGTACAGTTGGGGTTTTAAACATTTACATGTATCGCATGACAGTCACAACTTGAACCCGGGGATTTCATTATACATTGTACGTGTACCCTCATTGATTTGGTATTCATGAGAATCTTCAGTGATTTTCCTACTGCTTTATTTTACTTATTTGATATGCGTTTTCTATTAATGGAATGATGTGAACTTCAGCAAACAATGTGGTATATCCAAGGATTAATGTAGATCTACTAATATCATGCATGAAACACAATTCAAGATATTTTCACAAATAAAAATAATAGAGCTAGTCACAAAAACATGCTTCATTTAAGGTCAACTAGTTATTTAGAAAAGCTTGCTGAAAGATAATAGAAATGTATTACCAGTCAGAGTAAATCCTTGGAATTTGATTGGTCAGTTTGCCAAAAACTGCCGGGGTGTACAGTACCGTATTCAGCGGCTTCCACGGAGAATACAGAATTATTCAAATTTGACGCATGACGTCATTCTTTTTTTTTTTTTTTTTTAGCGTCGGTTCGAAATTTCATATCGTCCTTACTCCAATAATTCTGGATGGATTACAACCAAATAATCGATAATAAACGTAAAAAACTGTACCTCATACGTTCCCCAATTTAACACTATCAACTTATCAGTACAACGTGTTACCGTTAATGTTCACAAGTGAAGTTTCAATTCCTCTTTAGAACTTGCTCTGAGACAACGTCATACATGTATTTGCTCTGTGATGACGTCATGTTTTCTTTGTCATGTCGTCATACAATTAGAGATCTAATGTCAGCAAAATAAGAGTTGTTCGTTTCTTAATTAGGTAAATCGGATCTCTGACTGGTAATAAATTCGTTACACGGTAATTTGACAGGGTGTACGGGCTGGTATGACCGGGTTAGACCACGTATTTCCTTCGGCTAACGCCTCAGGAAATACGGGATCTAACCCGGTCATACCAGCCCGTACACCCTGCCAAAATAACCAAGTAACTAATAGTGTTAAAACAATGAAAATATAGATCTAGCATTTTCAATATAAGATCGTGCATTTTTAACTGAAGAAAACACTGGGACTCAACTGGGATTCAGTGGGACTCTATATTTTTAAGGGCACTGAGTCCCTGGGACTCGGTAAAAATCAAGGCTAGCGAGAACACTGATCTGTTTCCCAAGTTTGATGTGATATAATTATATTCTAAAGTATTCTTACATGTACAGGTGTTACTGTCTGATCAGGGAATCTTAACCCATTGTTCAGGGAAATGATGTAAGAAACTGTAGCTCTGGTTAAACAAACTCTGATCAGACATGAACTCTGTAAGGCGTAATGGGGAAAAGGTGCTTTCTGACACCCTTGCGTAGGATGTACTCATCAGTCTTTACGTAGGATCTAGCGACAGTAGCGAGTAGTAAGATCCTGAGTGTGTATCTTGATCAGGATGCAATACAATAGCGATGCCTTTTCAAACAACAAACACAAGTTGGTCGGATAACATCTGATTTATTTGAAATCACCATTGTGACAAGAGGAAAACTGCGTAAATTCAATTTACATGTAGACCAACGATTCATCTATATCCATATTAACAAATGTGGGTATTATTATGCATGGGTATAATTATTATGCACTCACCACAATAAGGTTTGTGCCTCGCTGTCTAAAGGTCATGAAAATGTCAATAAATTCTAACTAGATATTCATATAACAACAATGACAGCCGCTGATCTGTATCACCGGAAGCGTGAGACAACAAGCGCCGGACTGATGCTAATGGTGATCTTGAATTTATCAGATGTTGTCCAACCAACTTGTGTTTGTTGTTTGAAAAGGCATAGCTATTGTATTGGAAGGACAGTGGTTATTGTAAAAATGTTGGTTATCATTTTAATAGAAACATATTTCCCACAAAAAAGAGCTATAATCTGTTAAGATTGCTTAAGATTTAGCCAAGTCAAGGCCAGGTCACAACCACTGTGCATGTTTTTAGCACCTACTTTTTTCTGGGAGGCCACAGCCGCTATGTTTTTCTGAAAACGTGGGGAGGGAGTGGCAAGAGCAGGGAGGGAGAATGTCAACCCACTTCACTTGCACGGCTGCACAAGGTGTAAGTATGTGGCCTGCACACCACTCCTGGTTGTGAGCGATTGCGTGCACCATACGTTGCACACGTGGTAAGTGAGTTGTTCGTGCTTATAACTTGCTTACAACATGCAATCTCCATGCGATTGCCACGTTATCGAGTGAGTGAGTGAGTTGGGTTTTACGTCCGACCAACAGTATTTCAGTTATTTGCAGACGGCACCGGCATGAGACAAGTTATAGTGCTGCCTCACTGGAATACTCCTGCCGCAGGTACATGGCAAGGGCACCCCACCCAGTCACATTATTCTGACACCGGGCCGACCAGTCCTAGAAATACACCTTTATTGTCGAGCGTAGACAAGGGAGCTACTAGTACCAACTTTTAACGACTCAGGCCATACTTACAAGTGCGGTTTACGTACGGTATCCTTACTCACTCGCATGTATTGTATGTGCATGCAAGTGCAATGAATGCGAGTTCTTCAGCCCGATGTCCAGGGACTCAGAGTCTATTCTAGGACGTGCCTTTGCGAGATTCACGCATATAATCACAAATGGCGCAGAGAGAATTCCATCCAAGGGCCATGCCGGCGCACAAAATCCCCTATCCCCCCCCTCCCTAAATATATAATTTAATCTGAATTCACATCAGGATGTTTTGTTTTCGTTTCACTGTCGCGAAAGAGAGTCGCTACTTGTTGCTTGGAGACTGCAAATTTATTTCTGGTAATGACATCACCCAGATACAGCATCTAGTGTGAAGGTTTTTACGAGATTTGATTGGTTAATTTATATATCAAAACCACATAGTCTCTCGCGCAAGTTTAAAACGAAAGTGAAAAACATTTTGTTAACAAATTTATGTGATTATCTAGACTTTTCTATACGATAACGAAGCAGTCATGTCCGAAAGAAAAGCTGAAAGGGAGGGCAGGACTTTATTACACTTCCTCACCATAGTGCCGAAGCAGCCTATAGATTCAGCGTTAGCGGAGTCTGAGAATTTAACGGCAAACTGAAATTGGCCAGTGATCACGCTTCTTGTAGCTCGGAAACACGTGTCATCGCGGATTCAGGCAAGTTCAATGCTGTCTAAATTTAACTGGTTACATTACGATGCTTAGAAAATTCAATGTTTTGTGTTATCTGTCAAAAACACAATCGTAAAAACACTTTTGTGACAGGATGTTCAAACTTTCGAGCACGTTGATGAGACATGCTTCCAGCATAGACAGTATAGAGAGAACTGATTGACACTTGAATGACAACAAAACTTGTAGACAAGTGCATTAATCTCTTTTGATTAAACAGGTTACATACTGCATAATATGTCCATGGTAATCTGGTTTAAATCTGGTTGGCCCATCAAAATTTCCAAATGGCCCATTCATTTTGTGCCTGATGGGCCATTCATTTTGTGCCTGATGGGCCAATGGCCAATCTGTCACTCAGTCCAGAATAGACTCTGGACCCTGATAAAAATTTAAAAGACTCACGGAGTCGGTACGTCTTACATGTACCGATAGAAATCAGTAGCCCGAATGCAGCGAAATTTCTGTATGCACTGTGTGGAGGCGGTACTCACCATGTATGGATCCCGAAAATTTGCCCACGCTTTTGCAAGTAGACTGCACACACTTGCAAGTATGGCGGATTGGGACCACAGCTTTACAAACTTTATAGCATTGGGTTTCATGATACTGTATACTTTGATACTGACGACGACAAGTGTTTCTCAGAAACTAGTTGTTAAGCTTTAGTAATGATGATTTTACCATATGTATGCGTGTTTTAGTGTCTTTTATTCGTTTTTGGGTTGTGATGGGGGTAGAGTGTGTGTGCGTGTGTGTGTTTGTTGGGGGGGGGGGGGGGGGTAGTAGGTAGCACACGTCAAACACCTGCGATTTATCTGGGTCTACTCTGTTTGCACAAGATGTCAAAATGCAAAGGGTTAAAAGTATCTTTTGATGCAAATTATCTTAAGTAGACAGCACTCCTTCTTCTCCAAAATTATTTTATGATTCATCATTGACTAAATTAAAAAGTTAGTCCGCATGGATAAGAATGATAGATCAACCAAGAAAAGTTAGAGCTGTATATTTACTTTAGAGTTACATGTAGAACTTGTAACAGAACATCTGGTGAAAGATTACCCTGACACCCGGCATATTAAGGAAGTTAAATGTGCAAGTAATTCTGAATAGCTGATTCGTTTTTCCTCCAAAAACATTAATAATCGTCTGCTGTCATTAGATAACCTTTTGACAGTGGTTGACAATTGACAGGTTTTAATATTAAGGTTTGAACTTACCTTCGTGTAAAGTTCCGTTGCTGACATTGTGTCTTTCTATCCGGCCACTTTATTTCTTGAATTTCATCGTTGATAGAGTAACACCAATTTTAGAAACACAAAACCGTAATGTCTAATCCATTCAATTCAATATTCATACACATCCGCCATAATTTTTACGTACACCCACCTTTGATTTCGATCTCGCGAGACAAATCAATCGATACGAAATGGACGGGCATGTAGTTATTACCTGTCCATTTTTGCTAGGTAGTAATCTTTTGTAGAACCAGTCTGTAATTAAAAATCTGTATACGTAGACGTTTGATGGGAAGATAATCTTTATTGACTAACTGTTTTTAGGCTTATCGCAGTTACCTCCCATATACTCTGGGCTCTTTAGTAGTCAGTTTGACATGTCTTGTCGGTTTGCCAGAGCGTAGCTGAATCTAAATGTACTGTACGCACCGTGACACTATAGTGGTCCCTTGCTCCTCCTCAAGAAAAAATACAATGGTGTAGTATAGGAGCAAATGCTCTATTTATCACAATGGTTTCAAAACGTGACTTTTTCAGAGGCGTCAAAGGGTGTCAATATGAGGGAATGGGTTAAAGCTTACACGAAAAGACAGAACGTTTATCAAAGTCTACCCCTTAGCCTTCTATGTTTGTTCCATTTTGGCCGCAATGATGTTTTCACCTTTCAGATTGATGTGCGTACGTACGTGTAGCTAGCTACGCCCCTGGTTTGTCTGTCTGCCCGTCCATCTATTACCCCGCCTATCACTCAGACCGTCTGTTCATCTCTCTGCCTGCAAATATGTCTGTCTGATCTGTATGTCTACATGTCTTTCTGACTGAATACCCGTCTGCCTGCCCTCACGACAGCCCCGACCGTCCGTCCGTCAGCATAAATATTCAAATATTCAACACTTTATAATTATGCTACAAACGTTTAGCTAACGGTGCGTCACTTATCTGCATATTTGCAAACAGAGTAGACCCAGATCAGACGGCTTCCATAGGAACCGGCGGTTAATCAGCGCATGTGTACTTATGGACTAATGATTTCACCTTTTCTGTCACGGGTTAACCCTTTCCCTGTTCTGTATTTAGTCCAATTTTCAATACCTACTGAATATTCATGGATAAATTAGTTATAATGAAAGATGGAAGGTGTAACATTGAAACCATTATCGAAACTAAAGAAGCAGATCTATCACAGTCCATAAGCAAACATAGCAGACACTGATCAGACGGCCCTTTTAGGAACCGTCTGATCTGGATCTACTTTGTTTGCAGATGCGGGAACACATGTTTTTATGAGGGAAAGGGTTAAACTTCACTTGCTTTAACCCTTTACAAGAAGAATAGGCCCAGATCAGACGGCCCCTGTAGGAACCGTCAGCTAAGCGTCTGCTCCGTTTGCTTATGATACAATACAGTAGAACCCCTCTAAAGCGACCACTTAATGAATAAACATGGGTGTCTTTATAAGCAGGTGGTTGCTTAATGAAGGGCACAAGTAATGCAGAAAGCTCCTCTAGGAACTTTCTGCTTTACCTTTGTCCTGCATTAAGCTGCCTCCTGCATCTATCTCCCAGAATTATACATCTATTAGGTGGTCGCATTAGCGGGTATTTACTGTATATAGATATGTTTTACTGTATATAGATATGCTTTACTGTATATAGATATGTTTTACTGTATATAGATATGTTTTACCGTATATGATTTACTGTATATAGATATGTTTTACTGTATATAGATATGCTTCTACAGTTTTTAGAATACCCAAGATTTTCTTGTGTCCTTGTGCTATTATAACAATGATTCTCATTAATATTCATGACGCCATTCATTATTTCTCACATGAATATTCAGGGAGCAAATAGTAATTATATATTCATAGTATCATATGTAAATGGTTAACACAGGACAAATTAAGGTCGGGTGTATCGATAGTGATCTGTTGCAAACCAGGAAGTCCTGGTATTATATGTAAATCTACGTTGTAACCTAAGAGCAAGAACACACTAAGTCTATACAACAGGACCATAACACACTGTCTATACAACCAAAGACCTATGATAACACATGTCATAGGTCTTTGATACAACAGGACCCATATAAAGCGACACCTTTATAAACAGAGATACTGGCATGAAACGCCTTTCTACTCCTTTGCGAACAGAGTAGACCCAGATCACACGACATCTGAAGTGTAGGAGCCGTCTGATCAGGGTCTGCACTATTTGCTTAACCCTTTCCCTTATGTAAGCGCATTTTGACGCATCTGCAAATAGAGTAGACCCAGATCAGACGGCTCCTACAGGACCCGTCTGATCGGGGTCTGCTCTGTTTGCTTATGGTGTAACATATCTCGTTATTATTCATGACGTCATTATTTCTTAGACGAATATCCATCAGGGAAAGGGTTAACCCATTCCCTCATATTGACGACTTTTGACGACTCTGTAAAGTCACTTTGTGAAACCATTGTGATAAATAGAACATTTGCTCCTATAGGAGCAAATGCTCTATTTATCACAATGGTTTCATACTACAAAATTCTAATAAAAAAAGTCATTTTCTCTAGTTAATTCTCTTTTTCGGTAGATTTATTTAAAGAGGTTGTATCTAAAAATAGATAATGAGGTAATGGGTTAAGATAATATAGTTTTTATAGTAGTTCATTTAGTTAAGATCTTAAAGCAGTTGGTTGTTAAGTAGATAACGTTTGTACTGCAGAAAGCTCCCGCAGGAGCTTTTTGTGTAACTTCCTACCTGCGTTAAGCTACCAAATACCTCTTATCCTGTTTTGGCGATTACATTAAAAAGGGTTGACTGTATATCAAGCATCATAAGAGCAAGAACGCACTAACTGTGTATAAATCACACTAGAACAAGAACACACTAAGTATGTGTATTTTATATAATGACTTACTGAGTTTTTACAACAAATGTGAGATTTATTATTAAATTTCTGACACTATCTGTTTTAATTATATATACCTCGGTAGATCTGTGTCCCTAAGTAAACTGGACTGTGCACTGGGAGAGCTATCATGACATCTGGTGGAAATAATCTGGACCAGAGTAACGCGGTAGCTTATCAGCTATCTTATTGTTTATTTAAAAGTGAGAAAATCTGAAGAGGGGTTAACTGTTAGAATTGACTGAGACAAATTATTAAAGCGGACGGTGTTCAGGATTAAACTTCCTTATAGAATGAGTCAAGGATTACAAATACACTGGGGAAAACTCAGAATACTCAGAGCGAATGTAGTATAGATGTAAACAAATACAACTTTTCGTACAAGAACATTGATGTATAATTCTGCATAAAATAGATGTATTTTATTAACGTGAGATCAATTCAAAGACGAATGTGAAAAGGGAACTAAATCGTTAGCTTGGATATATGACACAAACATGGCGTATAGTAAAATAAACGGACCAGAAGAAGTAAAAACAAAATTATCAGAATTAACCAAAAAGCGTTCTGAATCGGATTTATTAACAGCTGAACTGAAAATAAAAATAAGGGAGCTGAAAGATCTAGCACCCGAAGACGTTAATGAACTGAAAAAAGAAATTGAAGAGGCTTTAAAAAGCTGTGACACCAGTAAGACTGTTCTGTTGGAAGCCAAGATCCAGTTGTTAGAGTCACATGACACTGTACAGAGAAGAGACGACCGAGGAAGAGCCCGTGAGTGAAATTGTTTTTCGATTTACTCTTTTAACTCTTCCCCTTATAAAAACATGTTTTCACGCATTTGCAAACAGAGTAGACCCACATTATTCAGGATCTGCTCTGTTTGAAATTATAACAGGTCTGACTCTACAGTTTCTAGCCATATATATACAATCCTGCATACAAATGCCATTTAAAAAAATCAATTAATAAATACTCATTATGTCACTATTTCTTACATGAATACCGAACAGGGCATGGGTTAATACGCATTTCTATGCCTTTGCTAACAAAGTAGATTGCTGGAGGAGCGGACTGATCAGGGTCTGTTTCCTATGATATAATATAGAAAAAACCAATAGTTTCTGCCGTTGCCAAACATTTATGTATCCATCAGCTACTGTAACTTTTAATCTAACAAACATTTATGTGTCCATCAGCTACTGTAACACTTAATCGAATAAACATATACGTATCCATCAGGTACTGTAACACTTAATATAACAAACATTTATGTATCCATCAGCTACTGTAACACTTAATCTAACAAACATGTATGTGTCCATCAGCTACTGTAACTCTTAATCTAACAAACATTTATGTGTCCATCAGGTACTGTAACACTTAATCGAATAAACATATACGTATCCATCAGGTACTGTAACACTTAATCTAACAAACATTTATGTATCCATCAGCTACTGTAACACTTAATCTAACAAACATTTATGTGTCCATCAGCTACTATAACACTTAATCTAACAAACATTTATGTGTCCATCTGCTGCTGTAACACTTATCTAACAAACATTTAAGTGTCCATCTGCCACTGTAACACTTAATCTAACAAACATTTATGTGTCCATCTGCTACTGTAACACTTATCTAACAAACATTTAAGTGTCCATCTGCTACTGTAACACTTGATCTAACAAACATTTATGTGTCCATCAGCTGCTGTAACACTTGATCTAACAAACATTTATGTGTCCATCAGCTGCTGTGACACTTAATCTAAGTAACATTTATGTGTCCATCTGCTGCTGTAACACTTAATCTAATACACATTTATGTGTCCATCTGCTGCTGTGACACTTGATCTAACAAACATTTATGTGTCCATCTGCTGCTGTGACACTTAATCTAATTAACATTTATGTGTCCATCTGCTGCTGTAACACTTAATCTAATACACATTTATGTGTCCATCTGCTGCTGTAACAATTAATCTAACACACATTTATGTGTCCATCTGCTGCTGTAACAATTAATCTAATTACGGTTCGTGTTGTCATTATTCCTAACATAGAGTCTATATACTATACAGTAGAACGTGTTATATTGATTGGACACATACAGGAATCTTCAAAAGCAGGCCTTTGCTTAATGCAGGGCAAAAGTAATGCTGAAAGCTTCAATAGGAGAGTTCTGCATTGCTTTTGACCTGCATTAAGCTACCACCTGCCTTACAGGTCCTTATTTAGACCTCTATGTAATGGTCCAGAGATCCTGACAAGGCAGTTCCTACAGGAGCTATCTGATCTTGGTCCTCCCTCTTTACAAAGGCGTTTGTATGAATGCAAAGATTAACCCTTTGCTTATCACATTGTGAATAAATAATTACTGCTCAATTTGGATCTGATGCAATTTGGACGATTTCCTAAACGGTCAAGCTTTTGAGAAACTATTGACCGAGTGTCAAACAGCTGGGAGTTACTTCGTGTCTCATATGAATAAAAAAAACCAAGTAAACCTTTTACTCCATGAACGTTTAGGTAAGAAAAATGGTATCGAGGATATTAATTAGATTATTTTATTTATATATAATATCACATGAATATGTGTAGTTTTGGCCATAGTCATATATGTATTATAGCATAAGCAAACAGAGCAGACCCGATCAGACGTCTCCCACATGAGCCGCCTGATCTGGGTCTACTCTGTTTGCAAAAGCGCAGAAAGACGTATTTATGGAGTAAAAGGTTTAGTTTTTAGAAAATGGGATAATGAGTATTTTCATGAATATTCCTGTAAAATGATTAATGAATAGTAATTAGCTGACACACACAGAACGGTTCTGCAAAACCGAACACTGTAGATTCAGATCAATATACATGTAATTCCACAAGCAAACAGAGCATATCCGAATCAAACAGCTCCTACAGGAACCGTCTGATCATGATTTCTCAGCAAATCATTGAAAAGGGCGTATGTATGAAGTGATATAAAGGTTTAAAGTTTTATGTAATTTCGTTTTGTCTAGAATCTGTTCTAATTTAGAGGTTATTTATTAACTATAGCCCTCATATAGGTGACTTTTCATGCCTTTCAAACAGAGTAGACCCAGATCTGTCGGAGCTCCTTTCTAATCAGTGGTCATGATGAAGTTTGTCTAGGAATGTATTTGTTATCACGGAGTTGGTCGTGATTGTAGTTTTCACTACGTAGTTGGTCGTGAAATGTAGTTTTCACCACGTAGTTGGTCGTGAAATACTATGTCGCAGAATCCGAGCGGCCAAATCTAGCTACAAATGATTAGTGGTATTTAAAAAATTACACAATATTAAAAATTCCAATAAAATGAATTATGTGTGAACCCTCATCTTGCTATGCGCTACTTGCAAACTGCTATGATCAAGATGAAACGCCAAGTAACTCGGCTTCTGATCACAGATCTATCTAATTCCATAAGCAACCAGAGCAGACCCTGATCAGGCGGCTCCTATAGAAGCCATATGATCTGGGTTTACTCTGTTTTCAAAGGCGCGTAAGTGCCTTGTGTGAAATTTCCGATCAATACCTGACTATGTTGATTGAAACAATAGGCAGCACTTTTTTACCATTTACTCCATAGATATTCGTGTAAAACAATGAAATAATGGATATTGATTATGATGATTTATTATTGCACGTGAACATAGGAACTTTGGGCTACGGCAGAAATTGTAGAACCAGTTCTATATATTATGCCTTAACCCATTACATCATAGGCTATTTTTAGATCCAACCTCTTTGAATAAATCTACCGAAAAGGAGCATTAACTAGAGAAAAAGGAAAAGCTTACAATTTGTAGTTTGAAACCAGTGTGATAAATAGAGCATTTGCTCCTATAGGAGCAAATGCTCTATTTATCACAATGGTTTCACAAAGTGACTTTTACAGAGTCGCCAAAAGTCGTCAATATGAGGGAATGGGTTAAGCAAACAGAGCAGAAAAAGAAAAAGAAATAAACATTTCCCCTGCTGTGGTGGGATGAGTAAATTACCTAGGCCAACAGTTTGGATCCAGATGAGACGCCGTTTGATACCCTGACCACGTTGGTGAAACGAAACGCGAGATAAATCAACTTGGACAAGTTGACAAGTGAAGTCGATGCCATTTCCTACCGACAATAGTTGGCTTAGCAGGCCAATGGAAAATACATATTCACACGAGCCCAAAATACAGGTCAATGTGGAGTAACCCTTTCCCTCTTCTAGGCTTATTCAAAATTTCAATATATTCATGGACAAAATAGTTACATGTGTATACTGGATATTTGAGCCTTTTTAGAAAGTAATGACTCAGATCTTTCAAATTCAAATTGCAAACAGAGCAGACCTTGTTCAGACAGTTCCTATAGGAACCGTCTGATATGGGTCTACTCTGTTTGCAAATGCGTGAAAACACGTTTTTATGAAGGGAAGGGTTAAATGCGCGGCGCAATTAAATGGTTAACCATTTTCCTGTTCAATATTAAATGGTTAACCATTTTCCTATTCAATATTAAATGGTTAACCATTTTCCTATTCAATATTAAATGGTTAACCTGTTCCTGTTCAATATTTGGTTAACCATTTTCCTGTTCAATATTAAATGGTTAACAATTTTCCTGTTCAATATTTAATGGTTAACCATTTTCCTGTTCAATATTAAATGGTTAACCATTTTCCTGTTCAATATTAAATGGGTAACCATTTCATGTTCAATATTTAATGGTTAATCATTTTCCTGTTCAATATTAAATGGTTAACCATTTCCTGTTCAATATTAAATGGTTAACCATTTCATGTTCAATATTAAATGGGTAACCATTTTCCTGTTCAGTATTAAATGGTTAACCATTTTCCTGTTCAATATTTAATGGTTAACCATTTTCCTGTTCAATATTAAATGGTTAACCATTTTCCTGTTCAATATTTATTCAAAGTGCCTTTACCTCATGAATATTCATGTGGAAAAATCAATAAAATGGAACATGCAAAAGGCATCTGTGTCGCTGTTGTGGAAGCACTGTTGTGCATGATTATCGTATCTTTATTAATTCCCAATGAAGAAAATATTCCAAAAGAGGGAATGGTAATATTTGAAAAAGGCCCTTAGTGGTCGAAATATTAGATCAGAGCAGTTCAAGTATTTATGTATTATATTAATTCCCACAAGGAAACAGAGCAGACCCTGATCAGACAGCTCCTATAGAGGACGCCTGATCTGGGCCTACTCTGTTTGCAAATGCATGGAAAGACGTGTACATGAAGGAAAGGGTTAAGCGCGAAACCATTGCCATTACACCCTGATTACAAACCATTGCCATTACACCCTGATTACAATCCATTGCCATTACAAACCATTGCCATTACACCCTGATTTACAAACCATTGTCATTACACCCTGATTACAAACCATTGCCATTACACCCTTTTAACCCTGATTTATCAGAGTGGAAGACAATGTAGCCCATTAGTGTTCAACTATAGTGTACACTCAGTATGACAGGCTTGTACACGTGCTAGAGGATTTGAATGACAGAAAGCGCAGACCCTGACCAGTGAGGTTCTAGAGGAGTCATCTGACCAGGGTCTGTACTGTTTGCAAATGACAGTGCACGCATGTGTCCTGTGTTAAAAGGGTAAACCATATGAGTGCCAACATTGTCGTCTGCTGGACACATTTTCGTCTGCTTCAAGTTTTAGAGTACATGTTTGTTCAGTTTCTTTCTAAAAAGATGAATAGCACACAGTTTGGATCCTGAGCAGACTCTGGTATTTGAATTTACTCTGTATTAGCTTTCTATCGTCTTGCATTAAAACCCTTTTAACCCCTTACACCATGAACACCCATGTAAGATAATAATGACACCATGCATATTAAAGATAATAATAACATCATGCGTATTAAAGATAATAATGACACCATGCGTATTAAAGATAATAATGACACCATGCGTATTAAAGATAATAATGACACCATGCGTATTAAAGTTAATAATGACACCATGCGTATTAAAGATAATAATGACACCATGCGTATTAAAGATAATAATGACACCATGCGTATTAAAGATAATAATGACACCATGCGTATTAAAGATAATAATGACACCATGCGTATTAAAGATAATAATGACACCATGTATATTAAATATAATAATGACACCATGTATATTGAAGATAATAATGACACCATGTATATTAAATATAATAATGACATCATGTATATTAAATATAATAATGACACCATGTATATTAAATATAATAATGACATCATGCATATTAAATATAATAATGACACCATGTATATTAAATATAATAATGACACCATGTATAATAAATATAATAATGACACCATGCATATTAAATATAAGAATGACACCATGTATATAAAATATAATAATGACACCATGTATATTAAATATAATAATGACACCATGTATATTAAATATAATAATGACACCATGTATATTAAATATAATAATTACACCATGTATATTAAATATAACACCATGTATATTAAATATAATAATGACACCATGCATATTAAATATAATAATGACACCATGCATATTAGATATAATAATAACACCATGCATATTAAATATAATAATGACACCATGTATATTAAATATAATAATGACACCATGTGCAGTATATAGGCGATATTTCGAGCACCGTCGGGAATCAGCAAAAACCTCGAATTATCGCAATGCTCGAAATAATCGATCTCTAGCATTTTGTGTCATTTCCATGAGCATTGTTTGACGACAAGAGGAAGCATATATCTTCACAGTAATTTGTTTAACATTATCATAAACTTCAATGCGTTTATAATTCATCGATTCTTTCCTTATATAAGTGATAATAGAAAACGCCATTTACATCGGCGACCGAAGTTTTGAACAGTATAATTTGTATGGGTCCGTTCAACGGACCCTTCACAATAAACTCAAACCTTGTTTCAAACCATTTAGGCATATCCCTTGAACAGTCCCGGCATATAGCGTTATGACGTTTATTTTGCATATTTTCCATTTGTCGACATTAATTTAGTTGTCGGTGCTGAGTTGATGCACAAACAAACATTTTCGTTTCGTTCCCGTGCTGTTTCGTAGTAAGGAAAACCAGGGCGAGTGACCAAATTAATTAATAATCGGAACACTCGGCTTTTTTCGTCGGACATAGTTATTCTCGTTCATCTCTCGTAGCAAGAGTCTGCATGAACGAGACTGTTTAAAATTAACAAAAATATTGCGAATTTCAAAGCACTACACGAAAAGCACTGCACTATTTCTAAATTTAAAGCAGAAAGACGTTATATGGCATCCTTTCAGCGGTACCGAAAAATCACAACCTGTTTGCGAACGTATGCAAAATATGATTGTGACTCTTTGTTTATTAAGACTTCAGTCTACTAAATTCTCATCATTATTTACACCAAAGTAAAGTCTGCATTCAATGAATGTGTTATTCACACATTTGGAAGATCTAATGTCCCATAGACGGATCTTTCAAAAGGTCACGACAACGTATCGAGAAGGTGTGAATAATTACCTCGGAGGTGGGAAAACACCTAGCTCGATTAAAACAATCAATAAAAGGAACCAGAATGATCCGCGGGACCAGCATACATGCTCGAATTTTCGGATTATCGCTATTCGGATTAATGCAGGTATTTTCAATTAGATTTGATAGAATTTGAGCCGGGACCTCAACATTCCCTCGGAATAAGAGGGTATCTCGGAAAAACGAGAGTCGAAATAACGCAGTTATACTGTATATTAAATATAATAATGACACCATGCATATTAAACATAATATTTACATTCGGCCTGCAACGTCCTTATATAATCTTATTCTAAAAAGAAAGTTGCATGACCTCATGAACACCGGAAGCACGTCATTCATTTCTTAAATATAAGAAATACAATGGAATATAAATATAAAAAATAAATGACGTGCTCCCGGTGTTCATGGGTTATGCAACGCATAACCTCACAGGAGTTTTTGGTAATGACAATTTTTTTAGAAACATAGCTATACTATATCATAAGTAAACAGAACAGACCCTGATCAGACGGCAACATAGCTATATTATATCATAAGCAAACAGAACAGACCCTGATCATACGGCTACTATTTGAACCGTCTGATCTAGGTCTACTCTGTAAGCGTGTAGAAAGGCGTAATTATGGAGTAATGGGTTAACCCTTTATCTTCTGAATAGGTATGTAAGAACTATTGACGCCACTGATATTAATTAGATGGTTTGTTTTACACTTATAGCGATATTATGAACAAAGACGTTTTGCATGACATTAACTGGTAGTGGAGAATCAAATCTTTATTGTTGCATGAAGAAACTGAACATACCCTGATCAGAAAGCTCCATGATTTGGATTTGCTCGGTAGGAGCTTTCCGCATGACTTTCGTCTTGCATACATCACCACCTACTTCTAATCCTTTCCTCCTTACATCATAGATTACGTCATGTAGTTAGAGCAGACCCCGATCAGACGGCTTCAATAGGAGGTCTACCAGGGTCTGCTCTGTTTGCCTGAGATATAATATAGTTATGATTTCGCAGTTCCTTCCGTGGCCAAAAGTTACAGTGGCCATGTGCTGTATACATGTACTGTCATTATTTCTTTAATGAATATTCATGGAGTAAGTGGTTAATAGCATCTACGTCTATAAGGTGGTTGCCTTGGAGTGATGATATTATATATCGTTTTAGGTGGTGTTAGATATTTATACACACATGATATAACATTTTGAAAATAGTTTGGTTCCAGATGAGACGCCATGAAGTTAACATTTTCATTTTACTTGTAGAATTAAGCAGACGCTATTTCAGCATACGAAACTTTTCAAGCATTAAGCCTTTAGTCTGTTGCGGGTTTTTGAGTGATTACTTATACAAACACTTTGGATCCAGATGAGACGCCGAGTAACTCACGTCTCATCAGGATCCAAACTATATTTCATCCTGATTGCATTTTGGTAGATAAACTGTTAATGCCAATGTAATAATTGAAAATGTAGTAGTTGAAAAGTATATAAAAGTATCTTGTTTAGCAGTCTGAAAAATAAAGGGTTAACCCTCTACCTGGTCTATTTAATTTTCATTCCAAATTTCTGTACCTACTGAATATGTATGACTGAAATAGCTATGGTGAAATATGGAAGATGAAACTTGTAGCCATTTTAGAAACAAAATAAACAGATCGGTCAAATTACATAAGCAAACAGAGCAGACCCTGATCAGTCGGCTCCTGTAGGAACCGTCTGATCTGGGTCTACTTTGTTTGCAAATGTGTGAAAACACGTTTATATGAAGGAACGAGTTAAATGTAGTATATTCTAGTTGACAAGTGTGTCAAAATATTAGTCCAGCAGGCTAAAAGACGACACCTGTTAGTTGTAATAAACACCCAAATGGTCCCTTTTTTCTTCTTCCGAAATTGGATATGAATGAATATGCGCATATGTATTCTAATTTCACACATCGCCCATATCAGAGACATATACCATGTACTTGTATGTGTACGTCTCTGTCCATAGCTTGTCATTACGAGACTAACATTTTAAACAGTTTGCATCCACGTGTTACAGTGCGTCTAATCATTTCCAGATCAAGCTACAAACACTTTTTTTTATTTTAAATTACAATATCGTAGTTTATGAGGATTTTTTTACGTCTTGATAAGAAACCACGTGACATTTTCCTCACGTGATTTCGGTGATTTCCCTATTTTGTCTGAAGTCAGTCATTATTCAGCAGAAAGAGACGTTACGATAAACAGTCCAACCTCGATAATTCAATATTATTTAGATCTCTTAACCCTTTCCTTATTGAATATCCATGGAAGAAATAATGACGTCTTGAATATTAATTAGATGCATATTATAATAGCACATAGACACAGGAATTCTTAGCCATGGCAGACATTGTAGAATCATATATATATTATATCATAAGCAAACAGAACATACATGTACCCTGATCAGACAGCTCCTATATTATATCATAATCAAACAGAACATACATGTACCCTGATCAGAAAGCTCCTATATTATAGCATAAGCAAACAGAACATACATGTACCCTGATCAGACGGCTCCTATATTATATCATAAGCAAACAGAACATACCCTGATCAGACAGCTCCTGTTTGCTACGGCGTAGAAAGGCGAATTTATGGAGTAATTAGTCAAGGAAAGTGGCTGCTTAACCCATTCCCTCATAAGCTATTTCTAGATACAACCTCTTTGAAAAAAACTACCGAAAAGGAGCATTATTTAGAGAAAAGGATTTTTTTACAATTTTGTAGTTTGAAACCATTGTGATAAATAGAGCATTTGCCCCAATAGGAGCAACTGCTCTATTTATCACAATGGTTTCACAAAGTGACTTCTACAGAGTCGTCAAAAGTCGTTAATATGAGGGAAAGGGTTAATGCATGATGAAAGTCATGCAGAAAGCTCCCAGAGTCATTAAGCTGCCATTTGACTTAAGGATCAATAATGATACGTATTTATGTGTTCGAATAATCCAGGTTTTACGGTAGTTTGTTCAAATATACGTAATTTCGAATATTCGAAAGGAGGAGCCGTCTGATCAGGGTCTGCTCTGTCCAGGTCCTAGAGGAGCCGTCTGATCAGGATCTGCTCTGTCCAGGTCCTAGTGGAGCCGTCTGGTCAGGGTCTGCTCCGTTTGCTAATGAAATTTGATATATATGTTTCAATACTTTCCAAATGGCTACACTATTCCATCTTCCATATTTTATACCAGATCAGACGGCCCCTGTAAGACCCGTCTGATCAGTGTCTGCAATGTTAGCGTATAAAACAAGATTTGAGAAACCGTCTGATCTTGGTCTGCTCTGTTTGCGTATAAACAAAGATCTGATGGCTCGTTTACCTGTTATGACACCTTTGGCATCTTTGTAAACAGTGTAGACCCAGGTCAGATGTCTCATGGAGGAGCCATTTAATTATGGTCTTCTATGTTGGTTAAGTGAATTAACATAACCCTGAATCTACAGTTTTCTACCGCGCTCTACTGTTCCCATGTGTATGCCAAATTAACCCTTTCCCTCATATTTATTAAACGTGTTTTCAGACATTTACAAACAGAGTAGACCCAGATCAGACGGTCCTATAGGAGCAATCTGATCAGGGTCTGGTCTGTCCAGATCCTATAGGAGCCATCTGATCAGGGTCTGGTCTGTCCAGATCCTATAGGAGCCATCTGATCAGGGTCTGGTCTGTCCAGATCCTATAGGAGCCATCTGATCAGGGTCTACTCTGTCCAGGTCCTATAGGAGCCATCTGATCAGGGTCTGCTCTGTCCAGGCCAGGAGCCATCTGATCAGGGTCTACTCTGTCCAGGTCCTATAGGAGCCATCTGATCAGGGTCTGCTCTGTCCAGGTCCTATAGGAGCAATCTGATCAGGGTCTACTCTGTCCAGGTCCTGTAGGAGCCGTCTGATCAGGGTCTGCTCTGTCCAGGTCCTACAGGAGCCATCTGATCAGGGTCTGGTCTGTCCAGGTCCTACAGGAGCCATCTGATCAGGGTCTGCTCTGTCCAGGTCCTACAGGAGCCATCTGATCAGGGTCTGCTCTGTCCAGGTCCTATAGGAGACATCTGATCAGGGCCTGCTCTGCTTGCTACTAGTACGATATGGTTCTTTATTTTCAAAGATGGCTACAATGTTCCACCTTCCATATCTTCATTGTAACTATTTTGCCCATGAATATTCAGTAGGTATTGAAAGTTGGAATAAACATCGAACAGGGAGAGGGATACCGGTAATCTTCAAACAGTTCTCCTTGTATAAATGCCATTTACAAAATATCATTTCAGAAAATGTTCACATATGTAAACAGAATGGACCCCTGTCAGACATTTCTTCAGGGACCGTCTGATCTGGGTCGGCTGTGTGCTTATGAACTATTATAGATATGATTCCATAGTTTCTGCCATGACCAAAACATGTGCTATTATTAGAAAAAGAAAACAATGAGACAGAGACAGAGACAGAGAAATAAAGAGACAGAGAGACAGAGAAACAGTGACATAGAGATAGATAGATAGATAGATAGATAGATAGATAGATAGATAGATAGATAGATAGATAGATAGATAGATAGATAGATAGATAGATAGAGACAGAGAGAGACAGAGAAAGACAGATATAAAGACAGACAGATAGAGAGAGAGACAGAGAAAGTGAGAGAGAGACAGAGACAGACAGACATACAGACATACAGACACTTATGGATAGACTTGAACATCATTCCGCACACATTGTGATAAATAGAGCAAACGCTCTACTTATCACAATGGTTTCAAAACTACACAATTCTACAATTTTCTTTTTTCTAATAAATGCTCCTTTTTTTCTTGTATAGATTTATTCAAATATGTTGGGTCTAAATATAGTCTAAGAGGGAATGAGTTAAATGACTATTTATTCAACCCAAAACCATGTCACACGTGACCTAAATTTTTTGGTTATCAACACTTCCTAAATATTATGTTTTTAGTATGAAATGGTATTCCAAAAAAAACCAAAAATGCGTCATACAGTATCAACTTGATAAGTACACTTCCTTGTTTCAATAGCAGGTGGACGAGTTAATACCTATGCAAACAGTTTGGATCCAGATGAGACGCCGAGTAACTCACCGAGTAACTCGCCGAGTAACTCGTCGTCTCATCAGGATCCAAACTGTTTCACACCCCGATTGCATTTTGGTAGACATATTGGTTTTAGGTTGAATTATGAAAATGTAGTAGGTGAACAATTCTGTAAAATTAATTTGCGCAGCAGGCTAAAGGTTAAACAGTATTGTGAAATCTGCTATCATCATTACATAATAGACTGGATCTACCAGAGGAAGCCGGTTGAATTGGCGACTCACCAGGATCCAAACAGTTGGGCATACTGACCATGTTTTCAAAATCAAATTTGAAAAAAAAAGAACCGTTTATTTTTGGAATCGGGGCAACCTAGATAGTGTGTAGAAGAACGTTACTCGCGATCACATGATTACTGGTTGACAATCCGCTTCTTTATTTTACTTAGTACACGTGTCGACATTTACCATACAAGCCGCATGAATTAACCCTTCCCTGTTCTATGTTAAATCCAAATCCAAATTTCAATACCTCCTGAATATTCATGGACAAACTAGTCATAATGAAGTATAGAAGGTGGAACATTGTAGATTTTAGATAGTAAAGAAACAGATATATCATATTCCATCAGAAAAAGTGCAGACCCTGATCAGATGGCTCCTAATGCTTGAAAATAACCCTTTCTCTGTTGAATATTCATGCAAGAAATAATAACATCATACATATTTATTAGCCGACTTGTTAGAATGGTATATGTATATGTGTACACGTCAACCTTTGGTATTGGAAGAACATGTAGAATAAGATATATTAGAATTTTATAAGCAAACAGAGCAGACCCTGAACAAACGGCTCCTATATGCACTGTCTGATCTGGGCGTACTCCGTTTGAAAAGTCATGGAAAAGTAAAGTAAAGTACCTAGTTATAGTCTACTTTCAGTCCGAATGACCGCTCAGCCGACTGTACATTTACTCCCCTGGTCATTGAGTCATTGGCCTACAATATTGAGCACTGCTAACATATAGTTATCAATATTTACTTTGTATTTGATATTGGATTGATAAGTTGCCGACCGACTGACTGACCGACCGACCGACCAACCACCAAAACAACTTCTACAACAACTACTGCTACTACTACTACTGCTACTTATACTACTACTACTACTGCTTCTGCTACTACTACTACTACTACTACTACTACTACTACTACTACTACTACTACTACTACTACTACTACTACTACTGCTACTACTACTACTACTTCTACTACTATTACTGCTACTTAATAATACTACTACTACTAACCTACCTCTACTACTTCTGCTGCTACTACTGCTACTACTACTGCTACTACTACTACTACTACTACTACTACTACTACTACTACCAATACTACTACTATTATTACTACTACTACTTTTACTACTACTGCTACTACTACTACTTCTACTACTACTACTATTACTAATACTGCCACTACCACCACGACTACTACTACTACTACTACATGTATTAACCTACCTCTACTACTGCTACTACTACTACTACTGCCGCTACTACTGCTGCTACTACTGCTGCCGCTACTACTGCTACTACTACTACTACTACTACTACTACTACTACTACTGCTACTACTACTACTACTGCCGCTACTACTGCTGCTACTACTGCTGCCGCTACTACTGCTACTACTACTACTACTACTACTACTACTACTACTACTACTATTACAACTACTACTACAACAATTACTACTACTACTACATGTACTAACATATCTCTACTACTACTACTACTACTGCTGCTACTACTACTGCTACTACTACTACTTTTATTACTTCTGCTGCTTCTATTACTACAACCAGAAGGCTTATACTTTTATTTCATGACATTTTGAAAATACGATTGTAGTGTCTGATCTGGGTCTTCTCTGTTTGCTTAACCCTTTCCCTGTTCTATGTTTATTCCAAATTTCAATACCACCCACTGAATATTCATGGGCCGGAGTAGTTATAATGAATTATTGAAAGTGGGACATTTTAGAAACTAAAGAAATAAATATTTTCAGATTCCATCAGCAAACAGAGCAGACCCTGATCTGACGGCTTCTATAGGAGCCGACTGATCTGGGTCAACTCTGTTTGTAAATGCGTCAACACATGTTTATATGAGGGAAAGGGTTAAGTGAGTAATCTCAATCTGATTCTACAATTTCTGCCATGACCAATAATTCCCATGTCGAAATGCCAACAAAAACAGTTTCTTTTTTTATTTATTTATGACGTTATTATTTCTTGCTAGAATATTCACCAGATAGAGTGTAAACCCGACATGTGCCAAGTTCTTGGAAACCCAGATAGTTGCTGATACATGTAGAATGTCTTTACGGATACAGTGAGTGTTGGTGACAGTCCAAGGGTCAACAACCTATCGAGTTGCTAATGTCGCTCTTGAAATCACTTTCGATTAACGTTGATAAACATATCCTTTCCCTTATGTAAGCGCATTTTCACGTATCTGCAAACAGAGTAGACCCAGATCAGACGGCCCCTACAGGAGTCGTCTGATCAGGGTCTGCTCTGTTTGCTTATGGTGTAATATAGATCTGATTCTACAGCTTCTGCCTGAGCCAAAATGCCCTGTGTTCATAAACCATTTTAGAAAAACAATCTTATTAAATATTTATGACGTCATTATTTCTTACATGAATATAAAACATGGAAATGGTTAACCCTTTCCCACGTGAATATTCATGTCAGACAGAATGAGCGTATAGATATCAATTAGCCGATATTTTATTGGCATCAACTCTTTATACTCAGATGATCAGATCTATATTATTCCATAAGTAAACAGAGCAGACCTTGATCAGATGGCTCTTGTTGGGACCATCTAATATGGATGCACTGTGTTTACAGGGGCGACAAAGGCATATCTTATACACATGTCTTTGCTTGAGGTAAAGGGGCATAGTCACGATATGCAGAGAACCAGTTCTAGGAAGACATTTTCGTGTTTCCCATATTCGACAAGATTCTTAGAAATTTTGAACCCAGTTAACGTGTTTGAAAATAACCTGTTTGAGATAAGTTAAAGTTTTGAGACCGGGACTGCCATGTATTGTCATTTGTAAACGGTGTAGACCCAGCCCATGGTCGCCACCGAAGATACACCGTCAAATAGGTATCCTTTCATACTGAGTGGTATCTATAGTCAGACACTGAGTGGTATCTATAGTGAGACAATGAGTGGTATCTATAGTGAGACACTGAGTGGAATCTATAGTGAGACACTGAGTGGAATCTATAGTGAGACACTAAGTGGAATCTATAGTGAGACACTAAGTGTGGAATCTATAGCGAGACACTGAGTGGTATCTATAGTGAGACACTGAGTGGAATCTATAGTGAGACACTAAGCGTGGAATCTATAGTGAGACACTGAGTGGTATCTATAGTGAGACACTGAGTGGTATCTATAGTGAGACACTGAGTGGTATCTATAGTGAGACACTGAGTGGTATCTATAGTGAGACACTGAGTGGTATCTATAGTGAGACACTGGTGGATTCCTTCACCAGAGCTCCAGATAAGATGCGTAAATTAAAAACATTTCAAGGATTATTTCTCCACCGAACCCTATATGTGACCACACTTTAGAATCGTCTCGAAGATAGAGTAGTTATAACTTATAATGAATTATGGAAGGTGGAACATTGTAGCCATTTTAGAGAGTAAAGAAAGAGATCTGTCAAATTCCATTAGCAAACAGACCCTGATCGGAGCGAGCCGTCTGATTTTGGTCTACTCTATTTGCAAATATGAAAACGACATTTTTATGAGGGAAAAAATTAAAACATATTGATATCATGAACGTTAATTAGATAAATGTTTAAAATTGTACATGTATATGAACATAAGCGTTTTAGTGTTTTTGTTCAGGCAGAAACTTTAAAACCAGACCTGTATCATTACATAAGCAAATAGAGCAGACCCTGACCAAACAACTCCCATGGGAACCATCTGATCCGGGCCTACTTTGTTTGCAAACTTTTAAAAAAAGTTTATAGATAAGGAGTAAAGGGTAAATATAGGAATAGAAGAGGAGAATATCTCACAAGTGAGGTCTATGGTCTTACAAATATTTTGGTGATTTTTTTTACTGGGATATTAATTTTTGTTTAAAAATGTACAGGAGAACCTGTTTTAAGCGGCCATCAAAGGAATAAAGCACACATACAGAAACAAAGTTTGAGACAAAAAGTGAAGTTCCTGATCAGACGCCGCCTTTTCAAGGCGGCGTCTGATCTGGGTCTGCACTATTTGTCGTGGTGCAATTTTGCGACATTGGTGGTGAAATGGTTAAGGCAGGTTACTGTTGTAAAGCCCAACAACAAACCGGTACAAAAAAACGCCACAAATAAACAAAAAAAACCACTACAAACAAATCGCCCACATCTGAATGTACTTATTGCTTTTGAAAGCAGATACACTCCTTAGTTTCAAGTATTTGGTGTTGTCATTCATTATCTGATGAATATTCATGACAGAAATAATGAGTATTCGAATGCTAATTTGTCAGACGTTAACATTTGCTTATGAACAAGAGACAATTATACAGGACTGTTTGGTATTCAGAACTACAGGTAACGGTGCGTACTCGAATACTAAATCGTCAGTTCTAAATCCTATATTGTAACAACTCTTTAGAATCCTCTCTTCGAGACGAGTCTAAAGAGTAGTAACAACATAGGGTTTGGTGGAGAATATATAAGTTTAGTTTTTGAGTATGCACCTTTATCTGTTGCTCTGAAGATAAACGAGCAGTTGAGAAATAAATGAGTTGTTGAGAAATAAATGAGTTGTTGAGAAATAAAGGAGTTGTTGAGAAATAAATGAGTTGTTGAGAAATAAATGAGTTGTTGAGATATAAATGAGTTGTTGAGAAATAAAGGAGTTGTTGAGAAATAAAGGAGTTGTTGAGAAATAAAGGAAGTGTTCTTGAAGCTGTTTCATTTTACGCGTCTTATCAGGCTTTCTGGGTCCCTGCTTATAAAGCTTTTAGTTGAGTCTGAGTTTCGTTCTCAAGCTTTTGATTGGTCAGATTTGAGTTCTCAAGCTTTTAATTGGTCAGATTTGAGCCAAAGGCTCAAATCTGACCAATCAAAAACTTGAGAACGAACTCAGACTCAACTAAACGTTTTATAAGCATGGACCCTGGTATTGATAGACACTGTAGAGTTAGATATATTGTAATGTCATAAACAAACACCGCAATCACACCGCTCCTACAATTAATTACTAAATAATTTACAATATAGGGGAGCTGTTTAACGCTTTACTCCATTAAAATATATATTCACGTGTAACAGGCTAGCGGTTACCCAGGGTTCTTTTAAGTAGCAAATGAAAACTAAGTGTAGTCTAGGATTTCATCTTTTATTTATGACTATCCTAACCGAGAGCTTTACGACAAGTATTGAAAGGAAGAAAAGTAAAGAAGAGAGAGAGAGAGAGAATGTGTGTGTGTGTGTGAGAGAGAGAGAGAGAGAGAGAGAGAGAGAGAGAGAGAGAGAGAGAGAGAGGTAGAGAGAGAGAGGTGGCTTGCAGTGACAAGTAGGTAAGAGCTAGCTCGTATCATGCTGCACAAGGATTTGTCAAGTAGGTTTTCAGCACGATGTGTATACAAGGACTGAAAGACTTAAAGAGCCACTTAACCCATTGACCTTTGGTATTTCAAATGGACTATTCCAGTTTACAGACTGACAAACAGGGCAGAACCTGATCAGATGGCTCCAGTGCAAGCGACCTGATCTGGGTTTACACTGGTTGCATTGAACTAATGTAATCTACACAAGTACAATATGTAGATCTAAAGGTGTGTATATGTGACACTATGGGTTAACAGGTTAAATGTAAACTAAGGGTAATGGTACTGCTAAAATGATTCCTACTACACATGTAAGAAACAATGGTATCATGAATATTAATTAGATTAATAATTGTTATGATAGCACATGGACACGGGATTTTTTAGCCATGACAAAAAATTTAATCAAATTTGTATTGCAACAAAATCAAACAGAGCAGACCCTGATCTGGGTCTACTCTGTTTGCAAAGACATAGAACAGTTTCTTTATAAGGTTAATTAAAGACCTGTAAAGTATTACATGTCATACACATGTATCTAGGAGCAAAACTCCCCGTTCCCTCATAGATTGTGTCTATCTATCTATCTATCTATCTATCTATCTATCTATCTATCTATCTATCTATCTATCTATCTATCTATCTATCTATCTATATATATATCTATCTATTTATACTCCAGCACCCTCATACCGAGTGTATCTGTGCACGCGCGCATCTGTGCGTCAGAGCAGATTTATAAGAGAAAAGGTAATATTTAAGTAATATAGAACAGGATTATTTACAATTAAAAAGTCTTGGCATTGATTAGCAAGAAGAATTATAGAAGTTAACCCTTCGCTTGCTGAATTTTAAAATACATTTCTCCTTCTTTACCCATGCCCTATTGTATAATTACATATATCTTTACTGTGTACAAGTATTTCGCTGTGCAATCACTGCTGTGGAGTGCACTGGTTGCACAATCAACTTGTAAATAGTGCACACCCTGTCCCATCTGGGTCTTCACTATTTACAGGTAGGTATATTGACGTGAATAGCAAGCGAAGGGTTAAAACAAGATTTAAAACACTGCTTTCTGCTCTTAGTCAACCACTTCACACCACTGACTGCCTGCTTAAACTGATCCAGATCAGGTAGAAGGGCAATGTGGGAGGGCAAGCTTTTCCGAAGTATGATGATTGCTGGAAAAAAGGAGAATTTGTAATAGTTTGCTGTTGTGTGTATTTGTCGAAATGAGAGAGGATGCATGTGGCGTGTCAGTCTGATAGGATGCTGTTTTCACACATTTTCAAATAGAGTAGACCCAGATCAAACGGCTCCCGTAGGAAGCGTCTGATCTGGATTTACTCTGCTTGCTTATGAAATTATATTGGATCTGATTCTACAGATTCTATCAATGACAAACAGTCCTGTGTATTGATAATACATATGTCTATATAAAAACATTATGATGTTATCATAATTATATGATTATTCAACAGGGAAACGGACAGACCCGGATGTCATTTCTTACAGATTATATATAGACCTATCGTGACTATATCGTGTATGTTTGTGTTGTTGTTGCACTTAAGGAGTTTAGATGTAACTTTTAACCCTTTCCTTCATATATACGTATTTTCACGCATTTGTAAACAGAGTAGACCCAGATCAGACGGCTCCTATGGGAGCCGTCTGATCAGGGTCTACTCTGTTTGCTAACAGAATTTCAAAGATATGTGTCTTTACTTTCTAAAATGGCTACAATGTTTCACCTTCCATATTTCATTTTAACTATTTTGTCCTTGAATATTCAGCAGGTATTGAAATTCCTTAAAAACACAGAACAGGGAAAGGGTTAATGTGAGAGTAGGCCTACTTACAGCTACAATGTTTTCAATATCATCATAAAACTTGGTGTTTATGTTCAATGATTATTATGAAGATTTTCGATTTGAACTTATATCGAAAAATGCCCATGTGGAACAAACAGACCATTTTTTATCGATACCTAAGTTATTGGGCTGCGAAAGCAGCCCGATCTCATACGGCTTTTAAATTTGACCATGATTTACTGCGTTCCTGCGTTTTTATAAAGGCCAATCTTTTTAATAGCATATTTTTGTCGGGATTATTTCTTTCATCATAGCGGTCAACGTGGCCTAAGGGTTATAGCGTGAGTTCGTGGGTTCGATCCTTGGTGGAAGTCCAATATGTTTTTCTTAGAATCCTTAGTTTACGTGCTTTTGGTTTAAAACCATTTGTACATAAATATAAAAGCCCTTTGTTTGCATTTTGGCTTTGGTAAAGTTATTTAGATGAGACATTTTACTCGTGGTTTTGTTGACCGTTTTGCATATGTCACCATTGTGCACAAATTTGCTTCCATTTAAATGTATATCTTATACTACTAACCTGTTCTTAATTTGAGGACAATATAAGTGTAAAAGTTAATGGGCATTGAGTAATTGTTTCATGTAGACTGTAAGTATGGGAGTTTGTATGCCTTGTGAACATCACTTAATGTGATAATGGTTTTTACGTCAGTGTGTTTCAGAAAATGAATAGCATTGATCCGTGACGTAATGTGTATTATTGGTTCATACACGGATATTATGCATCATGGCTCATTAAAACATTTCCCCGTTTCTCCTGTTAATTTATACATTACAGTCATGTTCCCCAATGTATATGTTAATTAAAATACCAAACAGTATTGCTCCCTCTTTTTCTTCAATCCTGCTTGAAGACATGTTAGGTAGTCATTTTACGCTTGCGTAAAACCTTGCTTGTACGTTTTGTTCTACAGCAAAATGTTATCGGTATATATACATGTATGTCGAACAGTAGATCTAAGCGAAAATAAAACGCAACCCGAATAAAGACTAATTCACTGACCGGGTCTTCGATATCAAACACATACACGTTTTGTCATCTTCGGCATTTATTCCATTGGTTTTTGTTGCGATTTACTTCTTTTCGCCATACCAACAAATGATTTTTGTAATTTTAGGCATTTTTAAAACACGTTGCGAGTATAGACTATTAGATAAGTGTTTAACTCGTTCCTTTTTGAACATTCATTCAAGAAATAATGTCATCTGAATTTTAATTAGTTGATTTATTTATATTGGGTAGAAACTGTAGCATCAGATCTATATTATTTCATAACAAAATATAGCAGACCCTGATGAGATGGTTCCTGATCTGGGTCTACTCTGTTTGTAATGGCGGCAAATTCGTTTCTATAAAAGAAAGGATTAACCGTTTACTCCTTAAATACGCCTATCTACACCTTAAATACGCCTATTTACACCTTGAATACGTCTTTCAAATACGCCTATCTACACCTTAAATACGCCTTTCTACACCTTAAATACGCCAATCTACACCTTAAATACGCCTATCTACACATCTGCAAACACAGTAAACCCAGATCAGACGCCTATCTACACTTTTGCAAACACAGTAGACCCAGATCAGACGGCTCCTATAGAAACCGTCTGATCAAGGTCTGCTCTTTTTGCATATCGTATAATATAGATATGATGTTGGAGTTTCTGCCATGGCCAAATATCCCCGTGCCCATGTACTGTTATAACAATTAACGAGATTAATATTCATGATGTCATTATTTCTTACATGAATATTCATGGAATAAAGGACTAACTCTGTCGCTGCCAAATTGCTATAGTCTGCTATAGTCTGGTCTGCTATAGTCTGCTATATAGTCTGTTAGTGTCAGCTATAGTCTGCTATACTCTTCATGTTTGTTTTCGTTATTCACTCGAGTTACCCAGTGTCTCATCAGGATCTAGACTATTTGCGCATGTCACCACAGATGCAACATTGGCGGATAAATAGTAAACGCTTTACTTCATATAAAGTTTAAACGCCCTTTGCACAGAGAAGCAAAGACCCATATCAGACGACCCCTTAAAGAGCCTTCTAATTAGGGCCTGTTCCGCTCTACAGGGTGCCCCATGGTTTCATTGGTCATAATGCTTCTGGAGGAATTCAGGTGTTCTATATTCACGATGTCAATATTTCTTACAAAACTGGATTCAAACTGGCTGTTTGAATCCAATTTAGCATAAGAAATATCGACTTGATAATGATGATGAAAATGATGATGATAATAATTATAGTAATAATAATGATAATATCACATGTAATAATGATGATGATGATGATGATGATGATGATGATGATGATGATGATATTATTATTATTATTATTAATAATAATAATAATAATAATAATAATTATACACGTAATAATAATATTATTAAAAGTAATAATAATGACAAACACTAAATTGTGTCAGTGTGTCATTTGGTAATTTACAATCAAACCAACTACGAAGTTAACAAGGAATATACGTCAATGAGGTTTCATATTTGGCGTACGGAAGGAAACGGGGACTTTCTGTGTCTAGTACATGTATTTGTAATGAATACTGATGACCTAATGCTTCACCCATCCACATTCCTTGCAACGCTGTATTTTCGAACAGACTGTTCTAAATTTCAAACAAGCTAATCTTATTGTGAATAATCAGGGGCAGTTTTAAAATGAAAGTGTTACATGACAAACAGTGAAGACCCAGATGAGAGGGTTCTTACAGGAGTCGTATCATCTGGATCTTCCCTGTTTGCAAAGGACATCAGTAACTCGTTCTCCACACGGAGAGGATAAGTGACTAAAGCTAAATATCCATTCTAGTAACTCGTTCTCCACACGGAGAGGATAAGTGACTAAAGCTAAATATCCATTCTAGTAACTCGTTCTCCACACGGAGAGGGTTAGTGACTAAAGCTAAATGGAGAGAAACTTTTACTCCTAACCTTACTACGATATACAACTTTTTTGCATACTGCTGGCTGGTGGTAATTATTTTTGCAAACAGTTTAGGTCCAGATGAGACGCCGAGTAACTCGGCATGTCACCAGGGTCCAACCTGACTGGTCCTCTGGTTACAGCTTGGTAGAAAACGGCCATTGTACTGTTAAAATAAGGTGGACGAACAATTTACATTTTGTACTGTTCAAATTATCTGTTTATTCACTACTAATAAGGCACACGTATGCGAATAACTTTTACATTCACGTGTACAGGAACATAAACAAGCTGTTGAATGACAGACGGTGCAGACCTGGAACAGATATAACTCGTCTGATCTGTATTTAGTATTTACACTGATTTCAAACGGAAGTACGCTGTTTCAAACACTGATAAAACATTACATATAGGGAAGTATTTGTTTGATCTCGGGGAAGTGGTAGATCGAATACAATAGAACAATAGAACGAACAGAATTTTTTATAAAAGATCGCAATTCAACCCTTTCCCTCATATAAACGTGTTTTTACGCATCTGCAAACAGAGAAGTCTCCTATAGCCGTCTGATCTGGGTCTACTCTGTTTGATAATGGAATTTGATAGATATGTTTCTATACTTTCTAAAATGGCTACAATGTTCCACCTTTCATATTTTGTCCATGTATATTCAGTAGGTATTGAATATTGTAATAAACACAGAACAGGGAACCAGGGTTAGGACAATCGGTGTTACTAACATGTTAATAATAAAAGTTAACCCATTCCCACATATTGACGCCTTTACTAACAGCTGATAACATACAACAGTTAACCCATCCCCACATATTGACGCCTTTACTAACAGCTGATGACATACAACAGTCAACCCATTCCCACATATTGCTGCTGTTACTAACAGTTGATGACATACAACAGTCAACCCATCCCCACATATTGCTGCTGTTACTAACAGTTGATGACATACAACAGTTAACCCATCCCCACATATTGACGCCTTTTGACGCTTCTGTAAAAGTCACTTAATGAAACCATCGTGATAAATAGAACAGTTGTTTTAAACTGCAATGTTCTCAAAATTTCCCTTTTTTCTAGTTAGTGCTCCTTTTAGGTAGATTTATACAAAGAGGTGGTATCTAAAAATAGCCTATGAGGTAATATATATATAACCCTTTCATTCATGAACATTCATGTATGAAGTAATGACATCATGAATATTTATTAGCAGATACTTTACAATGGTATATGTAGGCAGGATTTTGACTCTGGCAGAAACGGTAGGATTAAGGTATGTATCAAATTCTTAAGCAAACAAAACAGACCCTGATCAGACGGCTCCTACAGACCGGGCCTGCCGTGGATAGGCATTTTATATGAAGGAATGTCATGCCGTATTATATTGCGCAGTCTTTATTTGAAGGAAGGAGATAACCAACGACTTTCCCTCTTCTAAGGTTATTCATATTTCAATACCTACTAAATATTCGTAGACAAATTATAAGTTATAATATAATATGGCAGGTGGAAGAAATGTAGCCATTCTGGAAAGTAAAGAAACAATATACATGTATTTCAAATTCTATTAGCAAATAGGACAGACCCTGTAGGAGCCGTCTGATCTGGGTCTACTCTGTTTACAAATGCATGAAAACATTTTTATATGAGGGAAAGGATTAAGGGTTTCGGTCATGAATTATTTATGTAAGAAATGATGACGTCATGAATATTAAATTAGATGTTTATTCACAAAGGTATGTGGACAAAGACAGTTTTGGTCAAGGCAGAAGTTGTAGATCGACATAAAATCAGATCTAATAAATTCCAAGAGCAAAATGATCTGGGTCTACTCTGTTTGTAAAGTCGTTAGCCTAGCACGTGTATCTGTTGAGGGAATGATAAATCCTTTCCCTTATGTAAGCCTCCCTTGACGCATCTCCTATAGGAGCCGTCTGATCAGGGTCTGCTCTGTTTGCTTATGGTGTAATATAGATATGATTCTACAGCTTCTGCCTGAGCCAAAATGGCATGTGTTCATATGCCATAATAAAAAATAATCTTACTAATATTCATGACGTCATTATTTACTACATGAATATTCGTCAAGTCCAATTTGCACTGCTATCCATTCAATCAAGCTTTTAAGAAACAATTGAATCGAGTGGACTGGATCCGCTTGGATCCAGACGGGAAAACGAGTTACTTGGTGTCTCATCTGGATCCAGACGGGACAACGAGTTACTTGGTCTCTCATCTGGATCCAGAGTGTTGGCAAATGCGAGTCAGGTCACAAATAGCGGAATAAGGTAAAGGAATAAGGGTTAAGGTAGAGGAATAAGGGTAGCGGGATAAGGTAGTGGGATTAGGGTTAAGGTAGCGGGATAAGGGTTAAGGTAGTGGGATAATGGTTAAGGTAGTGAAATAGGGGTTAAGGTAGTGGGATAAGGGTTAAGGTTGCGGGATAAGGTAGAGGAATAAGGGTTTAGGTAAAGGAATAAGGGTTACTGTACCGGGGTAAGGGTTAAGGTAGCGGGATAAGAGTTAAGGTAGTGGGATTAGGGTTAAGGTAGCGGGATAAGGGTTAAGGTAGTGAGATTAGGGTTAAGGTAGCGGGATAAGGAAAAAGGTAGTGGGATAATGGTTAAGGAAGTGGAATAAGGGTTAAGGTAGTGCGATAAGGGTTAAGGTAACGAGATAAGGTAGAGGAATAAGGGTTAAGGTAAATGAATAAGGGTTAATGTACCGGGATAAGAGTTAAGGTAGCGGGATAAGGGTTAAGGTAGTGGGATAAGGGTTAAGGTAGCGAGATAAGGTTTAAGGTAGCGGGATAAGGAATAAGGTAGTGGGATAATGGCTAAGGTAGCGGGATAAGGAATAAGGTAGTGGGATAATGGTTAAGGTAGCGGGATAAGGAATAAGGTAGCGGGATACGAGTTAAGGAGCAGGATAAGGGTTAAGGTAGTGGAATAAGGGTTAAGGTAGTGGGATAAGGGTTAAGATAGTGGGATATAGGTTAAAGATAACATTATAAGGGTTAAGGTGACGGTTAAGTTAAGGTCAAGGTAGCTTAGTCAGGGTTAAGGTAGCGGGTTAATGGTTCAGGTAGCAGAATAAGAGTAAAGGTAGCGAGATAAGAGTTAAATATATACAAATTTACTTTGTCGCCGGTAGAATGTTCAACTCTTTCCCTCCTACAGACGAATGTGGGCACCTTTGCAACAGAGTAGATCCAGATCAGACAGCTCCAATAGAAGATATCTGACCCGGATCTGCACTGTTTGCTTATGCTACAATATTGACCTATTTCTGAAGTTTCTTTCCCAGCCAAAATCCTTGTTAATTTAATGTGTATCAATACGTCATATACTACGTCATGCATACATATGGAAAAATAGTCAAACAGTGAGAGCCACACACGAAATGACACCGCACCAAACACCATCAAACAAGAAACGGTAAAGCCACAAGACAAAACATAACAGGACGCATATCGAGACGAAAAACATTAAAGATTAAGCATATTAAACAACAAAATTGACTATAGGCTGAAAGCAGGAGTACCGCATTGGAACGGCCAGTAACCAAAATAATCTACTGGGGTACTTAAACCTGGTTTACGGGTACCCAACCTCGTATGTATCTATGTATGCTGTATACAATCGTATGTATACCTCGTATACAATCTATGTATGATGTCATAGATCCTCCTAATGTATCTATGTATGCTGTATACAATCGTATGTATACCTCGTATACAATCTAAGTATGATGTCATAGATCCTCCATGAAATAGGTTCTACCTTTGCAAACAGAGTAGATCCAGATCAAACGACTCCTTTAGGACCCGTCTGATGAGGGTCTGCTCTGTTTGGATATGAAATCATAATAGATATGATTAGAACTACTTGATCTGTCTTGATTAAATACCCCTGTACCCATGTGCTATGTAATGAAAAAAATACAACATATTAGATAGAATATATTTATCATAAATTCATATGCCATTAGACTAGTCTACGTCTTACACGAACCTTCATAGAGTAACCCTTTCCCTCATATAAACGTGTTTTCACGCATTTGCAAACAGAGTAGACCTAGACACGGTTCCTATATATAGGCTCTGTCTGCTTATGGAATTTGATAGTTCTAAACGTTCTTTAGTTTCTAAAATGGCTACAATGTTCCACCTTCCATATTTCATTATCTAGCTATTTTGTGCATCGATATTCAATAGACCTGTATTGAAATTTGGAGTAAACGTAGAACAGGGAGAGCGTTAAGGGTAATAACCTTTGAGGTTACAATGTAGAATAGGGAGAGCGTTAAGGGTAATAACCTTTGAGGTTTCAACGTAGAACAGGGAGAGCGTTAAGGGTAATAACCTTTGAGGTTACAATGTAGAACAGAGAGAGCGTTAAGGGTAATAACCTTTGAGGTTTCAACGTAGAACAGGGAGAGCGTTAAGGGTAATAACCTTTGAGGTTACAATGTAGAACAGGGAGAGCGTTAAGGGTAATAACCTTTGAGGTTTCAACGTAGAACAGGGAGAGCGTTAAGGGTAATAGCCTTTGAGGTTACAATGTAGAACAGAGAGAGCGTTAAGGGTAATAGCCTTTGAGGTTTCAACGTAGAACAGGGAGAGCGTTAAGGGTAATAACCTTTGAGGTTTCAACGTAGAACAGGGAGAGCGTTAAGGGTAATAACCTTTGAGGTTACAATGTAGAACAGGGAGAACGTTAAGGGTAATAACCTTTGAGGTTTCAACGTAGAACAGGGAGAGCGTTAAGGGTAATAACCTTTGAGGTTACAATGTAGAACAGAGAGAGCGTTAAGGGTAATAGCCTTTGAGGTTTCAACGTAGAACAGGGAGAGCGTTAAGGGTAATAACCTTTGAGGTTACAATGTAGGACTTCCTGAATGAATTGAAACAAATTTACAGACGACTTCTCGTTTCAAATTTAATGTATCAAATGTTATCTCCTGCGCCACCATCTGCAATCCATTAAATAATCTCTACAAACAGTAACTCGGCGTCTCATCTGGATCCAAAGTGTTTGACTCGCTGATCATATTTTTTGAAATGAAATTTAAGACTATACTCGACCTAGAAAATTTCGACAGACGATAATTAACCCTTTCCCTAATATTGACAACTTTTGAAGCCTCTGTAAAAGTCACTTTGTGAAACCATTGTGATAAATAGAGCATTTGCTCCTAAGGAGCAAATGCTCTATTTATCACAATGGTTTCAAACTACAAAATTCTAAAATTTTCCTTTTCTCTAGTTAATGCTCCTTTTCGGTAGATTTATTCAAAGAGGTTGTATCTAAAAATAGCCTATGAGGCAATGGGTTAAAGATGGACAATGCTACGCACATGGGTGATTTTACTGTACCATACATCCAGATCTGACTGATCCTGTTTGAGTTTCTCTGAATATTCATGGAGTAAATAGCTAAGCCACTGCTTTGACCACACTTCTCGCCGAGAGTCGAAGTGGCTTCCTGTTACGATTTCCTCTTTAGTCTAGGAAACAATGAAACGTTACACGGAGACAGATCTGGGGTGTATATATGACGTTCAAAATAGTTGCACCCCAACTATTGTAAACAGGGTTTGTTTGGTGTTGGTAGAAACTGTAGAGTTAGGTCAGTAGTACACATTCGTAAGTATTGTAGAATCAGATCAGTAGCACAAATGCGTAATTAAGATCAGTAGTACAAATGCGTAAGCACTTTAGAGTCAGACCAGTAGTACAAATGCGTAAGTACTGTAGAGTCAGACCAGTAGTACAAATGCGTAAGTACTGTAGAGTCAGACCAGTAGTACAAATGCGTAAGTACTGTAGAGTCAGGCCAGTAGTACAAATGCGTAAGTACCAGTAGTACAAATGCGTAAGTACTGTAGAGTCAGACCCGTAGTACAAATGCGTAAGTACTGTAGAGTCAGACCAGTAGTACAAATGCGTAAGTACTGTAGAGTCAGACCAGTAGTACAAATGCGTAAGTACTGTAGAGTCAGACCAGTAGTACAAATGCGTAAGTACTGTACAGCCAGACCAGTAGTACAAATGTGTAAGTACCAGTAGTACAAATGCGTAAGTACTGTAGAGTTAGACCAGTAGTACAAATGCGTAAAGACTGTAGAGTCAGACCAGTAGTACAAATGCGTAAGTACTGTAGAGTCAGAGCAGTAGTACAAATACGTAAGTACTGTAGAGTCAGACCAGTAGTACAAATGCGTAAGTACTGTAGAGTCAGACCAGTAGTACAAATGCGTAAGTACCAGTAGTACACATGCGTAAATACCAGTAGTACAAATGCGTAAGTACCAGTAGTACAAATGCGTAAGCATTGTAGAGTCAGACCAGTAGTACAAATGCGTAAGTACTGTAGAGTCAGACCAGTAGTACACATGCGTAAGTACTGTAGAATCAGACCAGTAGTACAAATACGTAAGTACCAGTAGTACACATGCGTAAGTACTGTAGAGTCAGACCAGTAGTACAGATGCATAAGTACTGTAGTGTCAGACCAGTAGTACAAATGCATAAGTACCAGTAGTACAAATGCGTAAGCACCAGTAGTAAGAATGCGTTAGTACCAGTAGTACAAATGCGTAAGTACTGTAGAGTCAGACCAGTAGTACAGATGCGTAAGTACTGTAGAGTCAGACCAGTAGTACAAATGCGTAAGTACCAGTAGTACAAATGCGTAAGTACCATTAGTACAAATGCGTAAATACCAGTAGTACAAATGCGTTAGTACTGTAGAGTCAGACCAGTAGTACAAATGCGTAAGAACCAGTAGTACAAATGCGTAAGTACCAGTAGTACAAATGCGTAAATACCAGTAGTACAAACGCGTAAGTACCAGTAGTAAAAATGCGTAAGTACTGTAGAGTTAGATCAGTAGTACAAATGCGTAAGCAGATACAGTTGAACTTCGATAACTCGAACTTCGAGGGACAGTGCAAATTAGTTCGAGATAAGATGAGTTCGAGTCATCCGATTTCTAATCTGAACGTTTTCTCAAGGCCACATCTTAACACAGGTCTAAAGTAATGCTGAAAGTTCCTGTTGGAGCTTTCAGCATTGCTTTAGACCTGTATTAAGCTGTCATATTTGTTTATAGAGACCTGTAGCGATACATTATAGAGCAATTCTGTATTGTAAGCTTTGCATGGACTGAACGTTTTGTTCGAGTTATCCGAGTTTGAGATATCGAAGTTCAACTGTTTACCAAACGTTTGTAGGAACCGGGTTCCTACGTATGTGTGTCTACTACTAACCTTTTCAACACTGAGAAATTTTGTCTGAAAAACTGGTTTGCTTCAGTTTTAGAAGTACACTTCCCTTTATATGCCCTGCATAAGCAGCCACCTGTTTTCAATACTCCTGGTATCCATTTCCTTCATTTAAACTGTTTTCACACATTTTCAATAGAGTAGACCCAGATCAGACGGCTCCTATAAGAGCCGTCTGGTCAGGATATGCTCTGTTTGCTAATGGAATTAAATAGATCATTTTCAGTACTTTCTAAAATGGTTCAAGTGTTACACTTTCCATATTTCATTATAACTATTTTGTCAAAGATTTGCAGTAGGTATTGAAATTTGGAATAGACATACAGTGAAACCTCTCTATAACGACCACTATATTACATCAAGTATTTTATGTTGAATGCGTGTGGCTGCCTAAAGGAGCGTTCTGTTTTACTTTCACCTTGCTTTAAGCAGCCACCTGCCCAAAATACCAACTAATCAACGCAATTAAGTGGCCGTTATAGAGAGGGTTTACTGTAGAACAGGGAACTGGTTAGGACTCCTGTAGATATTAGGACAGGGTTTACTGTACCCAGGACTCACGTTCATAAAGCTCCTTCGGAATATCTTAACCTAAGGACAACATAAGGAGAAATTGTCTGTCTACATTTATAGCAAAACTATTGAGTATTTATTATTCATTGACTTCTATAATTAAGAATATATTTTACGTAAAACTTTATTTCCCTTAAATATCTTTACTTTTAACGATTTTATCAGTTTAAAAAATATTCAAGAAACTAAGGAATTTTATTAAGTTTCTGCTTAAAGGAGCTTTATGAATACGAGCCTAGATTTCATGTAATCTTATCTAAACGACGTTGACAACATGTATAACACTTTTTAGTTAATTGTGATGCCAGTCTAAATCTAACTTGTTTCTGCTCATCAGTGAGTAATGGGGAGGCACTCATCAGTGAGTAATGGGGAGGCACTCATCAGTGAGTAATGGGGAGGCACTCATCAGTGAGTAATGGGGAGGCACTCATCAGTGAGTAATGGGGAGGCACTCATCAGTGAGTAATGGGGAGGCACTCATCAGTGAGTAATGGGGAGGCACTCATCAGTGAGTAATGGGGAGGCACTCATTAGTGAGTAATGGGGAGGCACAGCGGAAAGTAATCATTTACACCACGAATATTCATGTAAGAAATAATGACGTCATGCTTATGAATTAACTTTTTTTAATTAATGCTATACTTAAACAGGATTTGTTTGGTATTGGTAGAAATTGTATAGTGTCATATTTATTATAAATGCATAAGCCAATCGACCAGCCTTTTGTAGGAACCGGGCCCCTATTTGAACCCACTATTTGAACACTGGGTAATTTTAGTCTTCAAATCTCTGCTTCAGTTTTAGAAGTACGTTTTTCCATCTTATTCATGATTCCTTTATGTCTAACATGAATATTCATGGAGCAAATGGTTCAAAATATGTCAAGTTTGCGTCTTTATTATTTACCATATTGTAAAGGTAATAAAACTGATTGAAAGAGTTAACCACATCACCGCAAATGTCGCTAAAATGCAACATGACAAACAGTGCAGTCCCAGATCAGACGCCGTCTTTTCAAGGCGTCGTCTGACCAGGGACTTCACTTTTTGTCTCAAACTTTATTTCGATATCTTTGAAATTTGTATTTATTTGTCTCATATCCTTATTTTACCGAATGATTTAACAAACTTGGATTGCAGACGACAATTAGAAATTTGGCACCGAAAAAACCAGCTAAGCGAAATAAATCGTGTAATTCAAACTTTAGAAACATGATCATGACCCTCGTATGCGATAAAGGTTGAGAAAAAATCCCAATTTTCATAGGACGATCTGTCTTCCTGGTTGCCCATAGCAGGTAGTAAAATGTGATTATCTTTGGGAATAGTTTAGATCCAGATCCACCGCCGAGCACCAGGTTTCTCATCAGGATCGTGTCTGCTTGACATCCTGTTTGTGGTTCGAAGAATGTAAGAATAAATCAACTTAAAAATAGCAGACGAAAATTTTGCAGACGACAATTTAAATGAAGTACTTTAAAAGGGCGACGAACAGGAAGTGTTGAATAGCTGAAATTGGTTTACTTCAACTCTTTCGGTGTCACATATTGTCGTCTGCAAACTATGTCGGCTGCTACAATTTTCATTTTTTATTTTTCTTAATTTTTGTTACAATAAACATAGTCACAGTAACAAACAGTTTGGGTCCTGATGAGATGCCGAGTTACTCGGCGTCTGATCTGGATCCAAATTGTTTGCAAAGGTAATCACAGACGAAACATTGGCAGCGAAAAAGTTAACTCTTTCATTATCACGCATTGTTGTCCACAAAAATTTGAAGCCTAATGCAATTTTGTTTCAATAAATATAATGACAATAACATACTGTTTGGATCCTGATGAGATGCCGAGTTACTCGGCATCTCATCTGGACGCAACTGTTTGTTACTGTCATCACCGATTTTCAATCGGCACATGACATCAGCACATACATGGCAACCTTGAAACACTAGTTTGGATCTAGATGAAACTCCAAGTAACACTGCACCTCATCAGGATTGATCTTGTTAAAACAACATATTTGTTTTAGAACCAAAAAATGGAATGGACAATACTCGTATATGAATATAGAGGCAGGCGACATTCTAAATGATAAATAGCTAAGATCAGATTACGTTAATAAAAATATGAAATATAGATATCATCTTTTAGATCTTATGTAAGCACGTGTTACATGCATATAGAACAAGGTTTGACACTTTGCCCGATAAAACGCCTTTTTACGTCTTTGCACACATAGTAGACCAAGATCTGGGTCTGCACTGTTTGCTGATTGAATTACATAGATCTGATTCTACAGTTTCTGCCAAAACCAAACGCTCCTATGCTCATATACCATTACAAAAACAAGCTAATAAATGTTTTCTTACATGAATATTGAACAGGGAAATGGTTAACTTGCCTTAAGCGATCATCTATTTATTCAACGTAGATGTTTAAAAAAGCATGTGGTTGCTTAGTGTAGGGCAAAATGCATAAATAAAGCTCTAACATGAGATTTCTGCATTGATTTCTACTTGCATTGAGCTCAGAATTCGACTTGTTTTATGGTCGCTTGAGACTGATTTTCTTACAGCAAAGCTCCATTTAACCAGACTTTTAGTAAAGTAGTATTTATGTATTTTTAGGCAGGTATTAAAAACAAAGTGTTTATGTACAATTGCATACATGCAATTATGAAGCTAATACATATTTATGTACACAGATATTGACAAAGGTAGGACAAATACTTTGTTCACTGTTCCATGTGACATAATTACTGTAGAATGTTGTATGGGAGGGTCGTAAAAAAACTTTCACAGTGATCTCCTTTATCACTTCGTGTGATAATCACTGCCAACACAAGTTTTTTAGTTGAATTTTAGCAAAAATTTGTTTTTGTAGTTTTTATTAACTAAAGTTGTATGGGAACTTATGTTGTATGGAGAGGGTCTTTGACTTAAGTTGTATGGGGAGGGCCGTAACTAATGTTGTATGGAGAGGGTCGTGACTAATGTTGTATTGGGGAGGGTCGTAACTAATGTTGTATTGTGAGGGCCGTTATTAATGTTGATCGAACTTGTGATCCGACCCTCTTTCATGAAATGATATATGAAATAAAATATGTTAAACCCTTTACTCCACACATCCTCCCTTTTTACACCTTTGTAAACAGAGTAGACTCATATCTTATAGGAGCCATCTGATCAGGGTCTGCTTTGTTTGCTTATTAAATAATATAGGTATGATTTTAGAGTTAATGACATGATAAAACAGTTCTCTTTTTCATAGTGACAGTATAAAATCAGTTATTAATATTCAACATTTCTTGCAGGAGCGTTATCTAGCATGCGTTTAACCATTTCCCTGCTCTATGTTTATTCCAAATTTCAATACCTACTGAATATTCATAGACAAAATAATTAAAATGAAATATGGAAGGTGGAACATTGTAGCCGTTTTAGAAAGTAAAGAAACAGATATTTCAAATTCCACAAGCAAACAGAGTAGATCCAGATCAGACGTCTGATCTGGGTCTATTCTGTTTGCAAATGCGTAAAACACGTTTATATGAGGGAAAGAATTAAATGAATGAACGCGTTTTAATCAACAGACATTAACACAGGTTTTAACTTTACTGATATTTTTCTCTTATTTTGTTTCAGGTGATAGCGGGGTCTACTCTGCAGGTAAGAGTCTTACTTATATTCTTGCTTTGGAACGACAGGTTAATCTATATTTATTGAGTATCTAACCCATTCCTTCCTAGACTATTTTTTAGACCCATTCCCTCCTAGGCTATTTTAAGACCAGTTCCCCCCTAGACTATTTTAAGACCAGTTCCTTCATAGGCTATTTTAAGACCAGTTCCCCCCTAGACTATTTTAAGACCAGTTCCTTCATAGGCTATTTTAAGACCAGTTCCCCCTAGACTATTTTAAGACCAGTTCCTTCATAGGCTATTTAAGACCAGTTCCCCCCTAGACTATTTTAAGACCAGTTCCTTCATAGGCTATTTTAAGACCAGTTCCTTCATAGGCTATTTTAAGACCAGTTCCTTCATAGACTATTTTAAGACCAGTTCCCCCCTAGACTATTTTAAGACCAGTTCCTTCATAGGCTATTTTAAGACCAGTTCCTTCATAGGCTATTTTAAGACCAGTTCCTTCATAGACTATTTTAAGACCAGTTCCTTCATAGACTATTTTAAGACCAGTTCCTTCATAGACTGTTTTCAGCCATATACTACTTTCAGACATAGCCTTTTTGAATAAATCTACTAAAAAGAGCTTTCACTAGACAAAAAGGAAAATCTTACGAATTATATAGCGTTGAAAGCAATGTGATAAATAGAGCATTTGCTCATATAGAGCAAATGCTCTATTCATCACAATGGTTTCAAAAAATGACTTTTACAGAGACTTCAAAATGCGCCAGTAGTAGGGAATGGGCTAATACATATAACACAAACTGTATAGAATAGTGAAACATGTTTTACTTGATTGTATCTGATTGGGCTGCTGAAAGCAGCCCACAATTATACGGCTTTGAATTTTGACCATGCGTTTCTGCGTTCCTGTGTTTCTATAAAAGCCAATCTTTTTTAATAACTATGGGTTACTGTGAGACAAGCTTTTATTTATATACATTCATTTATTTTACTTATTTTGATTCATACATTTTTTGTTAGCGGGGACAAATATTTTTGTCGAGGTTATTTGCTTCTTTTCTTCCATTGAAAATGCTAGTGTATTGGGTATAAATCATTTAAAAGCACGCACCACTTGTAGCAGTCAGCGTAGTCGAGGGTTTATAACGGTGGCCTAGGAAATGTGAGGTCGCGGGTTCGATCCTCGGCGGAAGCATAATTTTTTTCTCTCATTTTTTTGGTTAGCACCCTTAGTTTACGTGCTTTTGGTTTAAAAACAATTCTGTACACAAATAAGTCCTTTGTTTGAATTTTGTCTTTGGTAAATTTATTTAGCTGAGACCTTTTACTCGTGGTTTTGTTGACCGTTTTGAATATTTCACAATTGTGCTGAATACCATTGATCTGTATTTACTTCGTGGTAATGTGTATTATTGGTGTCATACACAGGTATTATGCATCATGGCTCCTTAAAACATTCCCCCGTTTCTGCTGTTAATTTATACATTACAGTCATGTTTTCCCAATGTATCTGTTAATTTAAACTACTAAACAATATTGCTCCCTCTTTTTCTTCTATCCTGCTTAAAGACGTTACGCAGCCATTTTACGCTTGCGTAAAACCTTGCTTGTTTCTTTTGTCATATTTTAATATCATACTACACTGTACAGGTAGATCATGATCTTTGATACTACATACGTTTTACAATATTAACTGTAGTTTCACTTAGTCGACAGAGATGTTACATTTACTGCTTCAGAGAGGTCCAGATAAGATTCGGAAATTAAAATATTTTCAAAAACATAATTTCATTATTTCTTCACTAAACCCTATACTCACTCTTTAGAATCGTCTCGAAGAGATGATTCTAAAGAATGGTCACAACATAGGGTTTGGTGGAGAATGAGGATTGCAGTATTCGTACCTTTATCTGTTGCTCTGCAGTTAGTATATTGACCGACATATATCTATATACGATATCTATTGTAGTTAATATATATATTGCCGACATAGATAACAAAGTATTTACTGTATTTTACATAAAGACTTATATTACGATATGGAATGTAATTTACATGCTATCTACTTTATATTTACATTAGACGATATATAGTATGATATTAAATGTAGTTTAATTGGTACCAACCTATATATTACGATAATAAAAGTAATTTACATATTACGTACGGAAGCTTAAATGGACCCCCTTATATGCAATAATATAGCTGAAAACTTAAAGAGTTACGTATCTTTAATATGATTAAGACAACGTTTTCTGTGTAGTTAAATAAAGAATAATATTTATTTGATCCGGATTTTTTAATTAACATATGTGTAAAATAAATGTTGTTCTTTATTTAACTACACGGAAAACGTTGTCTTAAATATATTAAAGATACGTAACTCTTTAAGTTTTTATCCATATTATTGCATATAAGGGGGGTCCATTTAAGCTTCCGTAAGTTTACACAACATCTAGATAGATAATGTAGTTACTACAAATCCAGTTTACACGTTATTGAAATAGATATGATATTCATTATATATCCAGTATAAATGGTATTTACACAAGTATGATATTCCCTACGGACCCGATTTACACGATATCTACACAAATAAGATACTTATATAGATCCAGTTAACACGATATCTACACAGATAAGATACTTACAATATATCCAGTTTACACGATATCTACATAGTTAAGATACTTATTATAGATCCACTTTACACGATATATCTACAGATAAGATTCTTACTATAGGTCCAGTTTACACGATATGTACACAGATAAGATACTTACTATAGATCCAGTTTACACGATATCTACATAGTCAAGATGTTTACTGTTGGTCCAGTTTACACGATATCTACACAGATAAGATACTTACAATAGATCCAGTTTTCACGATATCTACATAGTTAAGATACTTATTATAGATCCAGTTTACACGATATCTACACAGATAAGATACTTACTATAGATCCAGTTTACACGATATCTACCTAGTTAAGATACTTATTATAGACCCAGTTTACACGATATCTACACAGATAAGATACTTACTATAGATCCAATATAGATGTTTACTGTTGGTCCAGTTTACACGATATCTACACAGATAAGATACTTACAATAGATCCAGTTTTCACGATATCTACATAGTTAAGATACTTATTATAGATCCAGTTTACACGATATCTACACAGATAAGATACTTACTATAGATCCAGTTTACACGATATCTACCTAGTTAAGATACTTATTATAGACCCAGTTTACACGATATCTACACAGATAAGATACTTACTATAGATCCAGTTTACACGATATCTACATAGTTAAGATACTTACTATAGATCCAATGTACACGATATCTACACAGATAAGATACTGTAGATCCAGTTTACACGATATCTACACAGATAAGATTCTTACTGTAGATCCAGTTTACACGATATCTACACAGATAAGAGACTTACTATAGACCCAGTTTACACGATATCTACACAGATAAGATACTTACTATAGACCCAGTTTACGCGATATCTACATAGTTAAGAGACTTACTTTAGATCCAATGTACACGATATGTACATAGTTACTGTAGATCCAGTTTACACGATATATACACAAGTAAGAGACTTACTATAGATCCAGTTTACACGATATCTACACAGATAAGATACTTACTATAGATCCAGTTCACACGATATCTACATAGTTAAGATGTTTACTGTTGGTCCAGTTTACACGATATCTACACAGATAAGATACTTACTATAGACCCAGTTTACACGATATCTACATAGTTAAGATACTTATATAGACCCGGTTTACACGATATCTACATAGTTAAGATGTTTACTGTTGGTCCAGTTTAAATGATGTCGATATAGATAAGATATTCACCATATATACAGTTAAAATGATATCGACATAGTATGATATTGCCTCTTGCAGATTCAAGAGTGCTGAGTACAAACAATACCTTTGTTACCCAGGCTACGGACGATCTACAATTCAACGCCCTTCCAGAGCAGGTGAAAAAATTGGCATTTTGTCGTAATTGCATTAACTCTATCACAGTCGAAGTTTCCGGAAAGTTACTCACGATACTTGCTACAACAGGCGACCCTGCTATTTTCTTAACACACTTTTGGGATCCTGTTGAAATGCCGAGTAACTCGGCATCTGATCTGGATGCAAACTCTTTGACAAACCGGTCACGTGTTAGAGCAGAAATTGCAGGAAAGTTCACTCTGAAATTTAAAGCAGACAAAATGGTTACAGACGGAAATTGTCTGTAGTCAAAATAGTTTAATCTGCTCTTTTTGACTCGAACATTACGAGGTAAAGTCTCTCTATTTCTTATGTCTATTTTTCTACACCCTTTGGCATAACGCGGCATTTTCAATGTTGCAGTGCCCTAAATGTTGGCGTGGAGCAGGTAAAGGACAGTCTGTTAACCCTCTCTTTCATATAAACGTATTTTTACGCATTTGCAAACAGCAGACCCAGATCAGACGGCTCATATATAGGAGCCGTCTGATCAGTATCTGCTCTGTTTGCTAATGGAATTTGAAAGATCTGTTTCTTTACTTTCTAAAATGGCTACAATTTTCAACCATCCGTTCTTTGTTATAACTATTTTGTTCATGAATAATTATTTGGTATCAGCATTTGGGGAATAAACACAGAACAGGGAAAGAGTTAAGGTCTTGTACAACCGCGCATGTCATCTGTGCTTCTGATGTTGCTGTGCACCGTCGTGTGTCATTTTCTAATTTCTTTCCTGACTTCTATTCCTTTCTTTCACTAACCCATTCCTTGACCCATTTACACCAAGTGGATTCATCCATGTTTATATATTGGATTAGTCCATTTATTATCTAAGGGGTGCCTGGCCTAAAATTTCAATTTCGTTTTGTTTTATATTGAATTTCTATCAGCAAACAGTGTAGACTGTGATCAGACGTCGCATGTTTACACTGTTTGCCCATGTCCCATATATGGGATCAGACGTCACATGTTTACACTGTTTGCCCATGTCCCATATATGGGATCAGACGTCACATGTTTACACTGTTTGCCCATGTCCCATATATGGGATCGTGGGAGAAAATGGGTTAATACTGAAACCTTTTGACGCCTCTGTAAATGCCACTTTATGAAACTATTGTGAGAAATATAGAGAATAACAGGTTAGTGCCGTAGATGGGACGCTTTATCCGACGAGGGGAGAAAACGTTGAGGCGAGGCTTGCCGAGCCTCAACTGTTTTCTCTCCGAGTCGGATAAAGGCGTCCCATCTACGGCACTAACCTATTATTCGATTTATCCAGTCAATATAGTTAAATGTCTTTTTTATAGACTCATAACACTCTTGAAATAATTTACATTGAAAATGCAGTTTTTTGATCAACGGATCCCTCCCTTTTCACTTCCATTTAGACGTAAATAGATCTAATGAGCTACCGCAGAGGAATATAGTTTCGATACTTGTATTACTAGAAGGGAAACGTGGTTGAATTTGAAAAATAAGATGATTTGAATCGAGGGTCGATAAGTTATTTCAAACAGACATGATCTATATTCTTTGGTCAAATTCGAGTTACGTAGTCTCGGTTTCTATTTTTAGATTCTACCTAACGTCACTCAGAAATCGATGGAACTGAACAGGCTATATTTAGGTTTATGACTATCACCGCCCCTGTAAGAGTTTATCAATCAAATAATCATGAGAGTGAAAAGAAAACATTTACTATTTATCTGTCAATCTTTGCTTCCAGGTTTGATTTTATCAAAAACGGGTTTTGCCAGCGGTGGATTAAATTAATAAAAGTGATAAATCAACGTCATTTTGTATACGGCCTCAGTGGCGTAATCGGTAAGGGCGACGTCTCTAGAGAGATTAGAATTAGTTTTTGTAGGATCAGGCGCGGGTTCGAATCCAGCTGTAGCCAATTATTTTTATTTTTTCTCATTTGAATAATTCTTCTGGTGACCAAATAGATCTGTTGGATCTATTCCATTAACATGTTTATGAATATTTACAGAAAACTAAAATAGTTCCATGGTTATAGAATCATTACGCCTATCTACTAACCTAATAAACCTTCCACTACCGGAAGTAACCTAATAAACCTAAGTTTATTTGCACCCCCTTTATTATGTCACTAGAGAAGCCTGGTGACTGGATAAAATGCACTATTGATCACAATCGTTTTTAAACAAACAATTGCAGTTATGCTCCTTTACAGTAGATTTATTCAAACAGGTTGAATCTGAAAATAGTCTATGTGATAATCAATCTAAAAATAGCCTATGGTGTAATGGGTTAAACTCTTTCGTCGCCATAGTGACACCAAGAAATAAACACTGATTATGTAGAATTATTAACTCATAATTTTAGTTTTGTTTACTCTTTACCTCTTTGAATAAATTTACCGAAAAGGGGCATTTACCAGAGAAAGGACAATTTTAGAATTGTGTAGGTTTGAAACCATTGTGATAAATGGAGCATTTGCTCCTATCGAGCTCCTTTTATCGCAATGGTTACAAAAAGTGACTTTTGCAGAGGGGTCTAAAGGCGTCTCAATGTTAAGGTTCAAATTTCTTGCGTTGCAGATTGAGCACTGTGAATCCTTGAGTGATAAAGAAACCGACGCCTGAACGCGGGATTTTGTTACACCCATAAGAGCGACTGAATAGGGTGTCTCATATGCGACAGGAGTCTGCATTCACTAGTTGACAATATGGGAAATGCAGGTGACAGGTGTCTTAACAACACCGCGTAGATCACAATACAGTTGGACTTCGATATCTCGAACTAGGATGACTCGAATTTCGGTATAAATCGAAGTGAAAGTTCGGGCCTTCCAAAATTTTGAATATAGAATATTCTTAAAACGTATCACTACGCATACCTAAAACTACATGTTTAACGCAGGTCTCAAGTAATGCTGAAAGCTCGCATACCTGGAACTACATGTTTAACACAGGTCTAAAGTAATGCTGAAAGCTCGCATACTTTGAACTACATGTTTAACACAGGTCTAAAGTAATGCTGAAAGCTCGCATACCTAGAACTACATGTTTAACGCAGGTCTAAAGTAATGCTGAAAGCTCGCATACCTAGAACTACTTGTTTAACGCAGGTCTAAAGTAATGCTGAAAGCTTATTTAGTGATAAGGATAAAGGAGCTTTCAGCATTACTTTAGACCTACACTGAGCTGTTAACCTGAGAAAGCTTTTAGCCTTACTTTAGACCTACACTGAGCTGTTAACCTGAGAAATTGTCCAGATTAGAAATCGGATAATTCGAATGTCTGTCATCACGAAGTAATATGTATGGTCCCTAGAAGTGCGAGATATCTATGTTCAACTGTATTTAGTTTCATTTAAAGTGTTCATGTCAAGACTTTGTGACAGCAGGATGATTCGTGTGAGGCAACTGACTGTGCAGGATTTACAGACGACAGTTGTCTCTATCAGCGACACTGCTCGTGCCACACTATTCAGTTGTATGTGAAAATCGCTGGACCAATTCCCATATTATCCCTTTCGGCGCCAAATTTCTAATTGTCGTCTGCAATCCAAGTTTGTTAAATTATTCAGTAAAATAAGGAAACGAGATGAATAAATGCAAATTTCAAAGGAATAAAGCACAGATATAGAAATAGAGAGTGAGACAAAAAGTGAAGTCCCTGATCAGACGCCGCCTTGAAAAGGCGGCGTCTGATCAGGGACTGCACTATTTGTCGTGGTGCATTTATTCGACCTTGGCGGTGAAAGGGATAAATTATAATGTTTCGTATGTGATACGATTCGACCTTTATCGATTCACAGTATTCGGATAACAGGCCATTATAAAGTGTTCATGGAAAATATTTATGTGACTAATGCTAATATTAGAATGTTTCGTATGTGATAGGACCAAGCATTTACTGATTGACAATGTCTGAATCACAGGTTTGAAAGTGATTCTTTCTGTGTCAGTGCACTCATTGAAACAGTTTTATTATAAAGTGTTCAAGTAAAGAATTTTATGACGAGTTCTAACATTAGATGTTTCGTACGTGATACGATTCAACCTTGACTGACAATGTTGGAATAAGAAGTATCTCTCTGTATGTTGACACGGCGCATATTGAAGTAGTTTAACCCTTGCTAGAGTACCACTCTCACCAGGGTCTTCACTGTTCGTCATGTTAAACATCTCTTTGGAAATCATCCTAAAATCAACGCTTTAATGTGCTCTACTATATGTGATACGACTCAAGCTTTATTGATTGACAGAATTGGAATAACCAGTGTGTCTCTCTCTGTAAAACTGCAGGTACTGAAATAGTGTCATTGTAAGGTGCTCATGTCAAAAGGTTTGTAAAATTAGGGTGCTCGGTAGGTGATACGACTCAAGATTTATTTATTGACAGAATTGGAATAACCAGCGTGTCTCTCTCTGTGACACTGCAGGTACTGAGATAGTTTCATTGTAAGGTGCTCATGTCAAAAGGTTTGTAACATTAGGGTGCTCGGTAGGTGATACGACTCAAGCTTGATTGATTGGCAGAGTTGGAATGACCGGTGCCTCTCTCTGTCTGCGAAACCGCGCGTATTGGAATACCGGTAGTCAGTTACGTTGTAAGGTGCTCTTGTCAAAAAGTTTGTAACAGTAATATGCTCCGTGTGTGATTCTGTTAATTGACATTATGGAAAATACTTGTGTCAAAGCTGACGATTCAAACATTTGCTCAAGTAGTTCGTGTATATTGTCCTAGGTTGAAACGACGATGCAGTTCATGTATCATTTCAACTTTATCATTTAGTTTGATGCTGGATGATGGGTGCTCTGATGCCCTGATTATATTAAAAATATGTATAGTGTTATCTTCTTCTGGCATCATCAATTGTAGTTGAATATTTGATACCTCACGTGATGGTGTCACGTGACACTATCACTCAATCGTGACCAGGGGATGGAGCTTTCGGTGGTGCACGAACATCTGGTGTTACGTGACCTGACTGCGTCACGTGATACCGCTTGATCGATCATCACAGCGCTGAAGAAGACTTGCAAAACATCAAAAAAGTAAGTTATTTCTTCTGAATTATGTTTTATTCTGGTCATGTTTCTGAAAAGAATGATTTTAGTTTTATATAACCACCCCTAGAGCCACCGTTTAATGAATAAAAATCAGGTGGTTGCTTAACCCTTTCGGCGCAAAATTTCTAATTGTCGTCTGCAATAGTGTTTTGTTAAATCATTCGGTAAAATAAGGAAATGAGATAAATAAATGCAAATGTCCATGGAACGAAGTACAGATATCAAATAGAGTTTGAAATAAAAAGTGAAGTCCCTGGCCAGACGCCATCTTCAAAATGCATCGTCTGACCTGGGACTGCACTATTTGTCGTGGAACATTTATGCGACATTGGCGGTGAAAGGGTTAATTAACGTCGGACCAAAGTAATGCAGAAAACTCATAATGGAGCTTTCCGATTGGAGCTTTCTGTATTATTTCATTTCCTCCTAGACTAGTTTTAGACCCAACCTCTTTGAATAAATCCACCGAAAAGGAGAATTTACTAGAGAAAAGAAAACCTTTAGAATTGTGTAGTTTTTAAAACATTGTGATAAGTAGAGCATTTGCTCCTATGGAGCAAATACTCTATTTATCACAATGGTTTCAAAATGTAAATTTTACAGAGGTGCCAAAATGCGTCACTGGGGGAGGGGTGTTAATGTGTCAATTTGCACCCAGAGAAAACCCAGATCAGAAGGTGCATAGAAGATTCTATAGGACGCCTTCTAGATTAGCCATCTTATCAGGGTCTGCATTGATGCCGTTCAAACGCCTTTCTTGAATTAAATTCGTTCATACTGAATGGGTTATATAGTTGGAAACATCAGCATTAATCTGGCGAAACCAACAACAGAAACCGCTCTCGGATTGATGGCTGTCAATCTTTTGAAAGTACAGTAGAACCCCTCTAATGCGACCACTGAATGAATCAACATGGTTGTCTTTATAAGCAGGTGGTTGCTTAATGCAGGACAAAAGTAATGCAGAAAGCTCCTCTAGGAGCTTTCTGCATTACTTTTGTCCTGCATTAAGCTATCACATGCCTCTACCACCTAGAATTATACCGCTTTTAGGTGGTCGCATTAGCGGGGTTTTAGGTGGTCGCATTAGCGGGGTTTTAGGTGGTCGCATTAGCGGGGTTTTAGGTGGTCGCATTAGCGGGGTTTTAGGTGGTCGCATTAGCGGGGTTTTAGGTGGTCGCATTAGCGGGGTTTTAGGTGTACTCATATGCACAAAACAAATGAAATGAATTGTAGTTTTGTGATTTTATAACTGGAGATTTTAGACATAGCTAAGTGTAAAACGTAGAGAAAACACTCACCAAAGAGTCATGGACTCTACGTTTGAGGTTTTTAAACCAGTTAAGTCTGTCCGTGGTGGATTTACACATAATCTGAGTGTAGAAAGTAGAGTAAACACGCTCTTAAGTTTGATGAACTCTAGTTTTGTCTAAAGTGTGATGAACTGATTTTGTGGTTTTAAACCAGTCAACACTGTCCGTGGTGGCTTTATACATAATCCATGTGTAGAAAGTAGAGTAAAGACTCTCTAAAGTGTGATGAACTCTGTGTGACGGCATTACAAAGAATAGAATATAGAAATCAGAGTAACACCGCGCTAAAGTGACAACAGAGAAAATACAAAGCTATAAATTGCAAGACCTCCATCCTTTCATTTTACCTTATAAACTATAGATTCTACTCTATAAGGCCTTCATACTGTTGAATTAATAGATAAGCAGATAAAGATGCGTTCTCATATGCTAAAATCGTCAATTATCCACCAAACCCTATATTGTGACCACTGTAGAAGTGACGATTCTTAACCCATTCCCTCATATTAACGCCTTTTAGAGCATTTGCTCCATAGAAGCAATGGTTTCAAAGCTACACAATTCTAAATGTTTCCTTTTATCTAGTAAATGCTCCTTTTTGGTAGAGGTATGATCTAAAAATAGCATATGAGGGAATGGGTAAAGAGTGGTCACAACGTAGTGTTGGGTGGAATTGTTTTTATTATTGACCTCTGTTTAACCATTTATCCGTTAATTTTTGGTTTAATTCAGGAAAAAATTCTGAGCAGAAACTTGATATATATAGCAGAAATTTGATACGCAGTTGAACTTTGACATCTCGAATCTGAATAACTCGAGAGTAGGAATGAACTCGGGGTGAAAATTCGGTCCTTCCTAATTTACAATACGGAATTGTTCTAAGCTGTATCACTACGTCCGGCTTGTCCGGATCATAACTTTGAAAGTATAAAAGCTATTTACTTCAAACTTCATATACATATAGACCATATTGACCACAAATGCAGTGCACAAGGTCCATAACTCTGTCTTCAGTATTTCTGGAGTTATTACCCTTTGTTATTTTTTCTCAAAATCGGGCTTGTCCAGATCATAACTTCCAAAGTATAAAAGCTATTGGCTTCAAACTCCATACACAGATAGAACACATTGACCACAAGTGCAGTTGACAAGGTCCATAACTCTGTCTTCAGTATTTTTGGAGTTATTGTCCATTGTTTTAATAAATGCATTATTTTCCGGAGCTTTTCTCTGTCATACCTCAACAAAACGTTTTTAAATTTTGCAGTATTGTTGAACACCATTTGAAGTTCTGCACCTGCGGTAAAGGTTTTGAATGAATGAGCTCCCTTTTCATTTAACATAATTTTGATAAATTAGCAGTCGAGAGGTTTATTTCTATAACCCCCATCTCTGTGTCAAATGTGCTAGTGGGGTATTCATCATCTTTAGTGGTAGTTCCAGTTTCGAACAAATTTATATGGTCCCTTGAAGTTCGATATATTGAAGTTGAAATTTAGGATAATTTATGAACAAGGGGAACTGCGACGATGCTATACGCTATAGAATCAGATCTTTATTATTACATAAGCAAACAGAGTAGACCCAGATCAGACGGCTTCTGCTGGAGCCGTCTGATCTGGGTCTACTCTGTTTGCACAGGTGACTCTATGGGAGTAAAGGTATGTCTTATATATTTGTATCTGTGAGGTTAAGGGTTAAACTATGGATGTGAGGTATGTGTCCGTATTAATCCTCTACACCATTACTGTCATTAAACAGAGCTACAGATAAATGTGCATACCCAAATTCTAAAATCGTCATTTCTCAACCAAACCCTGTACTGTGGCCACTCTTTAGAATCACCTCGAAGAGACGATTCTAAAGAGTGGTCACAGTATAGGGTTTGGTGGAGAAATAAAGGAGCTATTCTTGAAAACGTTTAAATTTATGCATCTTATCTGGACCTCTTAGACACGAGAATGTTTTTGCCATAGTAGAAACTGTAGATTAATATCATATATTATATCATAAGCGAATTGAGAAGACTATGATCAGACGGCCCCTATTGGAGGCGACTGATCTAGGTCTACTTTGTTTGCAAATGCGTAGAAAAGTGCGTATTTATGGAGTTGCGCGATACATAGTTCTGACAGTTAAAGACACTTACAAGCAAACCTTCAGTAAAGAAAAGTATCTAACATTTAATTATCCACTTGCAAATTCCACAAATTTTGCAATAAGACATGACTTGCAATAAACAAAATGGTAAGTGTTGGCAGAAATATGACACCAAAGATAAGTAATAGCACAGGCAAGTATATAAAAAATAGCAACAATATATACACGCATGCGGGCAAATAACTCTTGTCCTGTTCTATATTTATTCAAAATTCCAAGACCTACTGAACATCCATGGACAAAATTGTTATAATGAAATATGGAAGGTGGAACATTGTAGCCAGTTTAGAAAATAAAAAAGCTTATAGATCTGAAACTCCAGTAGCAAATAGAGCCGTCTATAGGAGCCGTCTGATATGGGTATACATGTACATGTATTTGTAAATGAAAGAAAGGATTAAGAAAAGGAGATAGAATAATCTGGTTATTAAAGTTAGCAAATACTAAAAGTATACTAATATACGTTGTAGTGAAACTACAGGATGGGCGTGAAAAGGTTGAGGTCATATAGGGTGAGTTCTACTGTTTATAAGAGTTTGTTCACTTGAATTGTTTTGTATGTGATATATATGTACGTGTATAATTTTTTGACCGTTAATGTTTTGTAATCATACGGCTGTCAATAGTTTGTTATTAACCCTTCGCTTGCTATTCACGTCAATATACCTACATGTAAATAGTGAAGACCCAGATGAGACATCTCCTGCAGGAACTGTCTCATCAGGGTCTGCACAATTTACAAATTGATTGTGCAACCAGTGCACTCCACAGCAGTGATTGCACAGCGAAATACTTGTACACAGTGAATATATATGTAATTATACAACAGGGCATGGGTAAAGAAGGAGAAATGTATTTTAAAAATTCAGCAAGAGAAGGGTTAAGTGAATGTCAATGTTTTGTAATTGCACTACTAAGATTTGGCAAATAATCCATTGGTAATTATTTGTAATTGCGCTACTAAGATTTGGCAAATAATCCATTGGTAATTATTTGTGATTGCGCTACTAAGATTTGGCAAATAATCCATTGGTAATTATTTGTAATTGCACTACTAAGATTTGGCAAATAATCCATTGGTAATTATTTGTAATTGCACTACTAAGATTTGGCAAATAATCCATTGGTAATTATTTGTGATTGCGCTACTAAGATTTGGCAAATAATCCATTGGTAATTATTTGTAATTGCACTACTAAGATTTGGCAAATAATCCATTGGTAATTATTTGTAATTGCGCTACTAAGATTTGGCAAATAATCCATTGGTAATTATTTGTGATTGCGCTACTAAGATTTGGCAAATAATCCATTGGTAATTATTTGTAATTGCACTACTAAGATTTGGCAAATAATCCATTGGTAATTATTTGTAATTGCGCTACTAAGATTTGGCAAATAATCCATTGGTAATTATTTGTAATTGCGCTACTAAGATTTGGCAAATAATCCATTGGTAATTATTTGTAATTGCGCTACTAAGATTTGGCAAATAATCCATTGGTAATTATTTGTAATTGCGCTACTAAGATTTGGCAAATAATCCATTGGTAATTATTTGTAATTGCGCTACTAAGATTTGGCAACTAATCCATTGGTAATTATTTGTAATTGCGCTACTAAGATTTGGCAACTAATCCATTGGTAATTATTTGTAATTGCACTACTAAGATTTGGCAACTAATCCATTGGTAATTATTTGTAATTGCGCTACTAAGATTTGGCAACTAATCCATTGGTAATTATTTGTAATTGCGCTACTAAGATTTGGCAACTAATCCATTGGTAATTATTTGTAATTGCGCTACTAAGATTTGGCAACTAATCCATTGGTAATTATTTGTAATTGCGCTACTAAGATTTGGCAACTAATCCATTGGTAATTATTTGTGATTGCGCTACTAAGATTTGGCAAATAATCCATTGGTAATTATTTGTGATTGCGCTACTAAGATTTGGCAACTAATCCATTGGTAATTATTTGTAATTGCGCTACTAAGATTTGGCAACTAATCCATTGGTAATTATTTGTAATTGCGCTACTAAGATTTGGCAACTAATCCATTGGTAATTATTTGTAATTGCGCTACTAAGATTTGGCAACTAATCCATTGGTAATTATTTGTAATTGCGCTACTAAGATTTGGCAACTAATCCATTGGTAATTATTTGTAATTGCGCTACTAAGATTTGGCAACTAATCCATTGGTAATTATTTGTAATTGCGCTACTAAGATTTGGCAACTAATCCATTGGTAATTATTTGTAATTGCGCTACTAAGATTTGGCAACTAATCCATTGGTAATTATTTGTAATTGCGCTACTAAGATTTGGCAACTAATCCATTGGTAATTATTTGTAATTGCGCTACTAAGATTTGGCAACTAATCCATTGGTAATTATTTGTAATTGCGCTACTAAGATTTGGCAACTAATCCATTGGTAATTATTTGTAATTGCGCTACTAAGATTTGGCAACTAATCCATTGGTAATTATTTGTAATTGCGCTACTAAGATTTGGCAACTAATCCATTGGTAATTATTTGTAATTGCGCTACTAAGATTTGGCAACTAATCCATTGGTAATTATTTGTAATTGCGCTACTAAGATTTGGCAACTAATCCATTGGTAATTATTTGTAATTGCACTACTAAGATTTGGCAACTAATCCATTGGTAATTATTTGTAATTGCTCACTTGCCAGTGCTTTGTAATTGCTCGAATGTTTTTTTTAATTCCCAGTTGTCAGTATTTCATTTGGGCAATGAAGAAATGCAATGGGAGATAGATCTAATTTTGTTTGGTTACAAAGTTCAGCATTTATGTCCCTTGGTTGTATATATCCATATAATGTCAATTGTATTCTTTGTGTATATATCAGTTAATGTTTTACCTCATGACTAATTATTACGTAGTTACAGCTGCATGAATATTCATTCATAATACAGTAAACTCTCTCTATAACGGCCACTAAATCGTGTAAATTAATTGGTATTTAGGGCAGATGGCTGCTTAAAGCAAGGTGAAAGTAAAACAAAACGCTCCAATAGGAGCGTTCTGTTTTACTTTTAACTTGCTTGAGGCAGCCACCTGCAGCTAACACAAAATACTTGATGTAATTTGGTGGCCGTCATAGAGAGGTTTTACTGTACTTCAATGGCATTATGAATTAGGAAATCATTTGACATGGCAAAAACTGTAGAATTAGGCTACAGTGCTTATTAGGCCCCCAATATATAATCTCTATTATTTCATAAGCAAACAGAGCAGACCCTGATCAGTTGGTTCATACATGAACCGGTCGTATGATCTGGGTCTACTCTGTCAGCAGAGGCATGAAAAGAGGTCTCTGTTAGGTTATTTTTTATTTTACACCCTTGTTTTCTTTCAATATACATGTACAGGCCGTTATGTAATTTCAGCCATCATATCAAATAGCATATCAAACAGCTTATCAGCAGCATATCAAATAGCATATCGAAAAGCTTACCAGCAGCATATCAAACAGCATATCGAAAAGCTGGAATTGTGATGAGACACCTATTCACTCGACGTCTCATCTGACTCCAGTTTCCCGATACTTACCCCTTTACTCTATACATACGCCTTTCTACGTCATATTACGTCATATATTAGATGGGTACTGTAGTAGCGGTCTGATCAGGGTCTGCTCTGTTTGCTTGTGGAATAGTATAGGTAGAATTCTACAGTTACTGTCACAGCCAAAAATCCCGTGCTCATGTGCTTTTCTAAACACGACTGTGTTTGACAGGATTAAGTTATTAGGAGTCTTAACCCGTTCACTCCTAGACTCACTCCTAGACTAGTTCTAGACCTATCCCCCCCCCGCTTCTGAAAAAAATCTACCGAAAAGGAGCAGTTATAGAGAAAAGAATAATTGTAGAATTGTGTAGTTATGAAACCATTGTGATAAATAGAGCAGTTGTTCCAATGGAACAAATGCTCTATTTATCACAAAGGTTTTAAAACATGACTTTTACAGTGGCGTCAAAAAGCGTCAATAGGAGGGAATGGGTTAACATCGCATTGAGAGAAGATACGTGAAATAAATGTATCTGAATAGAGTCCTAAAAGACTGTCCGTTGTATTAAGTAGAAAATGACGGTGTTTTTTCAAGAAATATCTAGCTAAACTTAAAATCGATTTTATTAGAATTCTGAAGTCCGTCATAGATTCTTAAATCATATTTTTGGTTTCAGATATCTTTCAGTTATTATCAAAAACAACGTTTGTACTCAAAATGATAATTGTGCAAACAATTGTTTGGTCAAATGTTTTTGGTTAACCCGAGTTCCTTAATAAATCCATTAACAAACAATGTAGCTCCAGATCAAATGGCTCCTGGGGGAGCCCTCTGCTCAGGATCTTCGCGTTTTTAAACTCCAGAATTAGACTTTTGTCGAGTGCTTGAATGAGCGATACTTTATTGTAACAGTATGCAGTTACTTTATGGATGTAGAACAACTGTACAAAGTTCATCCTTTTCCTGTTCCACCAATTACGCCATAGGCTATTATTAGGTACAATCTCTTTGAATAAATATACCGAAAAGGAGCATCAACTAGAGAAAAGGAAAATGTTATGATTTTGTAAGTTGAAACCATTGTGATAAATAGAGCATTTGCTCCTATAGGAGCAAAATTAATGCTCTATTTATCACAATGGCTTCACAAAGTGACTTTTACAGAGTCGTCAAAAGTCGTCAGTATCGGGGAATGGATTAATATGTATTCAAGGTTTTTATCTCCACGTTTATATTCATGAACAGAATCAATGAAATGGAACATGGACAAGGGAGTCAATAAGCAAACAGAGTAGACCCAGATCAGACAGCTCCTTTCGGAGCTGTCTGATCTGGGTCTACCCTGTTTGCAAATAGTTTTGAAAAACGATTATATAGGGAAGGTATTATAAGTGTTACAGACAAATCGACTGTATGCACATTGATTGGCTGACTTGTTTTAACCCTTTCGCCCCCAATGTCGAATAAATGCACCACGACAAATAGTGCAGTCCCAGATCAGACGCCGCCTTTTTAAGGCGGCGTCTGATCAGGGACTTCACTTTTTGTCTCATTCTCTATTTCTATATCTGAGCTTTATTCTTTTGAAATTTGCACTTATTTATCTCCTTTCCTTATTGTACCGAATTATTTATCACAATTTAGATTGCAGACGACTCTTAGAAATTTGGCACCGAAAGGGTTAATGGCGTTATAAAAAATCAAAGTTTCACCATGGCAGGAACAGTAGACATAGCTCTATACCATTTCATAAGCAAACAGAGCACAACATGTTTAGATAATTCTATACTGGGACTGTTTGGTCGGTGTCTATTTTGTTTGCAAATGTTTTAAAACCTTATGTAGTACTTAGGGAAAGGGGTAAGCATATGACAAGTTTGAAAAACAACGACAAAACACCCCGATTGTTTGCGTTTTCTCTCTTCTCTGCTCAGTCAGTGATTTATACTTTCTTAAACTTTTCCTTTCCATCCGTTTGCAAACAGAGTAGACTCAGATCAGACTGCTCTTATCGAATCCATCTGACCAGGGTCTGTCTTGTTTGCTTATGGAACTACATAGATTGACTCTATAGTTTCTACTAATATCAAACTATCCTGCATGTCATTATAGAATTTACTTAATGAATATTCATGGTGTTATTATTTCTTACATGAATATTCAACAGGGAAATGGTTAATTGTTACATTGTAAATAAATTTCATGAATGAATGGCCAGTATGAAGGTTTGTTACGAGCATTGAAAGGACAGGACCCCCCCCCCATAATTCGACCACCACAATTGGGCATAATTCTGGGTGGCAGAGGCAGGTGGTAGCTTAATCCAGGACGAAAGTTATGCAGAAAGCTATAGGAGCTTTCCGCATAACTTTCGTCCTGTATTAAGCAACCACCTGCTTATAAAGGCAGAAATGTTTATTCAAGAAGTGGTCGCATTAGAGGGTTTGTACAATATTGTGATAACTAGACTCATAATGATGGGACAACTGTCCTTAACCCTTTACTCCACATATATGCATTTAACGCCTCTGCAAACAGAGAAGACCCAAATCACCACAGGTACCCATTTTAACCCCTCGAACCAGGGATTGAAATGGGTACCTGTGAGGGTCACTGGTCGGTACTGCTGCTGTACAATTGCGCCATATGTTAGCAGTGCTCAAAATTGTAGGCGAATGGTTCAGTGCTGAGGGGAGTAAATGTACAGTTTGGCTGAGCGGTCCTTCGGACTGAAAGTGTAGACTATAACTATGTACATTGTACTTTAATTGTTTTATATCAGACGATTTCTGTAGGAACTACACCGTTTACGTATGGTTAATATAGACCTGATTCCACTGTTATTGCTATGGCGAAACGTGGCTGTGATCATACACTGTTATAAATATCAGCTAATTAACCCTTTTGCTGCCAAACTCTGTCGTCTGCTAACTTTGTCGTCTGCTACAAATTTTCATTCATTTGATTTTCTTTATTTTTGTTTCAAAAACATAGTAACAGTAACAAACAGTTTGGATCCTGATGAGACGCCGAGTTACTCGGCGTCTCATCTTGATCCAAACTGTTTGCATAGGTAATCACCTATCCAGCATTGGCAGCGAAAGGGTTAATATTTATAAAGTCATTATTAATAGTCATTGTTAATAATGATAAGATAAGTGTTATTTCCCTGCACTTTTGATAAGATAAGTGTTATTTCCCTGCACTTTTCATAAAACATTGATTACTTTTTAATTGTTTTGTTATAGAATATATGTATAAGTACCAAGTACAGAACAAATAAGTTAAAATGATACAATACATGTATTGGTACCAGATAAAGAACACCATGTACGCACGGTGTACACGTATTGGTACCAAATATTCAACATCATATGTGTTGGTACCTACTATTTAACACCATGTACATAAGTTGAATATGTATTGATACCTAATATGCATTACCATGTATGCACGGTGTACATGTATTGATACCAAATATTCAACACAATGCACGCACGGTGTACATGTATTAGTAGTAAATATTCAACCCCGCACGGTGGAGAAATGAAGGCGTTATTCTGGAAATGTTGAAATTTACACATCTTATCTTGACATCTGATTGCAATGTGCTCATATTTGTACTGCTGTAAAACTGTTCGATTTGTTAATAAATAAAATTCTGCTCATGGTTGTATTTTGTTTTTCTATTTAAAAAAAGTATATTTTGATCGACATTTATAGTCTGCTTCAATGTTTTTCCCACAAGTAGCAATATCGATTGAGTCTTGAGTTTGAATCCTCAATCACAAGAAGATGTTATAAAAGCCTTCAATGAAACTTGTCGACATTTGGATGATATTTTTAACTTAGATAACCCTTTCTTTGATGCTCTGATTCCTACAATTTATCCTAAAGAACTCAAATTGAATAAAGCTAACCCGTCCGACAATTATGCAGCGTTTCTTGACCTAGACCTTAAAATTAATAATGGAATGATTTCTTCTAAAATATATGACAAAAGAGATGATTTTGATTTTAATATTGTAAATTTTCCTCATCTTGACGGGGATGTTCCCCGTGCTCCATCTTACGGGGTTTATATATCTCAACTTATTCGTTTTGCTAGAGCTTGTTCATCTATTGACGATTTTAACAGTCGAAATCTCATTTTAACTGAAAAACTGCTTAAACAAGGATATAGATACCATAAACTAAGAAAAACTTTCGCTAAATTTTACTATCGAAATCTCTCGCTTATTGGCAAGTACAAATGTAATCTCAAGGTACTTTTGCGACACGGTATCTCACATCCTAAATTTTATGGTGATGTGATTTACAAACTTCGTAAAATTATTGGACATACCCATTTTCTCACTTTGTTCATCAAATATAATTATAAAACAATTCATTAAAAAGGGATATGATCCTGTATTACTACAACATACTGCATGTTTGGTTGTGAACCCTTTTACAGTTGGCAATCACGCTGGCCTCTTTGCATGTACGCCGACAAGAAAGGTTTAGTACTCTATGAAGGCGACCTCTTAAATCCAGAAATGGAAGGAGAACGTCGGATATCTGTACTATTTCATTTTTGTCGTACCCTTTATTACTTTTCTACAGTTGCTCTGTTTGCAGCTCAATCATTGAGTACACTAGCGATAGGTGTATACAGTATGTTCAATTAAATGTTTTCTTTGTTATACATGCACTTTACCACTGTATTTGCTGTCGCGGTTGTTGTAGATTAGTCGGAGAGGGGATACGTTTATTTACACTGTTTGCCTTTTAGGATGGGGATGGAATAAGGGTGAGGTTGGGCGCCCATAAACCGGTTTAAACCCCCGGTGACTTTTGTCACTGACCGTTCCAAGGCGGTACTTCCATCTTCCTCCTATTGTATGTTTGTTTTGTCTTTGTGCGTCTCTTGTTGTTTTTTCTACCTATGTACATTTGCTGTTTCCTTGTGTTGCTGTTCGGGCGAGTGTTTGTTCTGTATGTGGTGTTTCCTGCATGACTCATTTTTGTACTTTTAGTATTGTACACATGGAATGGCCATGAACATTTCTACCGTATGGCGCCAAAATGTTGTTAAATCTACAGGACACATGAAGACTACTAGTAGATGACCTAGATTTGATACGAACTGTTGCATATTCATTGTGTTGGAACAAGGGGGGGATTTTCACCATCAGTTGTTTTGGAGTCTAAAATGTTACAAAATTCGTTTGTGTTGTGCGAAATCTATTTTGACCAGAAGTCTGCATTATCTGATTTGGCGGGGAATTATTGTCATTCAGCTTTTGATTAATGTGTAACGTTTTTGTCTCTCCGAACGTAGTATAATAAAGTTTCCTTGTGGGCTACCTGTCCAAATGATTTTCAAAACAAGCGCGAAAGAAATACGAGAATAGTAATTACACAAAACAATTAAGACTTAAACTTCCAGTTTAAACCCCCAGTGGTGGCTTTGCTACCGACCGTGCCAATGCGGTACTCTCTTTGTCATCCTTCCTTTTGTTTGCCTTACGTCTTTGTACTTGTGATTGTTGAGTGTTTGTCCCTAGTTCGTGTGTCTGTTGGTGTTTTCTGTTTTCATCTCGTGTGTGAGTGTGCGTTTGTGTGTGTGTGCGTGCGTGTGTGTTTGTGTGTGTGATGCTATCTATCGGTGTTTTGGTGGTGGTTGCTTCTTGTATGTGGCTTTGCCTGCTCGACTTTACTACTTTGCCATTTAAAGTATTTACAGATAGCTATAGGACGCCTAGTATACCTAAACAAACTTAAAAAAACAGACTTAACGTTTACGTTTATTTACACTTTTTGTCTTTTATGGGTGATGATGAAATAAGTGTGAGGTTGGGCGCCCTTAAACCGGTTTACCCCCCCACTCCCAGTGACATTTCTCACTGACCGTTCCAAGGCGGTACTTCCATCTTCCCCCTATTGTATGTTATATCCGTGTGTCTATTTATGTCTGTTATATACATGTACATGTACATTTGCTGTTTGTCGTTGTTGTGCTGTTTGGGCGGCTGTGTGTTTTGTATGCGGTGTTCCTGCATGACTCATACATGTACCTTTAGTCTCTAACGCTCTGAGGCTGGCGCTGTGGATACATGCGCTCTGAAGAAGGTGATGTGAATCCAGTGCTGTGAAGACATGCAACCTGAGGATGGCGCTATGAATACAAGCTTCCTGGGGACGGTGCTCTGATGTTGGTGCTGTGAAGACATGCGCTCAGAGGAAGGCGCCGTGAAACCGGCGCTGTGAAGACACGCTTCCTGAGGACGACACTCGGAGGCTGGCGCTGTGAAGACAGGCTCTCTATCACAACTTTGTCTACTTAGATCAACATTTTTTCAGCGGTTAGCTGTCTATTTTCACTTTTGTTCTAGTTTTCCACCAATGAGAAACTGTTACATTGTAATTTGCATATGACCTAGTAGTAAACTGTATTTTCATTAGTGAATTACCTTGACTGGCATACAACCTTTTTATATGCCTCTACACATTGCGAAACTATGTAACATTCTGATATACAGTCTACTAACGTGTCGACTTTCCTGGGGTAATTATTACGATATTGCAGTTATTTCAAACACCATGTTTTATGATAATTAGCTGCTTCGGCCTTGCAAATTGAAAACAATGCAATAATTAACATAATCACAACACATGTAAGGCACCATGTTACACAGACATGTTCTATAAACTTCTTAGAGTTCAGTCAAAACGCCATATATTACAGAAAGTAATTATTTACGCTGATATTTAGCATGGGCCCGAAGACTGTCGACTGTCGAAAGTTCTGTTCTTAAAATAGATTTTAAGACCTGGAAATTCCCATAAAAAGTACTGATGTACTGATATTTATCCGCCTCATGGTAATGGTTGCTGAGCAATATTACCAGTTTGTCGAAACCTCTATTAAACTTTCAAACCTTAACTATCATTTTGCTATCAATTAATACAACATTTTATCATAAGTCCACTTTGACGAACAGGTAGTTTGCCGAAACCACCACAATTCACAGGCAGTGCTATAGGAAATAAAGAAGAAGGGTATATTAGAGTAGTGGTATTAATAGTATTAATTACTATCCCCGACCAAAGCACCGATACTCTGGTTGTTGGCTCTCTTTGATATAAAACTACTTACTGAAGGCTATTACTATGGCTCTATCACATGGGGCTTGGGTTCATAGAGTAGGTTATATTGTTTTAAAAATACATGTAGATTCAGTTAATGATGTCATTAATGATGATGCACACAAGTCGATTAAAGGGTTGATCTAGGCTAAATAAATACAGTTCTTTATGGAATTACAGACTCTGCACACACAAAAACTTTATGCTTTAAAGTGTATTCAATTTCTTATCTTCATATCTATACAAATATAAGCGCTTTCATGTGCATTTTATAAAAGGTAAACTAAAGAACTAACTTGAGATAGTTTTAAAACATTACTTTGACATCGTACATTTTAAAAGTGATTTTCTATAAAAGCAACTTGAAATATTTCAATAAATGCTTCTTCTACTCCAATTCATTTCCATTGCATGCTTCTCTGCTAGTATAATAACATGCAACCCTTCATAGATCTAGTTCTCTGTACTAGTACAATCTCCAAACATTGAAATAGATATTGCAGAGATTGTTTTGTACATTGTGTCAATATTTGAATGCCGCTGAATATCTTTTTTAAAAGATATTTCTTGTTTCTGAATGAAAAGGTTCCAATACTGTTTGCTAAATACTATATATTCGTAAGTCTTTCCTAATGTTGAGCCAATAAAGCCAGGCTTCTTCGACACTTTGAACCCAAACCTAGACTAGTGTAGATGACTGATTTGTAACCCGGGCTACATGCCGTAGACCTTTCAATGAAGCTGGGCACCCGAGAGAAGGTGACTGGCATTGTTCAAGCAATCCATAGAGAAATACATATTAGACTCATACAGACAGATTAGTCCAGCAGATAAGTGAAAGTATCGTGCATTTTATGATAAAAGCATGAAACTTGGCACATAAGTACTAGACATTATGTGGAATATTTTAAAGATTGGAGGCATTCTGGATCAGTTCTGTGTCGACCGTGGCGGCCATTTTAAAAATGGCCGCCAATCAGAATGGTTTTATGCATTCAAATAGCTATGTGTCTCAAGAATACAGTGTATATCAAATTTCTGTCGGGCGCAATCACTTTCAACAGCTGCAAGTATGATGAATTATTACAGAAAGACAATCTGAGAAGAATTTGAATGGTTATATGAGATCATTTAAGGTAATTTAGAGCCCCCCCCTTCCAAAGAAAATAATAATTAAAAAACTCAAAAAATCTTATTGACTTCCCACCCTTCGACGAATCTGTCCCATCTAAGGCAACCAGGGAGTGCCTTTCTCATTTCTAGGCACTGGAATCTGTCCGGTCTGGAGGCGGATGCTCTTTTTCAGAGCTCTGAGGGCCTTCGCCCTATGGTCAACCTAGACCTCCTCGTAGTAGTCCGCCCTCTGTTTCAGCCAGTTGTGTGGCATTTTGCCTGCGATTGGTGGCGGTTGGCCCTGGTCGCTGCAGCAGATGACATGGACGCCCCGGCCCAGATGCCAATATAGAAAGAACTCCAGATTGGTTCAGGGCACGGTGCAGACCTCGTCCCAGATGGTCACGCGGGGAATGTACTTCTCCGCCATCCTTTCTAGAGTCTACCCTTCCGCAATTCGAGGACCCGAGTCGGTGCGTCCCCCAGACACGTGGAGAGTGTGGCCTTCCTTTTTAGCAACAAACACCAATGGAGTGACGCACAATTAATTTTTGTCTGTCAGCGGGTTGAGTCTGTACCACAGATCATCCCCGTCTTCTTCGAACAAGATATCCTAATCTTCGTCTTCGACCTTGTTTGGGACCTTAAGGTCTTCCTCGAGAAAGTATGCATGGCTCTCTTTTGGGATCCCGACTTCTAACAATTTTTTGTCGACAGTGGCCCGTCTGGACTAGAGGGTGGCAATGTCATCTGGCACAGCAAGAGCAGGCTGGGAGCCGCTGAACCGAAAGAACGAGTGAAAGGGTCTGGGCCTTGACCCCCTCTGGTCCCCATCTCTTTGGCCAATTGATGTGTCGATGTGAAGACGAGTGGGTCTTTGGCGCGGAAGAGCTCGACAGCTCGCGTGATTTTGCCCGAACCGTCGCCGTTCAGGTAGCCCAACTGATACGGGTAAGCGTAGCATGGTGCTGAGGACATTGGCACAGTAGTGGTATGGCCAATAAACTCGGGCTTTTGGAGGTATGCGTGCTCCTGTTTCATGTATAGCCGTTTTCCCTTGTCGCGCCACTGGGCAGGGCCTACGGATGATTGGAATGGGCAAGGGATGCACAATTCCCCACCACAGTCGCACAGCTTGGGAGCTACTTAGGCATCGACTCCCAGGAGCTTGTGCAGGGCCGTTTTCTGGACGTATATAGAGTCGGTAGCTACCCTGACAGCCTCCTCAGGGCGAAACCTCAAAAGCATGGAGAGGAGATTGATGTGGGAATATGCGAGCATGGACGCTCTGAGGTGGGCATACTGCGGCTGTGTGCCGTCATGGTATGTAAGGACGTGGCCTAGGGGACACCTTTCAGGAGCCCCGACAAAGGTGCCGCTTTGGCGGATGTCCCGGACGAGGACGTCAAGTTCACCCTGGTCTGTCACGAGGCTGCGGATGAGGTGTTTTCCGCCAATCTTGGTGGCCTGGGTGAATTTGCCAATCACCGAACACGCCTGGCCATAGCTCTCCGGCAGCCAGACCTCAGTCTGTTCGCTATATGTGATGATCGCCTCCTCAACTCGGAGTGACATCAGCTCGCCGGACTCTATTAGGTACGCCAGGCGCGGTGTTTGGGTCCCAAGTCAGACGGGAATGATAGGATGGGCGCCAGGTCGGAACTCCCACTCCTGGTCCTGCGCAAACTCGGCGGCTATGCCTTTGGGGAGGTGTCCGTAGACGGTCACACAGGTCATGCGGTGGGTCGGTGGCAGAACCACTCGAAGTAAGGCCTGGCCTCACCCATGCCCTGGAAGGACACCCGGTAGCAGGCCTTCATGTCGATGCTGATGACGTCCCTAGTGTCTTACTTCATCATGTTCCAGAGGTCACCATGGCCGTGCTCCAAGCAGGCCTTCTCGCTTGGGTGGGCCGCCGTGTATTCTTTTCTCTTGCCATGATCGCAGCTACGTGATTCTCCCCGAAGGCTCGCTCGCTCGGCCAGGGACTTGTCGCCCAGCATCGCGCAGATCCGCTGGAGCCGATTGTGCGCCTCCTGAAGCCTGTAGGTGCGGCCGTCCTGAAGCACCAACTGGTCAACACTGAGCTGCCTGTCTTGTCCACCTAGAAGCCAGACTGCTAGTGGATCGCCCTGGGTTGCTTCTCGAATGGCTTCCCTGATAGAAGCGGACTTCTCTGTTTAGGGGGGAAATTGAGCTCTCTGTACGAGCATGGCCATTGTGGCAGATTAGCTTAACCTTGCCACATTTGTAGGCGCCTCGTCTCTGGTGTTTGTCGCTGTTGTAGATGTCTGCACCCGCTATGCCCCGTAGAATGATCGCCCTCTTGAGGATTTTTTCCAGCTCAGCAACGTCGCTAAACGTAGCTCCGGTCTCATGACTCGCTCCCCCCAGTCCAATATTTTCTGACGCCTCGTGGGTGTCAGCCCCTGGCCCCTCAGGGCGTCCTGGAAATACTCTACCACTCTCTGGGTCACACAGTTAAGATCGCCATCTCTTCGCGGGGCTAGGTTGGCGGGGTCTGGTTCTCTGATGGGGTAGAGGCCATACACGTCAGCGGTGCCAGGGCAGGCAATTTGGTAATATGCGCTGTCAATACCTGTTAGGGCACCTGGCTTGGTGTTCTGTGTGATCCCAACGACTCCCAGCCCCTTCTTCCTCTCTGCACGGACAGGGTCAAACTTGTATTCGACGAACCAATCGTCTTCGTTCCGCTCACGCAAGAACTTGAGTTTCAGAATGAAGTCTCCATTTAGGAGAGCTGTGAGCAATTGTTCTGCCCTCTCGTCTGACATGCAGGCGTCCAGAGCCAGTCGCCCAGCCCTAGCACACATGTCATCGGCGACGTTGAGATTGTCGATGTCTGCTTCCACCCTCCACGTAGAGAAGACCGCGGTAGCGCCACCAACCTCAAACTCGTATTTGGCGCCATTGAGAATCTCAAACCATGGCTCATCAGGGAGCCTTACTGTGGGAGGGACCTGGTCATCCAGGTCGATAAACTGATTTGGTCGGTGATTTTGCAACAGCTGGTCTGTGTAGTCTTCAATAGTCACCATCGTGTAAACCATTGGCGAGCGTCTGTCTAAATGGAGGTTCGATCCTGATTGCTATGTATACCCTAGGCGTGTCTGTCTAAATGGAAAGTTCGACCTGTGTAGAGGCGGTATAAAAGGGGTGAGCGATCATGATTCTACGCACGTAGGCCCACAAACAGTAGTCGAAGCTGTCGCTGTGCCATCCGCAGGAGTTCATGCATAACCGTAGGGAATATACGTTTGGCACGAGCCTCAACCCGACGAAGGGTCTTTTGGTCGCGGTTGGAGCCATAGAGGGGCCCAATTGCGCGCAAGCCTGTGAACGGTAGCTTCCGTTGGCGCTCTGCTATCCACAGGAGCTGGTGCATAACGCTAGGGTATATGCGTTTGGCACGAGCCTTAGCCCGATAAAGCGCCTTCTACCCGCAGTCGCTCCCGCAGACCTTGCTGCACAGCCAAGTATCTGCCTTAGTCCCCCTCCAGCATCGTCGGCATGGGTGGGGCTTTATTACTGGCTTTCGCCTCATCTGGGCATGGTGGATGCTGCATAGCCTGTTCACGCATCGCTCTCCACACCGATCGAGGCTCGCCACCAGCAGCCATTCACATTTGTTGTACTCAACCATGTCCCGTTAGGATACCTTAGGCGAGCCTTTCTCTAAATGGGTGTTCGGATGTGATATATAGGTCTATTGGTTAGGGGCTCACCTTGAGTGGTGACCTACAATATGTGTGTAGGTGAAGTCTTATGTGTTTGCGGAGGGGGGCTGGTGGCTGCGGAGAGGCCTAGGTCGGCTCCCGAAATTTGGGGTCACTCCCCCCACCCCTTCTCTGTTGCCCGTGTACGTGGAGGCGCTCCGGCCTACATCAACATTCGCCCCGAAAAGTTGTGTACGTGGGGGCTCTCCGGCCTACATCAACTTTCACCCCAATTATTTATGTACGTGGAGTCTTTGTCAGCTCCCAAAATTGTGGGTCACTCCCCCCCCCTCCCCCGCTACTCCTCAGAGGTTAACTTTATGGCAGATTTCTCTAAAGGGAATACTCATAAAGGAATAATTGTGACCTTTAAATACAGATTGTTGCTTAATGCAGGAAAAAAGTAATGCAGAAAGCTCCCAAATCTTGATCCTGCATTAAGCTGCTTACTGCCTTAAAAGTATACAAATTGATTTGGAGTGTTCGGAGTAGAGAGATTTCATCGTACGTTATTTGGATTCATTTCAAGTGCCGTTGAAAGGAGTTTTCGCTCTGGAGAGGGCCGTTGTGGAAAGGTAATACTGTATGTCAATTAGTGATATGTCTTGCGACAATGTTACAGCTCTTGTTATGAAATACTGATGGTATTGATGTTGTACCTTATAACAACAGTCACGGTGATGAATAGACTTTATCTTCTAATGTTGTCTATTTTGACCCTCAGATAACCTTTATTTGTCATATAGCCCACCAAATAAAACTCTTTATGACAATTTTATACTTACAAAGATAAAATTAAATGATATAAACATGACACTATTAACAAAATCGTAATATAACTGATTTTCATCATTCAATTATCCAAAGAAAATGCTTTGATGGCGGTCATCTTGGAAAATGGCCGCCAATGGTTACATGTGACAGATAGAGAATGCCCCCATCTTTAAAATATTTCTCATGGTGTCTAGAACCAGTGTGCAAAGTTTCATGCTTTTATCATAAAATGCACAATTGTTTCACTTTTTGGCACTTAACCGCTTGACTAGATACTTTAAAATATAAAGAACATAAAGCATGTACAAACTAAACATGTCATTTGTTGCAAAATATTCACTGATCTGTAGTATTGCCAATATCTCACATATGTTCATTCCGGCAGTTTATGTTTGTGAAAAGTTGAATAACTCTATATAATTATCAAAGGGCCAAATGAACATGGATCTAATCAGCCACGCATGCATGTGCTGTGGTTTGATAGCATCTTGTTTGGAATGAGACCTGTTTTATGGACCATACTTTTCAGCGTAGAGGATAATTTGTTGATTCCTACAGTATTTCGTTTGAAACCAAATTTCATGCGGTGAAGGAAATTGGGACATGCTCATATGTAATGGGGTATAGCTTTTATTCTCAGTGTATGCTTTGCTTTACATAAGTGTTCTCTCATTTGCAAGCAGAGAGTATCCAGATCAGACGGATCCTCAAGGAGCCGCTAGATCGGGATCTGTTCTGTTTACATGTGGAATAATATAGATCTGATTCTATGCTTTCAATTCCAGCGGAAGTTTCATACTGTGTTAATATTAATTATGGAAAAATAGTCAAACAGGGAGAGCCGCACACGAAATGACACCGCACCAAACATCATCAAACAAGAAACGGTATAGCCATAAGACAAAACATAACAGGACGCATATCAAGACGAGAAACATTAAACATTAATCATATTAAACATCAAAAATGATCATGGACTGAAAGCAGGAGTACCGCCTTGGAACGGTCAGTAACCAAAATAAGCTACTGGGGGACTTAAACCTAGTTAACGGGTACCTAACCTCGTCCTTAAGAACTCTTAATACTTTTGAAACAACTGATTTGCAATGGATATTCGTGGAGTAAGGGGTTAGACAGATACAAGATGCACTCGTAACATTGTGAATTGTCTATGGTTGGGAAAATCAAGTTCGCTATTTAGTTTTGTGACAAAATTAACCTCCAGTCAGGGCTGAATCAGCAATTAGAACATGTTCATTTATAACTTGTTTTTTCTCCTTTATTATCAATGTATGGTTTGATTTGCATAAGTGCTCGGTATGTCATGCTAGTTTGGCTATGTGATGCAAGAGGGTCCTTTTCGCGGCCCATTTAATGTCGACTACTCATGTCTGCTTTAGGTCTCTAAATGTAATCATAGACCCTGACCAGTGTCAGTTAACTTGGATCGTGGTGAGACCCAGTTTTCTCAAAGTTTCATCGTGATCCAACTGACTACAAATGCAATTGCAGAGTCAGCTTATGATGGTGAAAAAGCTAACGACAAAAACATTTATGTCTTATTTCCGTTGGTTTTTGTTATTTTTCAAGGTCATTACTGTTCACACAGTTGGTGTAAACATAGCATTCTTTCAAGTCATTATATGGTCCCGTGGGCGTTGTTGTTGTGTATTGACCACGAACTTAGCCTGACTGCAGTAAGGGTTTTAGTTTACGTATGTATACAGTAACGGCGATTGAAGGCACCGCCGATCATAAAATAAATATTTATCACTTTGAATTTGGACATGGATCTTGATTATACATAGCGGTGATAATTTTGTGTTAGCACTGCTTCATGTGCAATCGGATCCACCTTCTGATATATAGGACCGCTATTTTGAATTCTCAGCTTTAATTAGGGCGCCTTTGAACATATTATAGCTCTCCTCCACTGCAGGTTAAATGGATTCTACTGCAGGCCAAATGTCCAGAGTTTTATCTCTGATATACATAAGCGCTCAGGTTTTTTTAAATGTATCCTTATAAAATATTCATCTGCTAAATTGCTTGTCTGCTTCAAATGTGAAAGTGCTTCATAGTTTGTAAAGATTTGTGAAAATGTTGTCTGTCAAATAGCTTGGATCCAGATAAGATGCCGGGTTACTTGACGTCTCATCTGGATCCAACCTGTTTGCATATGGCCCTTTGTTTGTTAGTGGTAGGCTTCTTAAGGGTTGAACTTCTACTGCTGGGTTCTGACCAACAATGGTCTTTTGAGTGTGTTCCACTTGACTAATTGTATGTCAGGGTCTCTCTAGACAGAATGAGACGGCTTGCCATATTTTGCACACTTGTATCATGCTTTTACTGTTACTTTCACGCCTATTGAGAACAATGGGGGGGGGAATCATTGAATGGGCCTGGGTAATGTCTTTAAGGAAATTAAGTTCGTTTCATCTTATTGTGAATGAAATACCTGCGATCGATATACTAGTACAAGGGAGATAATCTACTAGTGTAAACCCTTATTCGTTTTTATGGCTCTCGGAGCCATATAGCAATCGGTATCTTTACGGCAACGAGTTACCATGTCTAGTGAACATGCGCAAGACAAAATAGTTTTCTTCAAGTCTGCACTATTTTGGTTGTAAAATGTTCATGTATTTGTTGACTTTTCATGTATTTAATAATAATTCGTTGTGTAAGATAATTACTACTGATCTACACAAAGTCTTGAATTTTAATAAATCCAAAGAAGACGCGAACAAATATGTTTACCGTAGTTTTCGCAACACCTTGGCGTTCTAAAGCAGAAGGAATATAGCCGAGGTTTCCGATTGCATTTTTACACACATTCGTAACTGATTAGCATATAGACCTACATATTCATCCAATCAAACTGCGTTTTGCGTCGTATTCGGTCATTTCCGTTTGATCCGTACTCCAATTAGAAATAGGAAGTTTAATAAAGGACAAGGTCAAAGAAATCTAAAATAATCAACCAATGAAATTCGGAATTCCCATATACACATGTAGCACGCATCGAACAGCGTGTTTTGACTATGGTACCCAACCTCAACACAAGTCTAAGTCTTACAAGAAGTAAAACCGTAAAAACACGGGGTTCTATCGGCTTATCAAAGTAAGTATTATCCATAGAAGGTTTCAACACATATTTAATCAAATTATAATCCAGTGTCAATAACAACTGTGAAAACAGAGCCTCTTCTATGTATCTTGTAACCGCCGAGTCGCCGACACTGTCGTTTGCTCAAGACGTTTGTGTCGTGTAAAAGCGAAAGTATGTAGCAATTTGTAGAAATGTCTTTCCCAGATTACAACTCTACTTCAGACTGTAGTTCTGAATTTGAGTTTCATCAGGTTCCAAACAACTACCGTAATTGTATGTACATGTATGGATCTACTTAGTAATTATAATAAAAAGAAAAACAGTCTACCTTCAATTTGTAAGCAGACTACATTTATTCAAAATAAACGAGTGCTGAACATGGAAAAATGGATTTTATGTGTAAGAATTAGTTGAACAATAAATATAGGATTACAGGTAGCCTTTGATGTTGTGCTTCAGTTTTGCATCAGCTTTGGACATTAAAGCATTAATTGACCCTTTACTTAATGAATATTCATGTAAGAAATAATGACATCCTGAGTATAATTAAGATATTCTTTTGACCATAGTAGAAACTAGAAACATGTCTATATATAAACAGCAGATCATGAGATGGCTCATTTTGTTTCAGTCTGTCATATTTTTATGCCCCCAACCAATGGGGGCGGGGGGGGACTGATTTTGCCCTGTTGCCTGGTTTGTTGGCTTGGCTCAAACTTTAATATTGGCAACAACTTGGCTCCTGAGGAAAGTTTATGTACGTTAATGTTTGTTTTATATGTCAAAGCAATGCCATCGCCTATTCTGTTTTTCCTATTGGTGACACTGACACTGTAACCATTTTGATTTAGGTCGGACGTTTCATACTGATGTTGCTTGTCGTCAGAGAACCATGTTTCCGTTAGAAGTGCAAAGTCAAGTTTTTCTTTCCTTGATAAGTGGCATATAATTGTATCTCTTTTTACTACTGATCGGCAATTTGGAGTTAGACAAGTGACTTTTCCGTTTACCCTGTTCAATTTGTTGTAGGTCATCAGATATAAAAGATTGCTTAAATTTCTAATGTCGATGTGGAATTCTGAAGTGTTGTTGTAGTTGTTATGGTCGACGTGGTCCTTAGCTTAAGGCAAGTTTCGCAAGTTGTTATCAACATTAATTCCTTGATTGGTGTCCCAAATGCGTCGCTCTCGAGCATACCCGCCTCGACTACCTCTGTAGTTATGTCTATATTGTAGTATTCCTAACTGTTTAAGCGTTGACAATAAGAACGGATTAGGCTTGTCCGCTGTTGATTCGCCTATTGTGTAAAGATCACACCTGTCGTAGGTAATCCTTGAAACTTGGTCACTCATGGCTGGTGAAAACAAAATGTACTGAGGCGTTACTTCAAATAAAATTTCTAAAGTGATTTTAAAATGCAAATTTCCAACAAAATACTATAAAAAAGTTGATAAAACATACAATTCTAATCACAGTCTGTTTATGTACATACATGACAAAACTCCGGTTTCTGAAAGTAGTAGTTTCTGAAGGGAGGTGATCCCCCGAGAGCAAACATTGCATCACAAAAAGAGAAAATTGCAGACTCTGTTTTATTGAGTCTGTCCATGAACAGTAACACTGCTCATGCCCCCCTAGCACCGGCTTAAGCGGTAAGTCTGGCCATAGTCGGATCATGTACTAAGAAAAAACTAAAATATAGGAAAACGAAAGACAAGAGAAAAATCAAAATCAAATGTAACACAATGAAGCATACTTAAACCGCAGATTGGAATTTCCTGGGAAAACTGACGTGTTGTATTGAACAAATTTCAATTAAGTACAAAGGTCAAGTAAACAGGCAGGATACTTTTTCCTAAAGATTCGACAAATTAGTGACTTGTACGACGTATTTTTTTAGAAAACACAAATAATTACAGTCATATCGCACATAGCAGCTGTCATATATCACCGATAAGTAAGCACCGGCTGATTCTTTTCGCTCGCTTACCTCTCTCGTGATGATGTCACTTGTGATGATCAAGATAAATGTCGAACTCGATATAATATAGAAAAGAATCGTACGTAATGTACTTCTGCTTCGTTCTGATTGCTTTTTTTAAAAATGGTAATTTGTGCTGCTCCAACTGATACTATATAGGATTATTTGAATTACCAAAAGACGAGAAGTTTAAGAAAACGTTATGTGAACGTCTGGGAGAGGGATTGTTTGTTCAAATTTTGATTCTTCCACATTTTTTATATTGGGTCAGCTTACGTTTTGTCTCGATGACTGTTTTACATGAAATTTATACTAGAGAAAATACTGCTGTCAATGACTTGGGTCTACAATTATAAAAACGGCTATGCTACATTCTGTTATTTATAAATGTGACTTAGGACTAGCCAGAGACATATAGGCTACACAAATGCTTGTATATGTCTCTGGTCTAGCAAGTAGGTTAATGGGCCTTTTCTTCATGGGAAATTATACTATTCAAACGTTTTGTTTACAGCGTAAACCCAAATCACGCAGGAACCGTTTGATCAGGATCTGTTCTGATTGCTTAGTCCATAGACTTATTTCTTTAGATTCGATCAGGGTTGTCTAGCGTCTCTGTAATCCCTGTAAATGAATATTCATGAGATCCTGAAATGTTTTATAAATATTCTTATGAGAAAAAAGGATTAATAAACACCATTTAGCACTGTTGACAGCAGATACCAAATATGCTTTTAAATAAATTTCCCGATCCTTCTCTTCTTATATAAACGTTTGCAAATACAGTAGATCAAGATCGGACAGTTACTGTATAAGTTTTCTGATCAGGTTATGCTCTGTTTGCTTATGAAATTTTGTTGATCTAATCCTTTTCTTTCTGTCAGAGCCAATGGTACCTTGAAAAGTTAACATTGTGAAAAAGCCTTTAGATCTTCTGGATATTCGTGTAAGAAATAATGACTTTGTACATATTTTGTGTAATGATATATGAGCACAGGAAAGTTTGGCTATGACAGTAATTGTGTAAAATCAGATCAGAAGGACCATTTGGGTCATGCCAATGAGTTGGGTCCAAACAACTTTTAGACAAAACCTACCGGTATATTATTTCATAAACAAACCGACAAACCCTGATCAGGGAGCTACAACAGAAGCTGTCTGATCTGGATCTACTCTGTTTGTAAATGTGTTTCAATACGTTTGATCTGGATCTGGGTCTACTATGTTTGCATTGACATAAACAGGCACGTGTAACGAAAGGTTTACATTCGTGAAGTGATTTACTCACACATAACTTTTCATCAGGGAAATAGTTGATCATAGATATGATCATTTTTGTCATTTTAGAACATGGACAATATTGACCATAAATCCATAGGAAAAACTAATTGGACGCGTTTTATAGTTTTATACTGATTATTACCTACAGAATGCCCAAAACTAACTTTGAGGCACAATAACCTTACTGGTGTCACAATGATTGGTCTTGAAATTTTTACTTGATTCTTTTTAAGTTACCACAGCTACATATATACACTGATTGGATGCAACAATACGTACTATACAGGATGCGGGTTTTATGGCCATGTAATAATCATTGTCCCCTGTTGGTCATTTGACTAAGGGCCTCTCCGATAACTGACATATGGAGACTAGTGGCACTGCAGGAATATTTACCCACACACTTCGTGTGCATTGACTTAATGCAGTTTCCCACTGTATTTGCCATCGCAGTTGTTGTAGATTAGTCGGAGAGGGCATACGTTCATTTATGCTGTTTGTCTTTTAGGGTTGGGATGGAATAAGTGTGAGGTTGGGCGCCCAAAAGCCGGTTTACCCCCCTGTGACATTTGTCACTGACCGTTCCAAGGCGGTACTTCCATCTCCCCTATTGTTTGTTTGTTCTATCCGTGCGTTTCTTTTTGTCGTTTATATTCATGCACATTTGCTGTTTGTCGTTTTGATGCTGTTTGGGCGGTTGTGTGTTTTGTATGCGGTGTTTTCTGCATGACTCATACATTTAATTTTAGCACATTATGGCCTAATGATCAAGTCATTTATTCATCATTTAACACATTCATTCATACAGTTGGAATGACTAGAAGAATTCTAATGGCTATGTTTACTGTTGTTTCCCTACAAACCATAATTAAATTGCACACATACTGTAAAATTATAATAAAAAAAATGTAGTAACAGGATTAATGTGTGGACCATAATTTTTTACAAACATTTTATTGGTAAAAATAAATTTATAGTGGGTCCAGTCATTAAAATATAAATCACAAGCTTTAGAAACATGAATATATACCCCATTGACGTTTGTTACTGAACGTTCCAAGGTGGTACTTCCATCTTCCCCCTATTGTATGTTTGTTTTGTCTTTATGCGTCTCTTGATATTTCTATTGTTATGTACATTTGCTGTTTCCTTGTGTTGCTGTTCGGGAGGCTGTTTGTTCTGTATGTGGTGTTTCCTGCATGACTCATTCTTGTACTTATATTAATAAAAACATTAAAAGTAATATTTCAAGACTGACAACCATTTGTTATCAAGATCCACACTTTTCTCAGTTTCCCAGCAAAATGCATATTTGGTATTTCCACCTTTACTCGATTTTCATTTTGTTATTGCAAATATTAAAGTAAAATAAATAAATTTATTATCTAATTTTTCTGTATTTTGTCGAATTTCCTTTTTTCTAAAGTTAATACATTTATACATCGTAACGAGAGCGTCCCATTTCATTTGAACCCACCTTGCCAAATTTAAAATCCATCTAAAGTTGTCCGGTTTTGTCTGAAAGTTGTTTGGACCCAACTCATGAGCGGGACTCAATTGGCCCTTCTGATCTGAACCTAAACTATTTGCTAATGGTCTTGATCTTAATCTCATCCTATTTTATAGTTTTTTGAATAGTGTAAATTCAGGTAAAGTAAGTTTTAAGATTAACAAAATTAATAATTATATGTTGAATATCAAGTATCATATTGTATTTCACACCTAAAATAAACATTACACCCCATAAATAGTTTCCCCTACTCGATAAGTGTCACTTTCAATGGCTAATCCATGGACGTAATGTCTGGAAAAGTGTGAAAATATTTTGGTATTTGTAGAAACTGTGGAGTCAAATTTGAGCTAATTTTATAAGCAATCATAACAAACCCTAATTAGACGGATCTGTAGGCTCTGATTTAGATCAACTTTGTTTGCAGAGGCGTTAATTTAAAGGAAAAAGGTTAAGTTTCTGTGTAAATTCATCCCTCTCAATGAGATCCCTGACTGGAGAGCATCACAAGTGACGTCACGATCCAAGGGAGATTATCGAGTACCCGAATGTCAAAAGGCACTGTACGCAGCACAATAAAAACTCTTTTTAAATCAAAATAAGACAAAAATGGTTAGACTTTTATATATTGGTGTTTAATTAACTGTATACTATCAGATTTTGACGAAAATCTGTTTACTTGACCTTTAAAACATAAATATAAATACAGACTACGTATTCTTTACTTGTTGGTTTTGCTATGGCAAAATGGGGAAACAAAAAGGTATAACTAGTAGATTGTCTCCCCTGTATTACATCAATCGTAGGCAACTCATTGTTGGCGCATTAAGCGCGGCGCCTATATGGGCTTACAAAATTTTCAGCTAATGGGAGGAGCAGTAATTTCTGTAGCTTTAATCAAATGAAAGTTGCTTATTAAGCAAAGTAAATAGTATGTACTGGTCGATTAAAAGTGAATAACATATCAAAAGTAATGAAATAAAAATAAGCATTTGTTTGTTATTATTGAATTAAAAGAAATGAATGCATTATTGATACTAAAAAGCTGATCCTTTCGAATTTCCGGTGCAATAGGCTTGCCTAAAGGTCTAGGAAAATATTTCACTTTTTACCGTAAATGCATAGTCCAGTGTCCAGTTTTTGGTTTTATGCGGATTGATTGCAAGTTTAGTTATAGCGTATATTTGCTTTGTAAAGTTTGGTCCAATTAAGAGTAAAATACCTATACATTATGGTATATAAATGAATATTTTAGTTGGTTATCGACTTGAAACCAGTCACAAGGCCAGAAAGACCGAGTATATTTCACCGTAATACGGTGACGCTAAGGAGTTTGTCTATTGGAACGTATGCACATAATAATCACATTTTCATGAATATCACATGCACCTCAAGAATTTTTCCGCCCAATATTTACAGAATGTCTATTAATTAGAATTAAAGAAACCCAGCTATATGTTAAGACTTTCTTTTAGTTTTGAAATAGTGATTAATTAAATTTATGTACGTTATTGTATAAAATGGAGCACATGGGCCCATGATTGGAGATATCTTAATGTCGTGTAATTAGAATTCGACCTTGCTTAGTGCCGCATATGGCATTTTAAACCATTTTCTTTTTCACAGTTCAACTCCAGATGTGTTGCATATAGGTGTGTTATATTAAGGGTATCATATCAGAGTTTATTAAACTATGAATGAGATTTTACAATGAAAATGATACTATTATTTTCTAAGATTAAATAATGACTGATCCGTCAATAATCAATTAAAATAATTTATAAGAACGTGCTAATTATCTATCAAAACTACAATTTTAACTATTTCGGTCTGTAATTCATTTTTTAAACGTTGGACAAACTCATCATTCAGTTGTTTTAAGTATAATTATTTCATTGTTTGATAGAGTGTCTGTAGCAATTCCAACAGAAATATGCTGAACTAAGCCTTTGAATGATTGCATGATTATATTTTCATGTAAAATATTTCGTTTTCATTTATGTTTACACTGTTTTAATAGCAGACAAGTATCGTAATTGAAAAGGTTAGTGCAGCTCATTAGTATTATGATCACTCACATTCTAAGCATTTACAATATACAACATTCACAATATATTTAAACAAAACCAGTATGGCTGTTCTTTATAATGGCGCCCTTTGATGTTTAAATCAATGCTTTTTTGTACAAATTTGTACCTCTACTGGTGAAATTAAGTAATTCACAGTTAGATCAATTGAATAGAATTTCTTCGTCATTATTATATGTACCAGTGTTCTATAGAAGTACAAAAATGAGTCATGCAGGAAACACCACATACAGAACAAACAGTTGCCCGAACAGCAACACAAGGAAACAGCAAATGTACATAACTATAAAAACAACAAGAGACGCACAAAGACAAAACAAACACAATAGGAGGAAGATGGAAGCACCGCCTTGGAACGGTCAGTGACAAAAGTCACCTCATACTACTCATAGTGAGAATTTTGAAAATCTTCTCCTCTGAAACTGGAAGGTTCTCAGCTTTCATATTTAGCATATAGCATCATGTTTATGTCCTCTACAAATTATATAAATTATGCCTCTTGGGTCAAATCTGACCCCGACTCAGGGGTGACCAGTGTGTGTTTTTCAGAAACATATAGTGAAAAGACTTTGTAGAGCTTTTCTGAAACTGGAAGGTTCTCAGCTTTCATATTTGGCATAAATATAAATATAAAGCAGCATGTTCAGATCCTCTACAAAAGTCATACATTGGGCCAAAAGTGGCACAGCCCCAGGGGTGGCCAGTTTTCTATAGAAACATATAGTGAAAACTTTGAAAATATTCTCCTCTGAAACTGGAAGGTTCCTAAGCTTTCATATTTGGCACATATCATCTACTTTAGGTCTTCTTCAACAGTTATATAAGTTATGCCCATTGGGTCAAAATTGACCCCGCTACAGGGGTGGTCAACTTTCTAAAGAAACATAAAGTGAAATCTTTGAAAATCTTCTCCCCTGAAGCTGGAAGGTTCTCACCTTTCATATTAGGCATTTAGTATCATGTTCATGTCCTCTATAAATTATGTCCCTTGGGTCAAATGTAGCCCCGCCCCAGGGCTTGCCAATTTTCAACAAAAGCATACAGTGAAGACTCAACTTTCATCTTTGACACATTGCATCAACTTCAGGTCACCGATATAAGTCGTACAAATTTATGCCCCTTGGGTCAAAATTGCATTGTTTCATATAGAAACATACAGTGAAAACTTGGCACATAAGATAGTTGCTTAATGCAGGGCAACAGTAATGCAGAAATCGCCTACAAGGGTGTTTTACATAAATTACATCCCATATTAAACTACCATCATCTTGATAGTTCAATAATTAATATGGAAGATAATAGAAATAGATTAGAATATGTTATTGTGGTGTAATATGAGTGTTATACATAGTTTAATGATGAGATATTTCCATTAGTCGTTATTGCATTTCAAATACATGTGGGTGCTATGATAATAAGTACCGTATTCTCCCTGGTAAACGTCCATATGTCCCTTACTTCTCGATGTGTGTGTGTGTGTATGTGTGTGTGTGTGTGTGTGTGTGTGTGTGTGTGTAAGGGTAAGGGGACTAATGACTTTGCCTGCGTAGTAATTTTGTCGTCTGCCCAATTGTCGTCTGGTGCTCATTTGTTGTCTGCAAAACTATTTTACATATGTTGAGTGTGGGTGACAAACAAAAGTACAAATAAGAGTACAAAGAACAGCACTACACGAAGAAAGCACAGCAAATGTACATAACCACCAAACCACAAAGAGACACACAAAGACAAAACAAAAAAACGGTGAAGATGGCAGTACCGCCTTGGAACGGTCAGTGCCAATAGTCACTGGGGTTTAAATTGTTTTGGGGGCGCTCAACCTAATACTTATTCCATCCAAACCCTAAAATTTAGATCTCAGATAAGACCCCTCTTTTTATGGGACCAAATCTGCATCCAAACTATTTACATAGGTCATTAATGGCAGGAGAATCCGACGCTAGAATGCAAAGCGTAGCATTTCCCTGTCACGCCTTTACAAACAGAGCAGACACGGACCAAATAGTGCCTGTAGGAGACATCTGGTCTAACAGAGCAGACACGGACCAAATAGTGCCTGTAGGAGACATCTGATCTAACAGAGCAGACACGGACCAAATAGTGCCTGTAGGAGACATCTGATCTAACAGAGCAGACACGGACCAAATAGTGCCTGTAGGAGACATCTGATCTAACAGAGCAGACACGGACCAAATAGTGCCTGTAGGAGAAATCTGATCTAACAGAGCAGACACGGACCAAATAGTGCCTGTAGGAGACATCTGATCTAACAGAGCAGACACGGACCAAATAGTGCCTGTAGGAGACATCTGATCTGGGTCTACTCAGTTTATGGAATCATACAGAACTGTATGTGAAGTTTCTGCCACGCCTAAAACAGTTTGTGTAAAATACCATTATAAAAAGCATAAATATTCATGACATTTTGTACGTCTTACATGAATATTCAACAGGGAAAAGTTTAACAGACGCCCTGCTGACAGTAGGCTAACACTTGACGAACACTTGGAGAGCATTCCAGAACAAGTTGTCAGTCTGCCTAATACATGTAAAATGTCATGCTGTTCAGATCTCTCTGTATCTCCTTCTCCCCTCTCTCTCTCTCTCCCTCTCTCTCTCTCTCTCTCTCTCTCCCTCTATTTCTTTCTTTATCTCGCTCTGTATAATATAAATCCCATCTACTTACACGTATTATCTGAGAATAACCCATCTACTTACACGTATTATCTGAGAATAACCCATCTACTTACACGTATTATCTGAGAATAACCCATCTACTTACACGTATTATCTGAGAATAACCCATCTACTTACACGTATTATCTGAGACTAGCCCATCTACTTACACGTATTATCTGAGAATAGCCCATCTACTTACACGTATGATCTGAGAATAACCCATCTACTTACACGTATTATCTGAGAATAACCAATCCCATCTACTTACACGTATTATCTGAGAATAACCAGTCTACTTACACGTATTATCTGAGAATAACCAATCCCATCTACTTACACGTATTATCTGAGAATAACCAGTCTACTTACACGTATTATCTGAGAATAACCCATCTACTTACACGTATTATCTGAGAATAACCCATCTACTTACACGTATTATCTGAGACTAGCCCATCTACTTACACGTATTATCTGAGAATAGCCCATCTACTTACACGTATGATCTGAGAATAACCCATCTACTTACACGTATTATCTGAGAATAACCAATCCCATCTACTTACACGTATTATCTGAGAATAACCAGTCTACTTACACGTATTATCTGAGAATAACCAATCCCATCTACTTACACGTATTATCTGAGAATAACCAGTCTACTTACAAGTATTATCTGAGAATAACCAGTCTACTTACACGTATTATCTGAGAACCAGTCCAAATGTTATTTTGGAACCCATCCATTGAAGGGGAACAAGAAACAGAATGTTGGTGGTATAATCCATTAACATCATTGGATTAATTACCAAGAATTAACCAAACAGTGTAGATCCTGATCAGAAGCTCATTCAATAACCTTCTGATCTGGGGGCTAGAGTGTTTGCATAAGTCCCTTTAAAATCACACTTGGCATCAGTGGGTTGATTAACATTGCCGGCAAAGGTAAATGTGAATGGAATGTAATGCAATATTTCATTAGTATTTCAATGATGTTTCTTGTCATTTCTACTTTTGATTTAGAAGGATCACCCATTTTCAGAATATATGTACTTCACAACAGCAGGTGTTAAGTGCTTGTGTGGCGGCCGTAAAAAGTCGCCCCGTACTTCATTCTCAGTGTTGTTATATTTTCTGGTCCTCCGGGATCATTAGTTTTTTTTATGTTATTAGTTTTGAAATTGAATACTGCTTAAGCCGGTGCTAGGGGCGTGAGTAGTGTTGCCCCTTTAATTACTACTCATGAACAGACTCAATAAAACCGAGTCTGCAATTTTCTCTTTTTGCATTTCTACTTTTGATTTCGAAGGATCACCCATTTTCAGAATATTTGTATGAACAAATAGTGGGCAGACTGAATGGTTAAGGAATTGACTACCACTTCTGTTTTATTCTACATAAGCTTACCGTGCTCAGTTTACCGGACACCTTAATCCTTGCAACCTTGGGTGTGCATTTATTGTCATTTACAGCGTATCAGAGCAGATAACTCAAACGGCTCGTTTGATCAGACTCTATACATTGGTTATTCGAAATATTTTCATAAGTGTAAGCTACCATACTGAATGAATGAATGTGCACCATAGTTAAAATACAGATGTGTTGTTCCACTTTAATCATTCAGATTAAATAAAGGTAAATGTAACATGGATTGAAATTAGTTCATAAAAGTAGACAGTGTTTATTGAACGGGAACTCGATGCCACAGACTGATAGCCCGATGGAGGGTGTCTTCAAATGAAAAGCATCTGAAATGTTAATGCTGTGGTTATAAGTTTATTCTTATATTCACCGGACCACAGAAGAAATAAGTTAGGGTTAATAGCATACAATATAGAACAGACGTCAGGTTGTATATAGATCTGATATAGATATCCAGGACTCTGCTCCGCTAACAGTACATTATAACAGTCGTCAGGTTGTATATAGATCTGATATAGATATCCTGGACTCCGCTCCGCTAACAGTACAGTATAACAGTCGTCAGGTTGTATATAGATCTGATATAGATATCCTGGACTCCGCTCCGCTAACAGTACAGTATAACAGTCGTCAGGTTGTATATAGATCTGATATAGATATCCTGGACTCCGCTCCGCTAACAGTACAGTATAACAGTCGTCAGGTTGTATATAGATCTGATATAGATATCCTGGACTCCGCTCCGCTAACAGTACAGTATAACAGTCGTCAGGTTGTATATAGATCTGATATAGATATCCTGGACTCCGCTCCGCTAACAGTACATTATAACAGTCGTCAGGTTGTATATAGATCGCATATATAGATATCCAGGACTCCGCTCCGCTAACAGTACAGTATTCTAGATTGCAATTGCATAATGTCTGTTGGTGTTTCAGTTTCAGATGTTGACAACTAGTTAAGCTGGCTTGTATCAGTGTCAAAGAGGAATCATATGTTACATTATCTCGTGTACATTTTACTGGGTCGCATACGTAATGTTTTTGTCCTAAGGCACGTATTGCTAAAATTTATGTTTTCCCTAACACAAACTAAATATTTAGTAATTAGGAGTGATCAGTGAAATGTTCACCGGCTGTTTTATTCTTGGTAGAAACTGTAGAGTAAGCTCTATTATAAAAAGCATTAGCAAACTCAGCAGATCCTGTGTATACGGCCCCTATATTTAAACCGCCTGGTTTGGGCCTACTCTTTGGCAATGTGTGAATAAAAGGATGAGATAAAGGTTTAAAGGTTATTCGTGGACGAGTATGCTTAAACTTCACAGTCGAGCCCTTATAAGATTCTCTGCCACTTCCGAACCAGACTTTCCCTCCCTCTTCCAGCCGCCACACGGTTCCGAACCAGATGTTTTGTCCCTCTTCCAGCCGCCACACGGTTTTGTGACCTAGGTGATATAAGAGTTTGCGATCGTATGAATAAATTTCTAATATCTTCGAACCATTCCCAAAGAGAAAAAGAGAAAAAAATGAGAATGCGCGTCGTCGCTTAACACGTTTATAACCAACTTGTAATATGCAGTTTTAGGTATCGTAAAAACCCCTGTACTAGTGTTGTATGCTTCAAAACCAAATTGGAAACAACGGTTAAACTTGATTATTTCGCCCAAATTTATGAACTGGTGGTCAGCGGAAAGGAATGCAAAGATTTTAACGTTGTCGACTCATCAGGATTTATTTGACAGAATGATATAGTGTGGTTTATGAACGAATGGCGCCAGATCTATATAGTGTTAACCCTTCACTGCTGGGTATTAATGAAAGAAATAATCACATCATAAATATTCATCATGAGTTTTCTTAATAAAATATGTGCACATTTTTACATTTGGTAGAAACTGTAGGGTCAAATGTGTTATAAATTCATAAAAAACAGAAAAGAGGCTGGTCAGGGGCAGCTCCTACAAGACCCGTCTCATCTGGGTCTAGAAGAGAGCCTGGTCAGGGGCAACTCCTACAAGACCCGTCTCATCTGGGTCTAGAAGAGAGCATGGTCAAGGGCAGCTCCTACAAGACCCGTCTCATCTGGGTCTAGAAGAGAGCCTAGTTAGGGGCAGCTCCTACAAGTCCCGTCTCATCTGAGTCTAATCTGTTTCCAAAGACGATACGAGGCGTATCTATGGAGTAATAGGTTGAGCAATTTACAAACAACCAATAACTCGACAGTTCCAATGATGCGATGTATTAAAACATGACTCAAACTCCAATGGAATTAAGGTTTCTATTTCTTGTTTAAAGATCTGATGGTATCCCTTTATTATGGAACGCCTTAATTGTCTAATAAAGAAACACTTAAAAATCTTTAACCTCATATAAACACGATACCTGTATATGTTTATAGAATGTATTTTCATCTTTATTCTACCCTCACCACCTGTGGTGGGGGCTATATAGGAATCACATTGACCGTCCGTCCGTCGGTCGTCCTTCCCTCCGCCCGTCACTCGCGTTTTTCCGGGATATTTGCTTTTTTCTTGAAAACTATTTTTCATACCACCTTCAAACTTAATACATATTATAAGTGTTATGTGGGAACAGCCTTGTTCATGTCTCATTACTCTTGCACACAATTTGACAGAATCATGTCCCTTTTTAACTTCATAATTTGTCTCTTAATTGGGACATACTTTTGAGTTATGCCATTTTCTTGGAACCTGTTTATGATATTGTCTTCAAACTTGGTACACATTGTGATAGTGATGAGAGGATGTGCAGTCAAAAAGGGTTGTAACTCTAAATTTATTTTTGAGTGAGTTATTCCCCTTAATTATTTTTCAGAAGCAATATTTTGTCCGGAGCATAACTTCTCAATTATTGTAGACACAACTGTGAAAATTTATGTATGGATAGAGGGTGATGAGTGGATGTGCAGTCAACAAAGGTTGTAACTCTAAATTCATTTTAATGGAGTTATTCCCCTTTGTTACTTTTCAGAAGCATTTTTTTGTCCAGAGCATAACTTCTCAAGTATTGTAGGTACAGCTGTAAAACTTTATATATGGGTAGAGGGTGACGAGAGGATGTGCAGTCAACAAAGACTGTAACTCTAAATTAATTTTTGAGGGATTTATTCCCCTTTGTTACTTTTCATAAGTTTTTTGTCCAGGGCATAACTTCTCAAGTACTACTTCTGCATTTCTTCACCATTGATCCTAAAACTTTGCATATGCATTTATAATGATGTGTAGACGTGAGTGACATAATTTTGATGTGAGTCATTCCTTGATTGGACTTTTTTCTTTCCACAAGTGTCGATGAAAGGATTATTGAGCTATTGCCTTTTTTGTTGAAGTCATTTGATCTTTTGACAAGATTGAGGGTGGGGTATCAATCACCTTTAGTTCCATTAGGTTTATGTATTATATGTATATATATATTTTTTTAATATAAAGCCTTCATATAAAAAAGTATTGCCAATATGTATTGAAATATTAGCTGCATATATTATAGTTTTATTTTTAGCCCTTTACGTTTCATCTACATATAAGGAAATTTTATCTATATATGTCAATGTTTTTATCTTTATATATATAATTGTCATATGTATATATAGAGATTGTGTATTTTTATAAAGGTTGTAGGTATAAAAAGGTTGTATACAAATATAAGCATTCAAATTGATTTTATATAATTATACTTGCTTATATAAGACAGATCTGGGTCTACTACGTTTGGAAATGCGTGAAAATACGTTCACATGAATGAAAGGGTTAAGGCGTTTAATATTTTATTCATTTGTAAACAATGCTATGTGTTCCATCCATGCACGGAAAAACTCTGAGGTCTCCCCGTAATTAGCTGGACGTAACGATATGACTGAAATACCATTAAAGTGGCGTGTAATCCCGAAATAAACATGCTAAAAAACTCATCGCACAAGGTGGAGAAACGAACATTTGTATGAGATAAAACATATACGGATATAAAACACAATATACGTATTCTAAATGTTAGCTAACCACAAAATATTAACCCATTTTCATATACCTGGTGAATTAGGCTCTTCTTCAATCACACTTGATGTTGATGTCGATTTGAGATTCCACAAAAACAACAAACACACCACGAGGGCCATCGTATGCATCGCTTAGTTTGTTCTGATTTACAGTTTATCCAGTGGCTGCAAACGGTTTAAATAGGAATAGTTATACCTGTATGGTGTAAAGATAGCTAACTAGCGTATTGGAAAGAACACAGCTAGTATTGTATTATATCAGACTGGTTCAGTGTTTGTACTATTACATTAGATCAGACTGGATTAATGTTTATATTTCGACACTAGATACGACTAGATCAGTGTTTATATTTCGACACTAGATCAGTCAAGGTCAATGCTTATGTTTCGATACTAGATCCGACTAGGTCAATGTTTATATTTCGACACCAGATCACACCGGGTCAATGTTTGTATCATGACCTAAGGTCAGACGTTGTCATTGTTTATATTTTGACACTATATCCAACTTGATTAATGTTTATATTTGGACACTAGATACGACTAGTTCAGTGTTTATATTTCAAAACTAGATCAGACAAGATCAATGCTTATATTTCGGTACTAGATAAGACTAGAAAAATTTTATATTTCGACACCAGATCACACTGGTTCAATGTTCATATTTTGACATAAGGTCAGACGTCGTCGTTGTTTATATTTTAACACTAGATCAAACTGGATAAATGTTTATATTTGGACACTAGATCAGACTGGGTCAATGTTTAATTTTCGACACTAGATCAGCCTGGGTCATTATTTATATCCTGACACTAGATCAGACTGAGATAATGTTTATATTCCGACACTGGATCAGACTGTGTCAATGTTTATTTTTCGAAACTAGATCAGGCTGGGTCATTGTTTATATCCTGACACTATGTTAATATTTCGACACTAGATCGGCCTGGGTAATTGTTTATATTTGGACACTAGATCAGACTAGATCAATGTTTATAGTTCACACTAGACCTGACTGGATCAATGTTTGTATTTGGACACTAGATCAGACTGGATCAATTTTTATATTTCCACATTAGATCAGACTGGGTCATTCTTTATGCCGCCACAGTGTGTAGGTTTATCATCACTTGTGCGGCCTTGCTGTACAGACGCTTTTTTATGGCGACGTGGTAGAGTGCATCACTGTGAATCAGGCGACCCGGGTTTGATCCCGGGTCTGAGCGGGTATGTTTCTTTATAAGAACACCCGGTTACATTTGGCGCCCAACGTGGTGCTGTGAATGTATGAGCTACGAGTTCGATTCCCAGTCGTTCTCATACCCATAGAAATTCCGGACGAATCTCAACTTGCTTGGGGAGTAATTCACAGTGTGTAGGTTTATCATCACTTGTACTGCCTTGCTGTACCCAAGGACACGAACTCACGACCCTCAGATATATATGTTATCGTGATAGTTTGCTATAGTATGTCATATCCGGTTTACGTGTATTCGCCGTACATTTCATAGTATGATTGATAAATGAATGAGTCGTATAACTGGTTTGGTGAGCGAGTGGTCACTTTGCACGAGCACCTAATTTTAGAACCTTCCCATCCATCCTTCCCGCTTAAACAGCTTCGTCACTAGATAATCATACTAACCCGACACTCTTCGTCATATAGTCAAGGTGTAAGCACCTTGACAGAATATCGTATTTAGATACATAGAATTGCTGCTCACAGCTACTTTATTCTATTTATAATATTATTAAAGTACAAAAATGAGTCATGCAGGAAACACAACATACAAAACAAACAGTCGCCCGAACAGCAACACCAGGAAACAGCAAATGTACATAACTATAAAAACATCAAGAGACGCACAAAGACAAAACAAACACACAATAAGGGGAAGATGGAAGTACCGCCTTGGAACGGTCAGTGACAAAAGTCACTGGGGGGGGGGGGGGGGGTAAACCGGTTTATGGGCGCCCAACCTCACACTTATTCCATCCCCACCCTAAAAGACAAACAGTGTAAATAAACGTATCCCCTCTCCGACTAAACTACAACATCCGCGACGGCAAATACAGTGGTAAAGTGCATGTATAACGAAAACATTTAAGTGAACAAACTGTATCCACCTATCGCTAGTGTACTCAATGATTGAGCTGCAAACAGAGTACCTGTAGAAAAGTAATAAAGGGTACGACAAAAATGAAATAGTACAGATATCCGACGTTCTCCTTCCATTTCTGGATTTAAGAGGTCGCCTTCATAGAGTACTAAACCCTTCTTGTCGGCGCACAGGCAAAGAGGCCAGCGTGATTGCCAACTGTAAAAGGGTTGACAACCAATCATGCAGTATGTTGTAGTACTACAGGATCATATCCCTTTTTAATGATTTTTTTAACATATTTGATGAACAAAGTGAGAAAATGCGTATGTCCAATAATTTTACGAAGTTTGTAAATCACATCACCATAAAATTCAGGATGTCAAATACCGTGTCGCAGAAGCGCCTTGAGATTACATTGGTACTTGCCAATAAGCGAGAGAAAGTTTTTCTTAGTTTATGGTATCTATATCCTTGCTTAAGCAGTTTTTCAGTTAAAATGAGATTTCGACTGTTAAACTCGTCCATAGATGAACAAGCTCTAGCAAAACGAATAAGTTGAGATATATAAACCCCGTAAGATGGAGCACGAGGAACATCCCCGTCAAGATGAGGAAAATTTACAATATTAAAATCAAAATCATCTCTTTTGTCATATATTTTGGAAGAAATCATTCCATTATTAATTTTAATATCTAGATCAAGAAACGCTGCATAATTGTCGGACGGGTTAGCTTTATTAAATTTGAGTTCTTTAGGATAAATTGTAGGAATCAGATCATCAAAGAAAGGGTTATCTAAGTTTAAAATATCATCCAAATATTGACAAGTTTCATTGAAGGCTTTTATAACGAATTATTGGTACTTTTATGAGATTAGTCTTCAGACTAATTGAGTCACCCTCATTAAATAAAGTATTTCATTTATTCAAATAAAGACATGTTCGGTTTTGTTCAAGTTCTTCGTTATAATACGTCTAAAATTCAACTTGTTTCAGACCTTTTCATGCAATTAAACATTTAGCCTGCTGACGGATGAGTGATTATCTAAACATTTAGCCTGCTGATAAATGAGTGATTATCTAAACATTTAGCCTGCTGACGGATGAGTGATTATCTAAACATTTAGCCTGCTGACGGATGAGTGATTATCTAAACATTTAGCCTGCTGATGGATGAGTGATTATCTAAACATTTAGCCTGCTGACGGATGAGTGATTATCTAAACATTTAGCCTGCTGACGGATGAGTGATTATCTAAACATTTAGCCTGCTGACGGATGAGTGATTATCTAAACATTAAGCCTGCTGACGGATGAGTGATTATCTATGCAAACAGTCCAGATCCAGATGAGAGTCCGGATACTTCATGATACAAACTGTTGGACTTTCCGATTGCATTTTGGTAGAAAACTGATTATAGCTTGAATTATGAAATTATATTGGTAAATACTTGTGAAAAAACCCAACAGTTTGCTCAGCAGATGATTAAACTGATTAAATCTCAGCTATGCCTCATTCAGACAATCGAAACACTTAAGCTATTTTCTATTTTTGATATTTCGAAACTGACGCAATAAATCGACTTGCTACGAATGTCGTTCATGAAGAATCATTCGGTCGTTAGCTGTTTAAAACTTCTGCATTGTATGATTCAACTGTTTAAGTCATTTTAGTTGTCACTTTCACAAACATGTAGAGTTATTATTATTATACCACATTTATATAGAGCTGTTACAACCCGTTTTGTAGTAACGTTGCAAATTGTAGTAATTACTACAAAACGGGTTACTACAATTTGCGTGAAACCCTCCCAACCCGTTTTGTAGTAACGTTGCAAATTGTAGTAATTACTACAAAGTGGGTTGGCATGCAAAGTTCAATATGTAGTAAACTCCTATTACACCGAGCATGGTTGTGTGACTGCAACCAAATTTGGGGTGGTCCTTCATATTGACAATATCCGAGTGCACAGTAAAAATCTTTTCGATACCTTGCCTACTTAAGGAAATAGAGTCAAAAACAGTTTACTACATTTCGTATGGGACCTTGCGACCCGTTTTGTAGTAACGTTGCAAATTGTAATAATTACTACAAAGTGGGTTACTACAGTTTGTTTAAAAACTTGACAACTCATTTTGTAGTAATATTGCATGTATATGAAATGATATAGTATAAAATGATAAAATATTATATAATATATAATATTATATATATATAATATATAATTTTTGAAATTTTTTTTTTTATCAATTTTAAACAATACCATGAAAAAAATGACTTTTTGGCATATGTTCATAATATATAATATTATATAATATAATATATACTATTTTACTACAGTTTGTGTTAAAACTTCACAACTCATTTTGTAGTAATATTGCATGTATATGAAATGATATAGTATAAAATGATAAAATATTATATAATATATAATATTATATATATAATATATAATTTTTGAATTTTTTTTTTATCAATTTAAAACAATACCATGAAAAAAAATGACTTTTTGGCATATGTTCATAATATATAATATTATATAATATAATATATACTATTTTACTACAGTTTGTGTTAAAACTTCACAACTCATTTTGTAGTAATATTGCATGTATATGAAATGATATAGTATAAAATGATAAAATATTATATAATATATAATATTATATATATATAATATATAATTTTTGATTTTTTTTTTTTTTATCAATTTTAAACAATACCATGAAAAAAATGACTTTTTGGCATATGTTCATAATATATAATATTATATAATATAATATATACTATTTTACTACAGTTTGTGTTAAAACTTCACAACTCATTTTGTAGTAATATTGCATGTATATGAAATGATATAGTATAAAATGATAAAATATTATATAATATATAATATTATATATATAATATATAATTTTTGAACAATTTTTTTTTATCAATTTAAAACAATACCATGAAAAAAAATGACTTTTTGGCATATGTTCATAATATATAATATTATATAATATAATATATATTATTTTGTATTATGTATAATAATACTAATATAACATATAACAAAATGTTATAAACAATAATAACATCGCTGAATGTAGTAATTACTACAAAACGGGTTACTACAATTTGCGTGAAACCCTCCCAACCCGTTTTGTAGTAACGTTGCAAATTGTAGTAATTACTACAAAGTAGGTTGGCATGCAAAGTTCAATATGTAGTAAACTCCTATTACACCGAGCATGGTTGTGTGACTGCAACCAAATTTGGGGTGGTCCTTCATATTGACAATATCCGAGTGCACAGTAAAAATCTTTTCGATACCTTGCCTACTTAAGGAAATAGAGTCAAAAACAGTTTACTACATTTCGTATGGGACCTTGCGACCCGTTTTGTAGTAACGTTGCAAATTGTAGTAATTACTACAAAGTGGGTTACTACAGTTTGTTTAAAAACTTGACAACTCATTTTGTAGTAATATTGCATGTATATGAAATGATATAGTATAAAATGATAAAATATTATATAATATATAATATTATATATATATAATATATAATTTTTGAAAAATTTTTTTTTATCAATTTAAAACAATACCATGAAAAAAAATGACTTTTTGGCATATGTTCATAATATATAATATTATATAATATAATATATATTATTTTGTATTATGTATAATAATACTAATATAACATATAACAAAATGTTATAAACAATAATAACATCGCTGAATGTAGTAATTACTACAAAACGGGTTACTACACTTTGCGTGAAACCCTCCCAACCCGTTTTGTAGTAACGTTGCAAATTGTAGTAATTACTACAAAGTGGGTTGGCATGCAAAGTTCAATATGTAGTAAACTCCTGTTACACCGAGCATGGTTGTGTGACTGCAACCAAATTTGGGGTGGTCCTTCATATTGACAATATCCGAGTGCACAGTAAAAATCTTTTCGATACCTTGCCTACTTAAGGAAATAGAGTCAAAAACAGTTTACTACATTTCGTATGGGACCTTGCGACCCGTTTTGTAGTAACGTTGCAAATTGTAGTAATTACTACAAAGTGGGTTACTACAGTTTGTTTAAAAACTTAACAACTCATTTTGTAGTAATATTGCATGTATATGAAATGATATAGTATAAAATGATAAAATATTATATAATATATAATATTATATATATAATATATAATTTTTGAAAATTTTTTTTTTATCAATTTAAAACAATACCATGAAAAAAAATGACTTTTTGGCATATGTTCATAATATATAATATTATATAATATAATATATACTATTTTACTACAGTTTGTGTTAAAACTTCACAACTCATTTTGTAGTAATATTGCATGTATATGAAATGATATAGTATAAAATGATAAAATATTATATAATATATAATATTATATATATATAATATATAATTTTTGAAATTTTTTTTTTTATCAATTTTAAACAATACCATGAAAAAAATGACTTTTTGGCATATGTTCATAATATATAATATTATATAATATAATATATACTATTTTACTACAGTTTGTGTTAAAACTTCACAACTCATTTTGTAGTAATATTGCATGTATATGAAATGATATAGTATAAAATGATAAAATATTATATAATATATAATATTATATATATAATATATAATTTTTGAACAATTTTTTTTATCAATTTAAAACAATACCATGAAAAAAAATGACTTTTTGGCATATGTTCATAATATATAATATTATATAATATAATATATATTATTTTGTATTATGTATAATAATACTAATATAACATATAACAAAATGTTATAAACAATAATAACATCGCTGAATGTAGTAATTACTACAAAACGGGTTACTACAATTTGCGTGAAACCCTCCCAACCCGTTTTGTAGTAACGTTGCAAATTGTAGTAATTACTACAAAGTGGGTTGGCATGCAAAGTTCAATATGTAGTAAACTCCTATTACACCGAGCATGGTTGTGTGACTGCAACCAAATTTGGGATGGTCCTTCATATTGACAATATCCGAGTGCACAGTAAAAATCTTTTCGATACCTTACCTACTTAAGGAAATAGAGTCAAAAACAGTTTACTACATTTCGTATGGGACCTTGCGACCCGTTTTGTAGTAACGTTGCAAATTGTAGTAATTACTACAAAGTGGGTTACTACAGTTTGTTTAAAAACTTGACAACTCATTTTGTAGTAATATTGCATGTATATGAAATGATATAGTATAAAATGATAAAATATTATATAATATATAATATTATATATATAATATATAATTTTTGAAATTTTTTTTTTTTATCAATTTAAAACAATACCATGAAAAAAATGACTTTTTGGCATATGTTCATAATATATAATATTATATAATATAATATATATTATTTTGTATTATGTATAATAATACTAATATAACATATAACAAAATGTTATAAACAATAATAACATCGCTGAATGTAGTAATTACTACAAAACGGGTTACTACAATTTGCGTGAAACCCTCCCAACCCGTTTTGTAGTAACGTTGCAAATTGTAGTAATTACTACAAAGTGGGTTGGTATGCAAAGTTCAATATGTAGTAAACTCCTATTACACCGAGCATGGTTGTGTGACTGCAACCAAATTTGGGGTGGTCCTTCATATTGACAATATCCGAGTGCACAGTAAAAATCTTTTCGATACCTTGCCTACTTAAGGAAATAGAGTCAAAAACAGTTTACTACATTTCGTATGGGACCTTGCGACCCGTTTTGTAGTAACGTTGCAAATTGTAGTAATTACTACAAAGTGGGTTACTACAGTTTGTTTAAAAACTTGACAACTCATTTTGTAGTAATTGTGCATAAATATGAAATGATATAGTATAAAATGATAAAATATTATATAATATATAATATTATATATATAATACATACTTTTAAAAAAGATTTTTTTATCAATTTTAAACAATACCATGAAATAAAATGACTTTTTGGCATATGTTCATAATATATAATATTATATAATATAATATATACTATTTTACTACAGTTTGTTTTAAAACTTCACAACTCATTTTGTAGTAATATTGCATGTATATGAAATGATATCATATAAAATGATTAAATATCACATAATATTATATAATTTATATAATGTATATATTTTTTAAATTTTTATAAAAAAAATTATAATCGATAGGAAACAATACCATGAAATAAAATGACTTTTTGGCATATTTTTATAATATATAATATGATATATAATAATAAGGGTAATCACACAAACTTAAAATGCAAGTAATGCCAAGCTCACTTGCATGAACGTGTGTAGCACTGTGTCCAATTATTATCCCTTATCGCCGGTCCTAATCGCCTTTTAAACCTTAACTCTTTCCAATTTTGTTTATATCTATAACAATTCTAAATACCTAATAAATATTCATTGACCAAATAGTTATAATGAAATATGGACGGTGGAATATTGTAGCATTTTAGAAATTGATCTATAATTTTTCATTAACAAGCAGGAGCCATTTGATCTGGATCTTATCTGTTTGCAAATACGTGAAAATGCGTTTATATGAAGGAACATTTTAAATAATCCATGAATATCCGTGTAAACAATGGCTATTTACAATGGCAACTGTACACTAGCTGGATGTCTTGGTATTGTAGAAACTGTAGAGTCTATTGTAACTTCATAAGCAAACACAACAGGCCCAGATTTGAGACGGCTGCTACAGTAGAGCCATATGCTATGGGTCTACTGTTCTCAAATTCGTATTTATGTAGTAACTGATCAAAAGCGACTGTTCAGAGTAGACCCAGATCCGGTGGACCCTATAATACCTGTTTGATCCTCGGAGTCGTCTGATCAGGGTCCACACTTTTTTTAGCTACTTGGACTATATAGCTCTGAATAGTTTTGTATTTGGAAAAACAATAACCCATATCAATTATAATTATTTCTTATAAAATAGCCATAATGTAAAAGACTAATACACGGTATCTTCTGTCAAGTACTAAAAAAGTTAAAATAATTGCAAAAGGTTTGACAGGGCATTTCCACCAGATAAAAAGACAATGAATATTCATGTAAGATATAGTGATTTTATGAATACTAATTATCTGTTGTTTTATTAAGACATGTGGACAAGATATCAACAGAATCCGATCTATATCATTTTATGCGCAAACAGCAGACTCCTATCTAATAGTTTCGTTTGGGTCTATCCTATTTGCAAAGGTATAGATGTGTGTCTATCTCCAGTAAAGAGTTATGCATGTAGTCGTAATTATCATTTCTTAAATATTCATTAACCCTTAACTCTATGAATATTCATGTAAGAAATAATTGCATTATGAAAAGTAATTAGAATTATTATTAAAATAGCATATGGTCACAGGAAGGTTTGGCCATGGGTCTACTCTGTTTGCAAAGGCGTAGAACGATGTATTTATGGAGTAAAGGGATATTAAGCGGGTTATGCAGGTCCAGTCTGTGGTTTGGAAATATTGACAAATACTCTCCTGGGTCTTGGAAATTTTCAACAAAATCTAGGCCCATAACTCCATCAATGTTCATTGCGATTGGATGAAAACTCGTCAGATGCACAAGTGAACACCCTGAATAATATAATCACAAAGAGTCATGTTGTTTCTAGGATAAATGCTTTTAAAGTTGTTAAAATTCAATATGTTCACAAAATCAAGGTCCATTACTTTGTTAATATGCGACACAAACTTAAAATTCTTATTTTCACAAACCAGCTTTAAATAACCTTGTAGGAGATATGGTCTAGACGCGAAGCGTGACAGACGGATCGACAGAATCGAGAAAAGCTATAGTCCCCCAACTACTAAATGGTGGGGGACTAATAATGAAATCATGAATATTAGTTATATTAATGGTTGTAATAGCATATGGACACACTAACGTTTTTGGTCATTGCAGAAACTAGAATCATTATCGATAATATAAATTCTGAAAGGGTGTGATCCCCGAGAGCAAAAATTGCAACACAAAAAGAGAAAATTGCAGACTCGGTTTTATTGAGTCTGTTCATGAACAGTAATTGAAAGTGCAACACTGCTCACGCCCCCTAGCACCGGCTTAAGCGGTATTCAATTTTCAGAACAAGAAGTACTGAAATTCATGATCTCGAAGGATCAAAAGGTATAACAACACTGAGAATGAAGTACGGGGTATATGTTATGAAGTATATCATAAACAGAGTAGACCCTGATCAGACGGCTTAAACGGGAGTCGCCTGATCTGGGTCTACTCTGTTTGCATAGGCATAGAAAGGCATATTCATGGAGTAAAGATTTAAAATGCTGCGTTATGGTCAATTCATAATGTAAACTACAAACTTTTCTCTTTTATATGATCTTTTTTGGTATATTTATTCGAAGAGCTTGGGTCTTAAAAAGTCTACGGCAAAATGGGTTAATAGTAAAGAAATTATAGTCAAAGTTTTATAAGGACAAGGGGGTCATTTGCCCTATATCGCTCACCTGAATTACGACTTGAACTGAAATTTACACACAGTTTGGATCAAGATCTGATACCAAATTAATGACTGGCTGACCAAGATCCAAGCTGCTTACAATTTGTGACAATTTTGTCTTAGGTCAAAATGCCTAAATCTGATCTTTTAGAAATTCAAGCAGAAGACAATTCTAAAGCAGACATCCTGGTAAGGTTTTGAAAGATCCCATGATTAACTGCGAGATTAGTTTTTATTGAAACGTGTGATAGAAAATTCCAACTAGTATTTGATTTTATTGTAATTATTTACTGCATTGTAATATATTATCTCCAGTCGGCACACATATATTTGATCGAAATTCAAAATGTCCATGTTTCATTTTACTGCAGACAACACTCTTGATTTACAGTCAACTGCAGGTCATGTTCATGTCACTATGTGTTCCAACTACCTTTTGCACTCTTAGCAATTAACTGTTTCAATGCCTAAGAATTGCCGTTATATTTCCGTCTGCTTCAAGTTTAAGAATGGACGTTTGTTCAATGTCTTTGCAAAAAGATAAACAGTGTGTCAAACAGTTTGGATCCTGATGAGAGGCCGAGCTACACGTCGTCTCATCTGGGTCCAAAACTGTTTTGCATATGATATTACAGACCCGTTTATGGCTTTGAAGGGGTTAATGTCTGCAAATATTGTCGCCTGCTTCATTTTTTCCTTCCATATCTATTCAAAAATAAATGTCAGAGTGAAAAACAGTTTTGACCCTGATGAGTGCCAAGTTACTCGGCGTTTCATATGGATTCAGAATGTTTGCAAAGCTTGTCATAAATGCTACGAACCAAAGCAAACGCAACTTGAACAAAACGCATACCTTTTTAGAGGGACAGTTCCTTTTATTATACTTAAACATTTTAAATGAGGCTATGTGTTTTATAATGTCCAAGCTGGTCTAAAACGGCCGGAAGTCAGTTTAAAATAATGATTTGTGTATGTACATGTATATATATACCTAACTATATTGATGCATGACACTTTAACAAAATATTCTGTCTGTATGTCATATAATTTATAGGAGACACACACACTAAACGGGACACCTAAAGAAGATAGACATTAAGAAAGAGAGGGGGGAGATTGCGTGCCTGTGTGCGTGCGTGTGTGTGTGTGTGTAAGAGAAAGAGAGAGAGAGAGAGAGAGAGAGAGAGAGAGACAGAGAGAGAGAGAGAGAGAGAGACAGAGACAGAGACAGAGACAGACAGACAGACAGACAGAGACAGACAGAGATAGAGAGAGACAGAGAGCCAGAGAGAGACAGAGAGAGATAGACAGACAGACAGACAATGGCAGAAAGACAGAAAGACAGACAGAGACAGACATACATAAAGAGAGAACAAGAGGGAGATGATGGCCCTGATATCGCTCACCAGAGTGCCATTGACAGCAGACATTCTAACAGATAATTGCAAAAATCAGTGTTATAACCCTATCAGTGCTAAGCATGACTTGACTGAAATTAGCACAGTTTGGATTCTGATCTGATACATTTGTAACTTCATAATTATGTGGTTTGTACAAGAGGGTTAATTGAAAGATTGGTATGTATTAAAAACAGTGTGAACAAACAGATAATAATTCTGAAGCAGACATCAACTAGAGTATAGTGCAGGTGAACTTCAACTTGACCTCTTAAGATAACTAGCTGGCTAGCTAGTGGTTCAAAGGGTAACCTTTATACTGTAGAAGTCTATTTTAAAATATAACCCACATGGCAGGGCCAAATTTAACCTCAGAACATTGATATTAACACAATTCATAAAGGTATACTAAGTAAATCTATACACCAAATATCTAAGCTCTGGAACATGCAGTTTTGGCAAGAAGATTTTTAAGGTTTTCCCTATGCATAACTAATGAACCAAGCACTCTGTAACAGACAGCTGGTACAACAGTCTGCTTAAAAAAACTAGCCACCCCTGGGGCGGGGCCAATTTTGACCCCAGGGGCATAATTTATATAACTTTTGTAGAGGACCATAACATGATGCTATATGCCAAATATTAAAGCTGAGAACCTTGTAGATTCAGAGGAGAATATTTTTTTAAAGGTTCAAATTGTTGACGAACGACGCACGACGAACGTCATCGGACATCAGGCGATCACAATAGCTATTGTTTCTATTGAAAACTTGACAACCCTGGGGCAGGGCACATTTTGACCCCAGGGGCATAATTTATATAACTTTTGTAGAGGACCTAAATATGATGCTATATGCCAAAGATGAAAGCTGAGAACCCTGTAGATTCAGAGGAGAAGCTTTTTTTAAAGGTTCAAATTGTTGACGAACGACGCACGACGAACGTCATCGGACATCAGGCGATCACAATAGCTCACCCTAAGCACTTTATGCTCTGGTGAGTTAAAAACAGAGATAGTGAGGAAGAGAGCGAGACAGGTAGACAGAAACAGACAGACATGCAGAGAAAAAAGAGAAAATGAGCGGGAGTGAGAGAGGAAGACAGAGAGAGGAAGACAGACAAACAGGCAGTAGTCAGACAGAGAGAGCTAGAGAGCAAGAGAGACATTCAGACAGAGAGACAGACAGAGACAAGCAGAGAAAGAAGTGCAGACGATAAGACCATATCTTTCTCTAAATAAGACAATATACTCTTACTCGTCCGAAGGTGTAAAGATGAAAAATCAATGACATAATGAAAGTAATTCAGATGGAAGGGGCTTGTTTTGGTCTTTTTCAGAAAAACTTTTTAAAACAAGAGGGTGATTGGCCCTATATCGCTCACTTGAGTTACAGTAATATATTTTTTTTAAGTGGACAACATTTCTAGCAAATCATAGAAACTTAGTGCATTGTTTCTTCCTTTCACCGCTGAATCAACTTGAACTAAAATTGACACACAGTCTGGATTCAGATCTAATACCAAGTAGCTGTCTGACCACGATCTAAACTGTTTACAATTTAGGTCAAACTGCCTAAAACTGATATTTTAGAAATTCAAATGACAACAAATCTGAAGCAGACGACATTACAGATCTCTTTGGAAGAGCTTGCTTAAAGGCATGTCTAAGCTCCTTATATAAGTGACCCCTATATACACAGTATCCACCTGTGCTGATTGATTTCCTTGAGTGCTCCTGCAGTGTCCAGTCAGGGTCAGTGACCATATGAGATAAAGTTATGCAATTATACCTTGATCCAGGTAGATAGGCAAATAAAATGCTAGGCAATATTTAATGCCAGTTTTTGTGTGAAATGACCAATTAAAATATCCATAAAAATATTTTAACCCCTTCTCTCATATAAACCTGTTTTTACGCAAACAGAGTAGACCAAGATTAAACAGCTCCTATAGAAACCGTTTGATCAGGGTCTGCTCTGTTACAGAAATAATGTGTTCTTACGGATTAAAAATAACCCCTTCTCTCATATAAACCTGTTTTTACGCAAACAGAGTAGACCAAGATCAGACGGCTCCTATAGAAGCTGTCTGGTCAAGGTCTGCTCTGTTTGCTTTTGACAAGATATAGATTTGATTTTACAGTTTTTATCAAAGCTTAGTGATTGAAATTATATTTTGTCCAATGGCGTTGCAGTATTTTTCAAATTCTCTGGCGATTTATTTTAGTAAATCAGCCGTTACTGGCCATTTATTTAGTAAGTGTCTATTTACCGAAGTAAGTGACAATTTACCAAGTAAGTCGGTCTATTTTATATTTCACCTGCGTTCAGAATCAGTCCAGGGCGGCTAGCTGCTGAAGCCTGTTGGAGCAAATGAAATTGACATGACGCCTCGATATTCCGGACAGTTTTTTAGCAACTGATGTGGATTCAAGCTTTTGAAATGATTTCAAAGAAGGGGGATACAAAAGACACAGTTATCACATTTATAAATATTAAAATGATTTTTATAACTCTTGAAGTCATCATGCTGGACGTTAGCATTAAACATACATGTAAATGAAAAATAAATTAAAAACAGTAATCATGTTTGCTGTCTCTTAACGAAAACAATGTTTTATGACACTCTCGGTGATTTAAATTACTAAACATTGTGTGAGTTGGTTGTTAAAGGGGATTTGTGAGTATTTAGCTATAACTTGGAGCCAGGTCGGTTTGAAGCAGTGTTTAGCTCTTTCTCTAAGAAACATTTGTAGATCTACACGAATTGATCAATTAAGGAATATTAATAACCCATTTGTTTAATAATGTAAACGTTTTAAGGGAACATTTGGTTCAAACAAAAACTCTAGGATCTGATCAGATCTATATACTTTTATACGGAAATAGAGCGAACCCTGATATTAGACTTCTGGTCTTTGTCTACTATGTTTGCGATAAAGCGTTGATATGAGGGAAAGGGTTAAGACCGGTGTTTCCTCGATCGAATATAGACAGATTTGTGTTGCTGCCAATTTCGCTGAAGGGGCCACCAAGTTCTGCCTATAGAAATCCTTGCATTTATACAAATAAACTTGTAAACGTTGGTCTACTCCATTTGCAAATGTGTGAAACGCGTTTATATGAAGTAAAGGGTTAAACGATTTGTAGACATGTGCATTGACGAAAAATGAATAGATAATCAATCTTGATAATCCAATCGAAATCACGGGAAATCTCTGCAAGTACAATGTAATCACCTACCGGTTTTATTAGTGAAATTCTGAAGCGGTTATTGGGAGCTTGAGTTGTCGTGACCTCATGTTTGGACAGTATTGGTTCATACATACAAATGTATTTCAATAAATCAAAATCCTCCATTTATAATTCGCTTGAATATCCACTGCTATTCTCGGAAAACTATGGTGTTGCTGTCGGAAATGTATCGCGTCTCAGGTATATACAAGCGTTTGCCGCATGATACTCTTATGAAAGAGGTGACGGGTGGTGACATGAATGTTTATTACATAGGGCCCGCGACATTTTGTGAACAAAACATAATTTCAATCACTAAATTGGTTAGTATTTGTTAGCCAGCATTTACAAAATAAATCGGTCGCGGGACTGCGCCCCGCAAGACCGATTTATTTTTGTAAATGCTGACTAACAAACACTAACCTATACTTAAACTTCTCTTTATGGAAATGACGTGTCTTACGCATCAGCAAACAGAGTAGACCCAGATCAGTTTTTGTCAAAGCAAACGGGAAAGGGTTAATAGGCGTTTAGAAATAATTCTAGCTCTAGGTGTGAATATTTTAAAATCAGCCAATTAAACGAGTCAATAGTTTTTTTAAAAAATCTAAATTGAGAAGATTACTCATTTTTTGAGTAACATTGATTATTAATTTACAATAATTTTGTTTAAATTTAAAACATTATTTGTTTTCAAAATCAAATTAAAATAAATACAATTAATAGCAATGAGAAAATCTGTATTAAAAACCTAAATTTCAACTTCATACAATTGATAAAGACTATATTACATGACTCGCATAATAAAAAACTATTAAAATAAATGATCCTAATGATACTAAATACTTTTTTTCAATCGCATAAATTAACTGCAGAAACAAACCTAACATTATGCAAAGACCTACGATAGCATCCAGTACAATTTGCAACGTTACTACAAAACGGGTCGCAAGGTCCCATACGAAATGTAGTAAACTGTTTTTGACTCTATTTCATTAAGCAGGCAAGGTATCGAAAAGATTTTTACTGTGCACTCGGATAGTGTCAATATGAAGGACCACCTTAAATTTGGTTGCAATCACACAACCATGCTCGGTGTAATAGGAGTTTACTACATATTGAACTTTGCATACCAACTCACTTTGTAGTAATTACTACAATTTGCAACGTTACTACAAAACGGGTTGGGAGGGTTTCGCGCAAATTGTAGTAACCCGTTTTGTAGTAATTACTACATTCAGCGATGTTATTATTGTTAATAACATTTTGTTATATGTTATATTAGTATTATTATACATAATACAAAATAATATATATTATAGTATATAATATTATATATTATAAAGATATGCCAAAAAGTCATTTTATTTCATGATATTGTTTCCTATCGATTATAAGAAAAATGATGAAAATTTAAAATATATATATATATTATATAATATTGTTTTAAATTGATAAATAAAAATTGTTCAAAAATTATATATTATATATATAATATTATATATTATATAATATTTTATCATTTTATACTATATCATTTCATATACATGCAATATTACTACAAAATGAGTTGTGAAGTTTTAACACAAACTGTAGTAAAATAGTATATATTATATTATATAATATTATATATTATGAACATATGCCAAAAAGTCATTTTATTTCATGGTATTGTTTTAAATTGATAAAAAATTTTTTTTCAAAAATTATATATTATATATATAATATTATATATTATATAATATTTTATCATTTTATACTATATCATTTCATATACATGCAATATTACTACAAAATGAGTTGTGAAGTTTTAACACAAACTGTAGTAAAATAGTATATATTATATTATATAATATTATATATTATGAACATATGCCAAAAAGTCATTTTTTTCATGGTATTGTTTAAAATTGATAAAAAAAATTTTTTCAAAAATTATATATTATATATATATAATATTATATATTATATAATATTTTATCATTTTATACTATATCATTTCATATACATGCAATATTACTACAAAATGAGTTGTGAAGTTTTAACACAAACTGTAGTAAAATAGTATATATTATATTATATAATATTATATATTATGAACATATGCCAAAAAGTCATTTTTTTTCATGGTATTGTTTTAAATTGATAAAAAAATTTTTTTCAAAAATTATATATTATATATATAATATTATATATTATATAATATTTTATCATTTTATACTATATCATTTCATATACATGCAATATTACTACAAAATGAGTTGTCAAGTTTTTAAACAAACTGTAGTAACCCACTTTGTAGTAATTACTACAATTTGCAACGTTACTACAAAACGGGTCGCAAGGTCCCATACGAAATGTAGTAAACTGTTTTTGACTCTATTTCCTTAAGTAGGCAAGGTATCGAAAAGATTTTTACTGTGCACTCGGATATTGTCAATATGAAGGACCACCCCAAATTTGGTTGCAGTCACACAACCATGCTCGGTGTAATAGGAGTTTACTACATATTGAACTTTGCATGCCAACCCACTTTGTAGTAATTACTACAATTTGCAACGTTACTACAAAACGGGTTGGGAGGGTTTCACGCAAATTGTAGTAACCCGTTTTGTAGTAATTACTACATTCAGCGATGTTATTATTGTTTATAACATTTTGTTATATGTTATATTAGTATTATTATACATAATACAAAATAATATATATTATATTATATAATATTATATATTATGAACATATGCCAAAAAGTCATTTTTTTTCATGGTATTGTTTTAAATTGATAAAAATTTTTTTTCAAAAATTATATATTATATATATAATATTATATATTATATAATATTTTATCATTTTATACTATATCATTTCGTATACATGCAATATTACTACAAAATGAGTTGTGAAGTTTTAACACAAACTGTAGTAAAATAGTATATATTATATTATATAATATTATATATTATGAACATATGCCAAAAAGTCATTTTTTTCATGGTATTGTTTAAAATTGATAAAAAATTTTTTTCAAAAATTATATATTATATATATATAATATTATATATTATATAATATTTTATCATTTTATACTATATCATTTCATATACATGCAATATTACTACAAAATGAGTTGTGAAGTTTTAACACAAACTGTAGTAAAATAGTATATATTATATTATATAATATTATATATTATGAACATATGCCAAAAAGTCATTTTTTTTCATGGTATTGTTTTAAATTGATAAAAAAAAAAATTTCAAAAATTATATATTATATATATAATATTATATATTATATAATATTTTATCATTTTATACTATATCATTTCATATACATGCAATATTACTACAAAATGAGTTGTCAAGTTTTTAAACAAACTGTAGTAACCCACTTTGTAGTAATTACTACAATTTGCAACGTTACTACAAAACGGGTCGCAAGGTCCCATACGAAATGTAGTAAACTGTTTTTGACTCTATTTCCTTAAGTAGGTAAGGTATCGAAAAGATTTTTACTGTGCACTCGGATATTGTCAATATGAAGGACCACCCCAAATTTGGTTGCAGTCACACAACCATGCTCGGTGTAATAGGAGTTTACTACATATTGAACTTTGCATGCCAACCCACTTTGTAGTAATTACTACAATTTGCAACGTTACTACAAAACGGGTTGGGAGGGTTTCACGCAAATTGTAGTAACCCGTTTTGTAGTAATTACTACATTCAGCGATGTTATTATTGTTTATAACATTTTGTTATATGTTATATTAGTATTATTATACATAATACAAAATAATATATATTATATTATATAATATTATATATTATGAACATATGCCAAAAAGTCATTTTTTTTCATGGTATTGTTTTAAATTGATAAAAAAAAATTGTTCAAAAATTATATATTATATATATATAATATTATATATTATATAATATTTTATCATTTTATACTATATCATTTCATATACATGCAATATTACTACAAAATGAGTTGTGAAGTTTTAACACAAACTGTAGTAAAATAGTATATATTATATTATATAATATTATATATTATGAACATATGCCAAAAAGTCATTTTTTTTCATGGTATTGTTTTAAATTGATAAAAAATTTTTTTTCAAAAATTATATATTATATATATAATATTATATATTATATAATATTTTATCATTTTATACTATATCATTTCATATACATGCAATATTACTACAAAATGAGTTGTCAAGTTTTTAAACAAACTGTAGTAACCCACTTTGTAGTAATTACTACAATTTGCAACGTTACTACAAAACGGGTCGCAAGGTCCCATACGAAATGTAGTAAACTGTTTTTGACTCTATTTCCTTAAGTAGGTAAGGTATCGAAAAGATTTTTACTGTGCACTCGGATATTGTCAATATGAAGGACCACCCCAAATTTGGTTGCAGTCACACAACCATGCTCGGTGTAATAGGAGTTTACTACATATTGAACTTTGCATGCCAACCCACTTTGTAGTAATTACTACAATTTGCAACGTTACTACAAAACGGGTTGGGAGGGTTTCACGCAAAGTGTAGTAACCCGTTTTGTAGTAATTACTACATTCAGCGATGTTATTATTGTTTATAACATTTTGTTATATGTTATATTAGTATTATTATACATAGTACAAAATAATATATATTATATTATATAATATTATATATTATGAACATATGCCAAAAAGTCATTTTTTTCATGGTATTGTTTTAAATTGATAAAAAACAATTGTTCAAAAATTATATATTATATATATATAATATTATATATTATATAATATTTTATCATTTTATACTATATCATTTCATATACATGCAATATTACTACAAAATGAGTTGTGAAGTTTTAACACAAACTGTAGTAAAATAGTATATATTATATTATATAATATTATATATTATGAACATATGCCAAAAAGTCATTTTTTTTCATGGTATTGTTTTAAATTGATAAAAAAAATTTTTTCAAAAATTATATATTATATATATAATATTATATATTATATAATATTTTATCATTTTATACTATATCATTTCATATACATGCAATATTACTACAAAATGAGTTGTCAAGTTTTTAAACAAACTGTAGTAACCCACTTTGTAGTAATTACTACAATTTGCAACGTTACTACAAAACGGGTCGCAAGGTCCCATACGAAATGTAGTAAACTGTTTTTGACTCTATTTCCTTAAGTAGGCAAGGTATCGAAAAGATTTTTACTGTGCACTCGGATATTGTCAATATGAAGGACCACCCCAAATTTGGTTGCAGTCACACAACCATGCTCGGTGTAATAGGAGTTTACTACATATTGAACTTTGCATGCCAACCCACTTTGTAGTAATTACTACAATTTGCAACGTTACTACAAAACGGGTTGGGAGGGTTTCACGCAAATTGTAGTAACCCGTTTTGTAGTAATTACTACATTCAGCGATGTTATTATTGTTTATAACATTTTGTTATATGTTATATTAGTATTATTATACATAATACAAAATAATATATATTATATTATATAATATTATATATTATGAACATATGCCAAAAAGTCATTTTTTTTCATGGTATTGTTTTAAATTGATAAAAAATTTTTTTCAAAAATTATATATTATATATATAATATTATATATTATATAATATTTTATCATTTTATACTATATCATTTCGTATACATGCAATATTACTACAAAATGAGTTGTGAAGTTTTAACACAAACTGTAGTAAAATAGTATATATTATATTATATAATATTATATATTATGAACATATGCCAAAAAGTCATTTTTTTCATGGTATTGTTTAAAATTGATAAAATTTTTTTTTCAAAAATTATATATTATATATATATAATATTATATATTATATAATATTTTATCATTTTATACTATATCATTTCATATACATGCAATATTACTACAAAATGAGTTGTGAAGTTTTAACACAAACTGTAGTAAAATAGTATATATTATATTATATAATATTATATATTATGAACATATGCCAAAAAGTCATTTTTTTTCATGGTATTGTTTTAAATTGATAAAAAAAAAAATTTCAAAAATTATATATTATATATATAATATTATATATTATATAATATTTTATCATTTTATACTATATCATTTCATATACATGCAATATTACTACAAAATGAGTTGTCAAGTTTTTAAACAAACTGTAGTAACCCACTTTGTAGTAATTACTACAATTTGCAACGTTACTACAAAACGGGTCGCAAGGTCCCATACGAAATGTAGTAAACTGTTTTTGACTCTATTTCCTTAAGTAGGTAAGGTATCGAAAAGATTTTTACTGTGCACTCGGATATTGTCAATATGAAGGACCACCCCAAATTTGGTTGCAGTCACACAACCATGCTCGGTGTAATAGGAGTTTACTACATATTGAACTTTGCATGCCAACCCACTTTGTAGTAATTACTACAATTTGCAACGTTACTACAAAACGGGTTGGGAGGGTTTCACGCAAATTGTAGTAACCCGTTTTGTAGTAATTACTACATTCAGCGATGTTATTATTGTTTATAACATTTTGTTATATGTTATATTAGTATTATTATACATAATACAAAATAATATATATTATATTATATAATATTATATATTATGAACATATGCCAAAAAGTCATTTTTTTTCATGGTATTGTTTTAAATTGATAAAAAAAAATTGTTCAAAAATTATATATTATATATATAATATTATATATTATATAATATTTTATCATTTTATACTATATCATTTCATATACATGCAATATTACTACAAAATGAGTTGTGAAGTTTTAACACAAACTGTAGTAAAATAGTATATATTATATTATATAATATTATATATTATGAACATATGCCAAAAAGTCATTTTTTTCATGGTATTGTTTAAAATTGATAAAAAAAATTTTTTCAAAAATTATATATTATATATATATAATATTATATATTATATAATATTTTATCATTTTATACTATATCATTTCATATACATGCAATATTACTACAAAATGAGTTGTGAAGTTTTAACACAAACTGTAGTAAAATAGTATATATTATATTATATAATATTATATATTATGAACATATGCCAAAAAGTCATTTTTTTTCATGGTATTGTTTTAAATTGATAAAAAAATTTTTTTCAAAAATTATATATTATATATATAATATTATATATTATATAATATTTTATCATTTTATACTATATCATTTCATATACATGCAATATTACTACAAAATGAGTTGTCAAGTTTTTAAACAAACTGTAGTAACCCACTTTGTAGTAATTACTACAATTTGCAACGTTACTACAAAACGGGTCGCAAGGTCCCATACGAAATGTAGTAAACTGTTTTTGACTCTATTTCCTTAAGTAGGTAAGGTATCGAAAAGATTTTTACTGTGCACTCGGATATTGTCAATATGAAGGACCACCCCAAATTTGGTTGCAGTCACACAACCATGCTCGGTGTAATAGGAGTTTACTACATATTGAACTTTGCATGCCAACCCACTTTGTAGTAATTACTACAATTTGCAACGTTACTACAAAACGGGTTGGGAGGGTTTCACGCAAAGTGTAGTAACCCGTTTTGTAGTAATTACTACATTCAGCGATGTTATTATTGTTTATAACATTTTGTTATATGTTATATTAGTATTATTATACATAGTACAAAATAATATATATTATATTATATAATATTATATATTATGAACATATGCCAAAAAGTCATTTTTTTCATGGTATTGTTTTAAATTGATAAAAAACAATTGTTCAAAAATTATATATATTATATATATAATATTATATATTATATAATATTTTATCATTTTATACTATATCATTTCATATACATGCAATATTACTACAAAATGAGTTGTGAAGTTTTAACACAAACTGTAGTAAAATAGTATATATTATATTATATAATATTATATATTATGAACATATGCCAAAAAGTCATTTTTTTCATGGTATTGTTTAAAATTGATAAAAAAATTTTTTTCAAAAATTATATATTATATATATATAATATTATATATTATATAATATTTTATCATTTTATACTATATCATTTCATATACATGCAATATTACTACAAAATGAGTTGTGAAGTTTTAACACAAACTGTAGTAAAATAGTATATATTATATTATATAATATTATATATTATGAACATATGCCAAAAAGTCATTTTTTTTCATGGTATTGTTTTAAATTGATAAAAAAAATGTTTTCAAAAATTATATATTATATATATAATATTATATATTATATAATATTTTATCATTTTATACTATATCATTTCATATACATGCAATATTACTACAAAATGAGTTGTCAAGTTTTTAAACAAACTGTAGTAACCCACTTTGTAGTAATTACTACAATTTGCAACGTTACTACAAAACGGGTCGCAAGGTCCCATACGAAATGTAGTAAACTGTTTTTGACTCTATTTCCTTAAGTAGGTAAGGTATCGAAAAGATTTTTACTGTGCACTCGGATATTGTCAATATGAAGGACCACCCCAAATTTGGTTGCAGTCACACAACCATGCTCGGTGTAATAGGAGTTTACTACATATTGAACTTTGCATGCCAACCCACTTTGTAGTAATTACTACAATTTGCAACGTTACTACAAAACGGGTTGGGAGGGTTTCACGCAAAGTGTAGTAACCCGTTTTGTAGTAATTACTACAATTTGCAACGTTACTACAAAACGGGTTGTAACATAGCGCTCTTTTCACACAGGATATGTGCGTTCAAAAGCGCTTCATATAGATACATTTTATATACAAAGCAGGGTATATTTAATGTGTAATTATAGAACATTTAAAATAAAATATATTTAATACTTATATATAGGTAGAAATAATAATAAAAAAGAATTTATTTAGAACATAGGTAAACCAACTTCATCCTTTCCGCAAGTTTATCTGTCTGTGTGTCATATTATGCTCTATTATATTGTGTCAACGCACTCACATCATAAAAAACAAAATTTGAATGTAACATTCTATGCACAGTGCCAGCACGTCACGCAGTTTTGACACAGACCCAACAGCATTGGATACATGTTTGGCATACAACACTACACATAAACTATTGCCGGAAAATTGGGTAACAGAACAGATCAATTTTAAGTTCATGCATATAAACTAAGCAATACAAATAAACAACTGTTATATACGCGCAATATGCAACCCCTCCAGTCAAACACTATTCGACCCGCTACGGCAATGAGGGAGCACACAAAGGATAATCCGTATTTTAACGGAGTTGTAATAGGATATATCCAAAATTTGATTACAAAATAAAGTAAAGAGTAAAATGTCCTATTATGGGAACCCGAAAAGCCCAGCCAAAGTGAAACTAAACAGGGTATCCCGTATACTGTTCTTACAACATATCCTACCGGCTGCAATGGAAAGGAATTATATCGGACAAATCGAGACTGACTGAGACACGCGATGCTGCATCAGACCGTACATGCTTAAGCTGCCCACTGCCCATATATTACACGACCCAGTTTACTGGTAAGCAAAAATAAGGAAACTGTGTCAGCTTAACAGGAATCCCTTGCACTGGTTGAGGGCAGGGTAGCAAGTCATGCCAGCATGACTCCCAATGTACCAGTGGAGTATAGGGATGTCCTGTTCCAATACGGTGCTCCCTCCGGCATTGGAACTGGAGTTACCAGAGGTACCAAGCATATAGGGATGCCCCGTTTGACAACAACACTCCCTCGGAATCCAACTCCTGGACAGCGGAATCCCGCTGACACAACACCCGCACGTACAACAGCAAGGGGATTCCCTAGAAGTCCGTAAAAAATTATGGATGGGTTTTTGTTGTTCATTTATCTAATTATTTCTTCTACATTTGTGGAGTATTATGTTTGAAAAGGGGGTTTAAAAAGTCCCACAGTCGTCATAAGCGAGTTACAGGATCAACATGATGTGGCTAATGCAGCAGTTATGATAACCGACGATTAGTACATGTAGCTACGTTTTCTAAACTGCCCTCATAATATATCTTGAAGAAAATACGTTTTCAGAGATCTTTTGAAACATGCCAGTGAGCTTGCATCTCTAATGCCTGATGGTAGAGCATTCCAGAGTTTCGGAGCTGCATGCATGAAACTTCTCTCACCGTATTTTACCTTACGACGTTTTGGTACAACCAATGTCAAATAGCTACTTGCTGACATTAACTCTCTGCGAGGCCTGTACACGTCAAGCATGTCGACAATGTACTTGGCGGATTCATTGTGCATGGCTTTATACGTAAGTGTCAGAATTTTGAATTCAATCCGATGTTGAACCGGAAGCCAGTGAAGTTCCTTAAAACCGGCATGATATGATCATATCGAGAAGTCCTGTGTATGATGCAGGCTGCTGTGTTTTGCACTCTTTGATTTTTCCGCAGTTTTTTGTTTGAAATTCCATGCAGGAATGAGTTGCAGTAGTCTATTTTTGATGTAACCAGAGAGTTCACCAAAGTCTTGGTAGCAGCAGGTGAGAGGTACTTTCAAAGTGGTCTATTCGTCGGAGCTGTGCATAACTAGACCTACACACGGAATTGATGTGTGATGTCATATCCATTTGTGAATCGAGCAATGCACCGAGATTCTTTATACACAAAGATGGCTTGATTTTAGAGGGTCCTACATGCACATGAATCTCTTCAGATACTTCTGTGTTTTTTGTATGAAACAGGATGACCTCAGTTTTGTCAGTATTGAGCTTCAGCATGTTCTGGTGCATCCAATAGACTAGTTCTTTGAGACAGTTCTCAACTCGTGATAAAACTTCTTGTTGACAGGAAATGTCCTTGGGCTTAAAGGATATGTATAACTGTGAGTCATCAGCATAAAAATGGTGGTTCAGCCCATGGGTTTTGCAGATTGAGTCGACAGGTTTTGTGTACATGATGTAATGTTTCGGTCCTAGGACCGATCCCTGTGGCACGCTATATCTCATGTTAACCGGAGTGGACAATTCCCCTTCCACTGACACTATTTGATAGCGGTCATTTAGATAGGAGGTCATCCATTCAAGAGGTTTTCCAATGATTCTGAAGTCTTTTTCTAGGCGTTTCAGCAACTTTTCGTGATCGATAGTAACAAATGGCAGCTCCCTCGAAGGCCATACATACGGCTGATAGTTACATGGTTAGACATGGAAGGAGCCATACATACGGCTGATAGTTATATGGTTAGACACCGCAGGAACCATACATATGGCTGATAATTACATGGTTAGACAGCGAAGGAACGATACATATGGCTGATAATTACATGGTTAGACAGCGAAGGAACCACACATACGGCTGATAATTACATGGTTAGACAGCGAAGGAACCATACATACGGCTGATAATTACATGGTGAGACATGGAAGGAGCCATACATACGGCTGATAGTTATATGGTTAGACATGGAAGGAGCCATACATACGGCTGATAATTACATGGTTAGACATGGAAGGAGCCATACATACGGCTGGTAATTACATGGTTAAACAGCGAATGAACCATACATACGGCTGATAATTACATGGTGAGGCATAGAAGGAACTATACATACGGCTGATAATTACATGGTTAGACAGCGAAGGAACCATACATACGGCTGATAATAATTATTTCATGGTTAGACAGCGAAAGAACCATACATACGGCTGATAATTACACGGTGAGGCATCGAAGGAGCCATACATACGACTGATAATTATATGGTTAGATAGTGAAGGAACCATACATACGGCTGATAATAACATGGTGAGGCATCGAAGGAACCACACGCACGGCTGATAATTACATGGTTAGACAGCGAAAGAGCAATACGTATGGCAGACAGTTTGATGGCTAGATAGCGAAGGAGTTATACGTACGGCTGATCGTTGCATTATTAGAAAGATATCCATTTAGGCAAAATGGAGACAGGACTATAAGACAAACGAACCACCTCAACCCCATCCCCACCCAAATGCCCACCCCATCCCCACCCAAATGCCCACCCCATCCCCACCCCAAGGTTAATGTAATGCCAATCGAATATTTGAAAGGGATGTTTAACTACTGAAACTGCTATTATGGCATATCGTTCAAATTTCAAAAACTAACTATCCACTGCAGAATCATATCTATATCATTTCATAAGCATAAAGAGTAGACCCTAATCAAATGGCTCCTACAGGAGTTGAGCCTGCTCTGTTTGCAAAGGCGTATACATGCGTGTTTATGTAGTAAAGAGTTAACAAATATCTATAGTTCGTATAAGCCTATGGGCACATCCTTTGGAGCCATACAAGGTTTACACTATCTGATGACCAAACACCAACGACCCTACCAGCTTTAACTTCCTGACGTGAATGATAAAGGAAGGAGCGCCTGGCTAAAGTGAAATCTTCGTCAACGAAAAACTTTACTATATCCATTATCCCTTGGCTTTGTTCTGAATTTTCAGGCGGTAAGTCGCTAAGATTACGTTTATTAGTCTCCGATGATACAGATTTATCGGCGTTGCCATCGTCATGTGACCTGTTGATATTTCTTAGGCTAACGGGGATATCCTGGTCACCGCACATCTTAAGCATAAACTCATCATTTGCGGGGTTCCATTTTCCTGCTCCAGTGATACCAAAGCAGTTTCTTAGTCGCCAGTCGGTCGTTCCAGTACACCAAGTGTCTCAGTTGCATTTGCCACGGTGGCCGTATGGTCTAACATTTGTACGACGCCGCAGAATACCTACAGTCATACACTGCAGTGGTCACAAATGCTACGGTCGACGTACGGCGTATTTTGAATTTCTGTAACAGAAAATCTACTTCTATCGTACGGGTTTGATGTAATGACCAACGGTTAACCTACGGCGTCCTTTTGGTCGCCGTAGTCTTTTTTGTTTTAAATTTCGCTGCAGCCGCATGGAAGCTGCACGGACACCGGATGACGTCCGTAGTGATTAGTCTTGCGCTAGCGCTAGCTGCACAACTTGATTGAAAAAAACTACGGCGGTCGTAGAAATTATAACTTATCGCTTAAAATTCTACGGCGATCGGACGGCCTGAAAAATGAGGGATACGCAATACGGCGGTCGTGCGGCCTGAAATATGAGGGATACGCCATACGGTGGTCGTGCGGGCGCCCGCAGGTTATCTACGGCCGGCGCAGAAACCTCTCGATTTTAGCGATCTTCGGCTGCCATACGGCCACCATAGCTCTTTCTACCCACTGATCTTTTTCTCGATAACCGAGATGCATATTTCAAATCCCTGCATGCTGCCGTCGACGATTCCTTTCACATACTCGGACATCAGACTTCTAATCAAGGACTGTAACCCATATCTAAAGGAATCTTTCACAATTGCAGGATTTAGCATAAGGGAACAATGTTTAACCATACCCCTGTTCAATATTTATGTAAGAAATAATGCCATCATGAATATTTATTAGCTGATCTTTTACAATAGTACACAAGATTCTTTTTCATATTGGTAGAAATCGGTGAGTCAGATCTGTTATAATTTCTCAAGCAAACATAGCAGACTCAGATAAGACGGCTCCTATAGCCGTCTGGTCTGGGTCTACTCTGTTTTCAATGCATACAAAAGGTGTTTATATCAAGGAGAGAGCTAAACGCGCGTGTATCGGTGATTCACCCTATTTGTTTTTATCAAGCTACGGTAGTTTACCAGTTTGTTCAGTAGACAAGTACATATATCTAAATTCGACGTGTCCAAAAAGAAAGTGTACAGTTTCAGTGCCTATGTATAATAACTAAACGTTCTGTTATATCAATGAAAACGTGCATATGTATAGACCATAAATACAAGTTTTATCTGGTACCATTTTAAAGATTAACACTCATATATTTTTCAGAAAAATGGCAATTTACTAAATTTTCCTTATTTTGTCTATGACGTCAATTCAGTAGTTTATGACGTTTACAAGATGTCTGTCCATTTTCAGTCTCCTTTCTCGCCCTCTCTCTCTCTGAAACAGTTGATTACATTGGCACATGTGTCTATACTGATCTTCTTAACCTTTCTCCTAATGTTTCGCTGGAGCTTAGATATTTCTGTTAGTTTTGGGCTGTACACTAACGACTTCAGATAGCTCCACATAAAAATATCACAAGGATTGAGATCCGGGCTGTGGGCGGGCCACGTCACACCACAGTGCTTCACCTCTTGATATTTCCTCGAAACGTTTTATATAATGCACCCAGCACCTTATTTGCAGTGTGCTGTTTTGTATTTTGCATTGGAAAAGTTCTAAACCCTTTCTTATATTATGCCCAGGGATTTATTGTAGCATGTCTTGGAGCACGTGAACATTTTCGTTACTTCTACTGGTCTATGGTCGACCCGACATTGGAGAATCTTTTACTGTCCCACGTTCTTCAAACTTTCTTACTATCATGTAGATGTTCACTATTCACATTCATGCCTTTATATGCATATTTAAAACTACCTTTGCACTTCAGTAACACTTTTAATTTCATAATAACTTTTCATGATAAAAATACGATGATTCGACGTCAGACGCTACATCGTGAAAATAACAAGTTTTTGAATGACGTCTTAACGTCGCGACATTACAGACTTAAGTGTGTAAATTTTATGCGTAATAAAAACTTAAGCATGTATGCTTTAAAATGGTTATTTTTCACTAATATAGTATATGGTTAAGATTTACCTTCCGTGTTTCTAATTATAGTAATTGCACATGCATAGATTATCAGAGATAATAGCTTCAATATCAAATGAATTAATTTTCAGTTTGCCATAGCAAATACATGTGCATATTTCACATATATCTTACATATTTGGAAAACACATCATATTTTGACTTTGTTAAAATATACCACCTTCGCTAGTTAATGTGTTATTCACTTACAGTTCAATTGTATACAGTTAGTGCGCAGTGTGCGAGACAAGTCGTGACATTAATAAACGGACAGGTACACTGCATACACAGAACATCGTTAACTAAGTTTGCAGTATTAATTACGTGAAATATATTCCAGGCTTAATTACAGAACGAATTAATATCATTCTCTACTTTCATTTGGATTTAAAAATGGCGAATAGCAAAGTCTCTGGAGAAATAAAAACAACACTTTCTGAATTCACAAAACAATGTTCTGAAGTGGATTTATTAATCGCTGACTGTAAAGATGAGGACGTTCAGCAACACAAAAATGAAATTGACGAGGCTATTTTAAGTTGTAAGAAAACCTTGACAAATCTAGAGTCCCTGGTGCCTGTCGAGATGAGAAAGGATGGCGGAAAGGACCGTAAGAATCACTTGTTTGTTTGTTACAGTAATATCTCTATTTTTCGAACACTAAAATACATATTATTATCGATCTTTAAGGCAGGTGGCAGCTTAATGCATGGTGAAAGTCATGCAGAAAGCTCCTCTATGAACTTTCTGCATGACTTTCACCATGCTTTAAGCAGTCACCTGCCTAAAAGGGTATCAATTCTTCTATGCAGAAAATTCGAATAATCGAGAATTTACTGTGCTTTGTCTGTTTATTACTTTTTTTTTAAATTTGTCAACATTTGAGTAAATGTAACCCAGCATGTTTAACCATTTATTCAATGAATACGCCTTTATTCGCCTTTGCAAATAGAGGAGACCTGGATCAAACGGCTCCTATATGAACTAGTTTAGATATGATTGTACATATGATTATTTCAGCCATGGCCGAACATTCTTAGGTTCGTGTGTCACTATGATATAGGTTCGTGTGTCACTATGATATAGGTCCGTGTGTCACTATGATATAGGTTCGGTGTCACTATGATGTAGGTTCGTGTGTCACTATGATGTAGGTTCGTGTGTCACTATGATATAGGTTCGTGTGTCACTATGATATAGGTTCGTGTGTCACTGTGTTATAGGTGCGTGTGTCACTATGATATAGGTTCGTGTGTCACTATGATATAGGTTCGTGTGTCACTATGATATAGGTTCGTGTTTCACTATGATATAGGTTCGTGTGTCACTATGATATAGGTTCGTGTGTCACTATGATATAGGTTCGTGTGTCACTATGATATATGTTCGTGTGTCACTATGATATAGGTCCGTGTGTCACTATGATATAGGTTCGGTGTCACTATGATGTAGGTTCGTGTGTCACTATGATGTAGGTTCGTGTGTCACTATGATATAGGTTCGTGTGTCACTATGATATAGGTTCGTGTGTCACTGTGTTATAGGTGTGTGTGTCACTATGATATAGGTTCGTATGTCACTATGATATAGGTTCGTGTGTCACTATGATATAGGTTCGTGTTTCACTATGATATAGGTTCGTGTGTCACTATGATATAGGTTCGTGTGTCACTATGATATAGGTTCGTGTGTCACTATGATATAGGTGCGTGTGTCACTATGATATAGGTTCGTGTGTCACTATGATATAGGTTCGTGTGTCACTATGATATAGGTTCGTGTGTCACTATGATATAGGTGCGTGTGTCACTATGATATAGGTACGTGTGTCACTATGATATAGGTACGTGTGTGTCTATGATATAGGTGCGTGTGTCACTATGATATAGGTTCGTGTTTCACTATGAAATAGGTTCGTGTGTCTCTATGATATAGGTTCGTGTGTTACTATGATATAGGTTCGTGTGTTACTATGATATAGGTTCGTGTGTTACTATGATATAGGTACGTGTGTGTCTATGATAATTGAACTAATTAATATTCACGATGACATTATTTCTTACATGAATATTCATGGAGTAAAGGATGAATATAAACCCTGTCCCTGTTCAATATTCATGTAGGAAATAATGACATCATGAGTATTTATTATCAGAATATTTATAACGTAAAATGTTCAATGGAATGTTTTGCTCTTGCTAAAGGTCCCGTCACACCTTGGCGTTCTGGTCAGCGTTCTCTGGCGTTTGAGTAAACGTTGGTAGTCGCCCATGGTCGCCGGGATAGCGCGAGAAGAGCGTTGTTTGAACGCTTGTGAACGCTGGTGAACGTCGGTGATCGCCGGGAAACAGTGGAGAACGCTGGCCCGGAAAAAGTTTTGAACATGCACACAATTTCTCACTGAGACCAGCGTTCTTCAACGTTTGATTTTAAACGCTAAGGAACGTTTAAGAACGTTAATTGAACGTTTTACTAACGTTCGATGAGCGATGCACGCGTTCGGATATCGTTAGTCAGTCGTTACTCTAGCGTTACTTGGTAGTTACTAATCGTTTGCTTTGCAGTGAACAACTTACTGGCGACCTGTCAACGACCGCTGAACGGTCCCCTAGCGCACGCAGCGTGTGACGAAAGTCAAACGAACATCAAAACGCTATTCTGTCGTTATTCACACGTTAGTCACACGCTCAGCACGCTCGTCTAACGTCTGAAAACATTTTTCCCGACCAGCGTTCTCTGCCGATTCCCGGCGATCACCGACGTTAACTAGCGTTCTTCAAACAACGCTCTTCTGGCGCTATCCCAACGATCATGGGCGACTACCAACGTTTACTCAAACGCCAGAGAACGCTGACCAGAACGTTATTGCGTGACGGGCCCATAAGGTTCATGGAGGACCCCTTCGATCTCCATGCGCTGGACTACGGAAATGACAAGACTATGAAATAGAGGATCTGTTTCGAAATGTCTTTTAAGATCACATGTTCCTAAACGAGCCTTAGAAAATGGCGAGCTTAATAACATTTTCTTGGTGAGTTTAGGAACATGTGATATTAAAAGACAACGAGCATCAGATTCTTTTTCTAACAGAACAAAAAGGTGTATTTTCGCCGTTTAAATGACATGTAAACTTCCGTTTGAATGGTTTGACGTCATATACAGTGCCCCCTCTCTACAACGACACCATTTGGGATACGAAGATTGTATATGTTGTTCAGAGGGAGTTTTTATAGGGGGGAAAGTCAAACATAATTAGCTTGTTGCAGATCCCCAGAATAGGTGTATTTCTAGAACTAAAACCGTTATGCCTCAATCAAACCCTATGTTGTGACCACTCTTTAGAATCGTCACAAAGTGACGATTCTAAAGAGTGGTCACAACATAGGGTTTGATGGAGGCATAATGACAATACGATGGAAAAAGTTGTTTCTGGAGCCTTGTTGTTTCGGAAAGAGTGACATGCGTTGTTGTAAGGAGGGAATCGTTAATGAGAGGGCCGTTGTGGGGAGGGCGCACTGTATGATGTATGACGTCATACATGTTCTAAAGTGATCTTACACGTGTTACAGATAAGGGATTCTCACATACCTTCCCTTATCTCTGAGTTAGAACAACGGGTTAAGATTCCCTTATCTGTAACACGTGTAAGATCACTTTAGAAAGTATATATGACGTCATACATCAGATATTACTTCAAACCATGGAAACCGATGTTTACATGTCATTTAAACGTCAAAAATACACTTATGTGTTATGTGAGAAAAAGAATCTGATACTCGTTGTCTTTGAAGATCACATGTTCCTAAACTCACCAAGAAAATGTTATCAAGCTCGCCAAGGCTCGCTTAATGACATTTTCTAAGACTCGTGTAGGAACATGTGATCTTAAAAGACAACTCGCAACAGATCATCTATGTCGTAACCCGTTGTTCTAACTCAGAGATAAGGGAAGGTATGTGAGAAATATCTGTACATTTGACTTTAAAATTTCCGAGCTACAGATAACGGTACGTACTCAAATACGGACTCAAATACTAAAATCGTCATTTCTCCATTGCATATCATTCATTGACAGGGTAGATAATCATGTGGTTCCTACCGGTTAATGATTTTATATTTATTGTATACCTATCGCATATCTTTCATTGACTGGATGGACGATCATGCGGTTGCTCCCGGTTTATTTTGTATATCCTTCATTGACCGGATGGACAATCATGCGGTTCCTTCCGGCTAGTGATTTTATATCTATTGTATATCTATTGTAAATCTTACATTGTCTGATAGATAATAATGTGGTTCGTTCCGATTATTGATTTCATCCATGTGAAGCGCTTATTAACACACATATCCTGTGTGAAAAAAGCGCTATATAAATGTGGTATAATAATAAAAAAAAATTATAATGTCTGCAATATAATAGATCATATATAATTAGGATCCTAATTGTGTGACACTGATATTGCACTAAGAATCTCTTTTCGTAACTTTACTAAACTTTGGCAGCCGACAAAAATAAGCATAAGACAAATTCTCTGCAAGCTGAAAGTCACAGGGTTTTCTTATGCCAAGTGTATTTATTTTAAAATCGTTTCATAAATATGCTGTATGCAATAACGGGAGCGTTTTTCTTTCACCCATACATTTGCAGTGTGGGACTGGATCAGGCACTAAGGGTTTTAGTGTCTGATCTTGCCCTTTATTGTAAACATAACCCTCATTGTCTGGGTCTCTTATTATTTGTCTGGGGCAGAAGAGCGCTTTCGCACATTGTAACTGAATTGTTACTTTGTTTAATGTTTGGTACTTTGTATGAGATTGTTTTAATTGAGGGACTTAATGAAGATTAGTTACCCTTGTTAAATAATGTCGTTCATTTCATTCAATGTTCATTCATAGTAGACGCTGTTCAAGTTTCTTGTCTAAATCTTGGGGACATATGTAGGTTTGTAACTCACATACACAATGTTGGAAGTCGTCTAGCATTGTTTTTATTTTTATTTGCATATGTTACTAAGATACTGTTGTTATTGTTTTTAAAGCAATTTTTAAACCAGTTCAATGCCACACAATAATCACATTTAATGATTAGATTATTTACTAAATTGATTTCTCTGCCTAATTCTATGCCTGAATAAATATACAATTTCTTTGTAAAGGTTACATAGGATGGTTAACCCATAGGGTACATGGTTTGATATTTTTCATCTTTTGCAGCAATGAAACTTACATTTTTTCAAAGTCAAGATGTTAATAGCACAACCTTTGATTACTATTAATGATCATCAAAAGAAAAGTATAAATGTACATGTATATAGGCACAGGACGCAAATGGAACGGATCCAATTAGGAAACTTTCCAATGAGGTTTCTGGCTTGGTTCAGTTCTATTTGTTTCTGCAGTTTGTATAATTATGCTGATTTCATTTTGCATTATTGAAATGGTTTAATAGCGTAACTACTGTACTCGAAACATTGTTTATTGATTAAGGTATTTTATTCATTCATTCATTAGATTAATTGAGTTACTCTGAACGCCCTTCGTTCATTCATTCATTCAATCCGTCATAAACCTTCTGCATACAGTTTCGATCCAGACGAGACGTTGAATAAATCAAAGTCTCATCAGGTTCAATTAGTTTACACTCTAACTGCATTTTTCAAAATTTGAAGCACATATCATTTTAGTTTTACTAGTACTAAGCAAAAATATTGTCACGTATTTATAATAATGACAGCGTGGGTAAATGACGTCACAAATATGTGATTTTAATAGCGCGTGCATTCATCCACCTGAATCGGGGTCAGATGTCATTTATGCATTTCATTTTTTTATGTGCAACACTTTATATATTATAGCTTTATATTAACTATTTGGATGCTAGTGGCAAATCAAATCTATGATAACAGATTGGATCCAGATTAGACGCCATGTTACTCGGAATTTTATCAGGATCCAAAAAGAATAAATCTACAAATTGAAGCAGACAACATTTTATTAATTATCCAGACGCAACATTACTGAATTTCTGAACATTGATTTCATATAGATCTATATTTTGCTGTTTTGCATTTTGTATGAAATTCTTGTTTTGAGGGCCTCAAGGTAGATTAGTCATTATAACTAATTGAGCTACCCTCGTTAAATAAAGTCTTTCATTCATTTTCATTTCATTCATTCCACCAAACCCTATGTTGTGACCACTCTTAAGAATTGCATCGGTTTGGTGAAGAAATGAAGAAGTTATTCTTGAAAATGTTTTAAATTACGTATCTTGTCTTGAACTCTGATTAATTTTTAACCCTTTACTCCATAAATACGCATTTCTACGCCTTTGCAATCAGAGTAGACCTAGATCAGACAGCCCCCATAGAAGACGTCTGGTCATGGTCTGCTTCGTTTGCTTTTGATATAATATAGATATGATTCTACAGTTCCTGCCATGGCCAAAACTTCATGTGTCCATGAGCTATGCTATCCATTAATTTAATTAATATTCATGATGTCATTATTTCTTAAATGAATATTCTTGAGGTAAAGGGTTAAATTGTAAAATCCCGATACAAGCAAACAAAAAACAAAACCACTGTTTACAAATGTTTACAAAAGGGTTAATCAACAGTACGAAAGAAGACAAAGAGTGTGCGATTTGATAAAAACAGGAAGAAAAACAAGCAGTAAGCTCTCTCTAAACAGGACGTTCAAATTAATGTAAATATCGGTCTTTAAGACAAGTAGCAGCTTAATGCAGGGTAAAAGGCATGCAGAAAGCTCCTCTAGGAGCTTTCTGCATGACTTTAACCCTGCATTAAAGAGCCATCTGCCTAAATGTAAGTCCTTCTGTACTAGAGTTCCAGTTTATATGGGTTTTACTGTAACTAGAAGTAAACAATCGGCTAATCCCAAATTAACAATACTCACGTTTTCTAGAGGAGCCCTCTGATCAGGGTATACACTGCTTTCGTTCAGAAACCTTTATCAACTTACGGTAGAGCCTGTCTAATGTAGATGGTAGCTTAATGCAGGTCAAACGTAATGCAGAACGTATCAGAGCATAGGGTTTGGTGGAGAAATTATTATTTTAGTATTTGGATACGCACTTTTATCTAAAAAGTGGTCACACAATAGGGTTTGGTGGAGAAATGACAATTTTAGTATTTGAATATGTACATCCTATATCTAAAGAATAGTCACAACACAGGGTTTGGTAGAAAAATGACTATTTTAGTATTTAAAAACGCACAGAGTGGTCACAACATAGGGTTTATTGGAGAAATGACAACTTAAGTATTTGAATATGTGCCTATTTATAATGATAATTATAATGATAAAACTCATTCTATGTCCCAATTTGCCTTGTTAACCCCTTACTTTATAAATACGTCATATATTACTTCATAGATAACGTCATATCTTTATTCCATAAATACGTCTGTCTATGCATTCGCAAACAGGGTCCATGCTTATAAAGCTTTTTAGTTGAGTCTGAGTCCGTTCTCAAGTTTTTGATTGGTCAGATTTGAGTTCCCAAGCCACGGGCTCAAATCTGACCAATCAAAAACTTGAGAACGAACTCAGACTCAACTAAAAGTTTTATAAGCATGGACAGAGAGTAGACTGAGGCCAGACGATGTCTGTAGGTACCGTCTGATCAGAGTCTGCTCTTTTTGCTTATAAATATAAAGTTTATAAATTCTAAGGTTCTACCATGGCCGAAATCCTGTGTTCATGGGCTATTATAGCAATTATTCTATTATCTAATAATATTGGTAATGTCATGTCATATCATAACCAAACAGAACATACCCTGATCAGACGACTCCTACGGGAACCCACTGATCAGGGTCTACTCTGTTCGGAAAAGCGTGAAAAAGAGTTTATATGAAAGAAAGGGTAAGTAAATACTGATGAAGTAAATATTGCATAAATATTCACGAGTGAAAGGGATTGACCCTTTATTTCATGAATATTCAAACAAGAAATAATGCCGCCATGAATATTATTATGATTTTCTGTTATAATGGCACCATGACCAAAATATTTTTATCGTAACAGAAGCTGTAGTATCATATATAATATCTATATAATATCAATAATACCACGGGAAAACAGAGGAGAATCTGGGTCTACTCTGTTTGTAAAGGCGTAGAAATGCGTATTCATTGAGTAAAAGGATTAATCTGCGAAGCAAATGTGTTGCGGTCAGCTCTGAATACAATACATGTTTATATATAACTTAATTTGACTGACTCATGGCTAGGTGTTGAACAGTATTCATCCTGATCAAATATTTAGTGTCTGATCTGGATTCAAACTGTTGGCATTGACTTTCATGTTATAATTAGCTAGTTCACTCACACTGCCTCATGATTATTCACACACGAATATTAATTTTCTCATTTTATTTCAGATGACAGCGGAGTCTTTTCGACAGGTAAGAAACAGATGAACCTCGATATCTCGATATTTAAGAGCGTATGTATACACATTACTTTGAGATAACAGAAGTTCGAGTCATCCGATTTCTAATCCGGACAATTTCTCACGTTCACAGCATGATGTGCATCTAAAGTATTGCTAAAAGCTCCTGTAGTAGCTTTGAGGGTTATTTTCGACCTGCTTACATCTTATATTGACGTTCGAGTTATCCGAGTTCGAGTTATCCGAGTTCGAGTTATCGAGGTTCAAATCGGCTTATTTACAAGTAGCTCTCATTTCGCTGTGGAAAAGTAAAATATCTACTCAAATAAACTATTTCACTGCCATAGATTGTCGTCTGTAAATGTTGTCGTCTGCTACAATTTTTAAACAGTTTGAATTCTGATGATACTCTCGGTGACTCGGCATCTCATCTGGATCCAAACACTTTGCATAGGTTACCATGGATACGCCACAGGCAGCGACAGTGTTTAGATGTTACACGGTTGTTACTTCGTCCGAAGCGTCGGCTACAATTTTCATGTTCCATTTTTCTTCATTTTGTTTCGAAAATAGTCACAGTAACAAACAGTTTAGATCCTGGTGAGACGCCGACTTTTGGATCCAACTGTTTGTTTAGGTAATCACCAATGCGACATTGGCAGCAAAATTTAGATCTGGTTTAGACCTGTTTGCAACTGCGTGATAATGCGTTTAGATGAAGGAAAGGATTAATATACACATTTTGATCTAGTCATGTACACGTTTATCTCACTGCTACATATAATACATTAAAATTTTATCTAATTCTAATGATTGGATTTGAATGGTCATCTGCAGGACTATTATAAACAATCCTTTACGTCATAAATGCGCGGATTACGTCATGCGCATATTTACATAATGAATGCAGACACTACGTCATACGCATATTTACGTCATAAATACTCATTCTACGTCATGTGCTTATTTACGTCTTAGATACTCATATTACGCAATACGCATATTCACGCCATCGATACTATTAGTTACACGGTTATTTGGCAGGGTGTACGGGCTGGTATGACCGGGTTAGATCCCGTATTTCCTGAGGCGTTAGCCGAAGGAAATACGTGATCTAACCCGGTCATACCAGCCCGTACACCCTGCCAAATTACCGTGTAACGAATTTATTACCAGTCAGAGATCCGATTTACCCAATTAAGAAACGAACAACTCTTATTTTGCTGACATTAGATCTCTAATTGTATGACGACATGACAAAGAAAACATGACGTCATCACAGAGCAAATATGACGTCGTCTCAGAGAAATTTCGAAAGAGGAATTGAAACTTCACTTGTAAACATTAACGGTAACACATTGTACTGATAAGTTGATAGTGTTAATTTGAGGAACGTATCAGGTACAGTTTTTTACGTTCATTATCGATTATTTGGTCGTAATCCATCCAGAATTATTGGAGTAAGGACGATATGAAATTTCGAATCGACGCTAAAAATAAAAACAAAACGAATGACGTCACGCGTCAAATTTGAATAATTCTGTATTCTCCGTGGAAGCCGCTGAATACGGTACTGTACACCCCGGCAGTTTTTGGCAAACTGACCAATCAAATTCCAAGGATTTACTCTGACTGGTAATAAAAGTATTATACTACGTCATGCGCTTATTTACGTCATAGATACTCATGCTGCGTCATAAATACGTATATTTACGCATTTGTACTCGGATTAGACTCAGATCAGACAGACCCTTTGGGATCTGTGTGATCAGAGTCTGCTAAATTTGCCTATGGAATATTTTCTGAGTCGATAATTTAAGCCATGCCTAACAATCCTGTGTATATATGCTTATAAAGCCTTTAGTTGAGTCTGAGTTCGTTCTCAAGCTTGTGAACTCAAATCTGACCAATCAAAAGTTTGAGAACGATCACAGACTCAACTAAAAAGCTTTATAAGCATGGACCCTGAAGTCATACTATAACAGTCCGTTAACTGGTATCCATGTGATTATGTCCACAAGAACCTGGTGAATGTGTGAAAACAATAATGAAACGTCTTCCATCAGTTCCCTTTAAAGTAAAACCCTTCTAAACTGGAATTCTAGTGGAGCATAATTTAGACACTTTAAGGAAAGTGGCTGCTTAATGCAGGGTGCAAGTCATACAGAAAGCTCATAGGTGAGCTTTCTGCAAGACTTAAGCCCTGCCATAAGCTACAACCTGTCTCCGAAGCCGATATTTATACTAAATTGAATGTCCGGTTCAGAGGGGTTTTAATATATTCTTTTCAGATTCGAGAATTTTTAGTTCGTCCAATGGCTTGGTTGTACAGCCTACGGATGTCAACACAGGAGGTAAATATATATGTACATGTATAATTTTGTAAGACACGTTTGTAACAATTTCACTGTAACAAATACAGCGGAATCTCGGTATCCCGACCTTTAACCTTTGTATCTCGACCTTTAACCTCGGTATTTAACCTCGGTACTCGACCTTTAACCTTGGTATCTCGACCTTTAACCTCGGTATCTCGACCTTTAACATCGGTATCTCGAGATAACACTTTCAGTTCGATTGCTGGTCGCGTTCTTCTTTGTTCACAATATATTTCCGCTTTTCTGAAAGTGCGTCCCTTAATTTGCAGATGGAGAGTATTTTTCCCATGAGTGAGTGACAGAGACCTAGCTTTCAACCCGGGCTTTGGTTAACAGAACATATGCCAGTTCACCATCGTTATTCAACTTGTACAACCATGTACATTGCTGTTATAATTTAATATACATAATGCAAGTTACATATTTCAAATGACCTTTAAGTTCAGCCAGAATCAATTTGGTTGTGAGCAAACTAATTACTGCTGAATTCCGATATCTCGATCTGTATCCCATTCCCTCATATACTGACACCTTTTGACACCTCTGCAAAGTCACCTATTGAAACCATTGTGATAAATAGAGCATTTTCTCCTTTAGGAGCAAATGCTCTATTTATCACAATGGTTTCAAACTACAGTATTCTAAAAGTGTCCTTTTCTCTAGTTAATGCTCCTTTTTGGTAGATTTATTCAAAGTGGTTGGGTCTATAAATAGCCTATGAGGTAATGGGCTAAGGGATCATACACAGCACATCGAGATAACAGAGATTCAAGTCAGCCGAGTTCTAATCTAAACTCCTCGGTTTGAATCACAGGATCTAGGCGCGTGACAGTTTCGTAAGTACTACTGATAAACATCTTTAAATACGTTTAGACTACTTAGACAGCAGAAAAAAATATATTTTTTTTTTAATTTCGAAAACATTTTTTACCTGTCAAAGTATGTTGTCTAAAAAAGGAGATGTTTGTCAGTAGTATTTATGAAATGGTCACGTGCCTGACACCTGTGGTTTGAACATACCCGGTATGTACTTACAAAGCGTCAACAAGTGCGTTTCTCCTGCAAAAGGAACAATTTATATAAACAGCAAGTTTATCTACTTCCCGTCGATCAGACCGCTCCTGTGGGTCAGATCTGGGTCTTCTCTGTTTGCAAATGCGATAAATCTTTACTCCATAAATACATTTTTATACCCCCCTTTTGAAAAAATGGGGGTATATTGCTTTGCACATGTCGGTCGGTCGGTCGGTCGGTCTGTCGCTCGGTCGGTCGGTCGGTCGGTCGGTCGGTCGGTAGATCGATGGTTTTCGAACGATAACTAATAAACGACTTGGCCTAGAATCTTCAAACTTGCTGTGGTGGTTGGTCATGACAAGTAGATGACCCCTATTGTTTTTGAGGTCACTAGGTCAAAGGTCAAGGTCACCATGACCTAAAATGGTGAAATAGTTTCCGATCAATAACTGCTCAAGGTTTTAGCTTAGAATCTTCAAACTTGCTGTGGTAGTTGGTCATGACCACTGGATGACCCCTATTGATTTTGAGGTCACTAGGTCAAAGGTCAAGGTCACCATGACCTTAACTGGTAAAATGGTTTCTGATCAATTACTGCTCAAGGGTTTGGCTTAGGATCTTCAAATTTGCTGTGGTGGTTGGTCATGACAACTAGATGAGTCCTATTGTTTTTTAGGTCACTAGGTCAAAGGTCAAGGTCACCATGACCTTAAAGGGTGAAATGGTTTGCGATCAATAACTGCTCAAGGGTTTGGCCTAGGATCTTCAAATTTGCTGTGGTGGTTGGTAATGACCACTAGTTGACCCCTATTGTTTTTTAGGTCATTAGGTCAAAGGTCAAGGTCACCATGCTCTTAACTGGTCAAATGGTTTCCGATCAATAACTGCTCAAGTGTTTGGCTTAGAATCTTCAAACTTGCTGCGGTAGTTTGTCATGACAACTAGATGACCCCTATTTTATTTGAGGTCACTAGGTCAAAGGTCAAGGTCACCATGACCTTAACTTGTAAAATGGTTTCTGATCAATAACTGCTCAAGGGTTTGGCTTAGCATCTTCAAATTTGCTTAGGTGGTTGGTCATGACAACTAGATGAACCATATTGTTTTTAGGTCACTAGGTCAAAGGTCAAGGTCACATTGACCTTAACTGGTGAAATGGTTTGCGATCAATAACTGCTCATGGGTTTGGTTTAGGATCTTCAAACTTGCTGTGGTGGTTGGTCTTGACCAGTAGATAACCCTTTCTATTTTTGAGGTCAAAGGTCAAGGTCACCATGACCTTAACTGGTGAAATGGTTTGCGATCAATAACTGCTCAAGGGTTTGGCTTAGGATCTTCAAACTTGCTGTTGTGATTGGTCATGACAACTAGATGACCCCTATTGATTTTGGGGTCACTAGGTCAAAGATCAAGGTCATCATGACCTTAACTGATGAAATGGTTTCCAATTAATAACTGCGCAATGGTTTGGTTCGGGATCTTCAAACTTGCTGTGGTAGTTGGTCGAGACCACTAGATGACCTCTATAGTTGTTGAGGTCACTAGGTTAAAGGTCAAGGTCACCATGACCTTAATATGTGAAATGTTTTCAGGTCAATAAATGAGCAGTGGTTTGGCTTAGGATCTTCAAAGTTGCTGTGGTGATTAGTCATGACCGCTAGATGACCTCTACAGTTGAGGTCACTAGATCAAAGGTCAGGGGGTCGGGGGTATACATGTTTTACAAACATCTCTTGTTTCTATGCCGTTGCAAAAAGATCAGACCATGACCAGACGGGTCTTATAGGGGCTGTCTGATCAGGGTGTGCTCTACGGGTCCTATAGGGCTGTCTGATCAGGGTGTGCTCTACGGGTCCTATAGGGCTGTCTGATCAGGGTCTGCTCTACGGGTCCTATAGGGCTGTCTGATCAGGGTCTGCTCTACGGGTGCTATAGGGCTGTCTGATCAGGGTCTGCTCTACGGGTCCTATTAGGTCTGTCTGATCAGGATCTGCTCTACCGGTCCTATAGGGCTGTCTGATCAGGGTCTGCTCTACGGGTCCTATAGGGCTGTCTGATCAGGGTCTGCTCTACGGGTCCTATAGGGTCTGTCTGATCAGGATCTGCTCTACGGGTCCTATAGGGCTGTCTGATCAGGGTCTGCTCTACAGGTCCTATAGGGACTGTCTGATCAGGGTCTGCTCTACGGGTCCTATAGGGTCTGTCTGATCAGGGTCTGCTCTACGGGTCCTATAGGGTCTGTCTGATCAGGGTCTGCTCTACGGGTGCTATAGGGCTGTCTGATCAGGGTCTGCTCTACGGGTCCTATTAGGTCTGTCTGATCAGGATCTGCTCTACCGGTCCTATAGGGCTGTCTGATCAGGGTCTGCTCTACGGGTCCTATAGGGCTGTCTGATCAGGGTCTGCTCTACGGGTCCTATAGGGTCTGTCTGATCAGGATCTGCTCTACGGGTCCTATAGGGCTGTCTGATCAGGGTCTGCTCTACAGGTCCTATAGGGGCTGTCTGATCAGGGTCTGCTCTACGGGTCCTATAGGGTCTGTCTGATCAGGGTCTGCTCTACGGGTCCTATAGGGTCTGTCTGATCAGGGTCTGCTCTACAGGTCCTATAGGGCTGTCTGATCAGGGTCTGCTCTACGGGTCCTATAGGGTCTGTCTGATCAGGGTCTGCTCTACGGGTCCTATAGGGTCTGTCTGATCAGGGTCTGCTCTACAGGTCCTATAGGGCTGTCTGATCAGGGTCTGCTCTACGGGTCCTATAGGGTCTGTCTGATCAGGGTCTGCTCTACGGGTCCTATAGGAGCTGTCTGATCAGGGTCTGCTCTACAGGTCCTATAGGGCTGTCTGATCAGGGTCTGCATTGTTTGGCTATACTTTGATATATACATCATTCTGCAGTATCTGCCATGGCCAAACTTTCTCGTGTGCAATTAATATTCATGAGGTCGTTAATCTATACATGACTATACATGACTATACATGACTATGCATGACTATACATGACTATACATGACTATACATGGCTATACATATAGTAAAGGTTTGACAGGTGTATCTTGGGAGTACAGGTGTATCTAGGGAGTACATAGTATACCGACTTGAAAACCGTAGACGACCATGCAACTACAGTTGAACATCGATATCTCGAACTTCAAGGGACCGTACAAATTACTTCGAGATAACAGATATTCGGGTTATCTAATTTATAATCTGACCAATGTCTCAAGTCCACAGCTTAAAGCAGGTCTAAAGTGTATTTACAGTACAGTTGAACTTCAAAAACTCCAAATTCAAGGGATCATACAAATTAGTTCAAGATAACAGAAGATTGAGTTATCCGATTTCTGATGTGGGTTATTTCTTAGGAGGTTTCAACATTACCTGCATTAAGCTGTCATATGTGTTTTACTATCGATTATCGGTACACTAAACCGATTACATGTAATAATCGGTTTTAACAGTGATAATTTACATAAACATTGTGTATCTAATTATCATAAATGCATTTTAGTTAATATGCTATCTTCTATTTAAGGCAACATATTTATTACATTAGAATATGTGTTTATCTCCTGTTTGAAATAATTTGTTTAAAATGTCTCATAAATGTGTACTGGTGTTAGTTCTCGTCATCAGCCATTGCTGAATAAATGTTTCATCAAAACTTTGAATTAGTGTGTTATCTATTGTTGTAAACTGAGTAAAGAATCAAGAAAATAAGTTTTGATATACAATGTTCCCTCTATTTAACAACGTTTGTTGGAATCAGGAAAAAGGTTGTCGTAGGGAGGGAGATGTTGTTGGGAGGTGCCAGTGTTTCATTACAAATGATAAAGTATAGTTTATACTAAGACCAGTCAAACTTGTAGTATGCAACCACCTAAAGGCCTGGACCAAAGTGACTACTGAATGCAATATACCAACATTTACAGGTTTTGTATATCTTGTTATACATTTATTTTACAAGCTATGATTCAGTCTGTATTTCTGGGTAAATTCTGGCTTAAAAACTCACATTTTTTTGTGCAGGGTCGTTTGCACATCTGAACAAGCCATCAGAATGTGTCACGCTATTCCAATGTCATTGAGCTCGTGTCTCGAACATTCTACCCTGTTACCCCACCACTGCTTTCGGTTGAATGAGCGATAACCAACAGGAAATAGCCCAAAAAAACTTATTAGAATTCATGACAAAACGCAAGCCTATATGTCCATTAAGGTTACTGTAGTTCGCACGTTGAGAAATGGGCGTGTGTGTTTAGGTCCGTCAGGAATAGAAGTGTTCGGAAGATATATATTAATCCATGACAATGACAATGATGATAATAATAATAATAATAATAATAATAATAATAATAATAATAATAATAATAATAATAATAATAATAATATAATAATAATAATAATAATAATAATAATAATAATATTGCAGACCCTGATTAGAAGGTGGTACAGAGTGTCGTATACCACAACGAAAAATTGTTGATAACTGTATCACCTGTACATCTATTATTATTATTTTATCACATAACTTGTCTTGTGGGAGTGCCGTAACAGAGTGCCGTTTTTCGCAGAAATGCACTTATGCATTTTTTATGCAAATAAGTAATCATTAGTCAATCGTTGCGCTCCGTGTGCGCCCTCCGTTCTATTACTACGATGCTTGTAAGCAATGGCCGAAACAGCCGTTAGCTATATAGCCTGTTTTATTTTCTATGGTATTTTAAGGCTTATGTGATAAAACGAATCTTATATACAGAGCTACAGATAATGGTGGGTACACAAATACTAGAAATTGTCATTTCTCCACCAAACCCGATACGTACTGTGACCACTCTTTAGAATCGTCTTGAAGAGACGATTCTAAAGAGTAAAAGAGTGGTCACAGTATAGGATTTGGTGGAGATATAATATTTTCATTTCTCCACCAAACCCTATACTGTGACCACTCTTTAGAATCGTCTCTTTGAGAAGATTCTAAGGAGTGGTCACAGTATAGGGTTTGATGGAGAAATAAGAGTTATTCTTGAAAATGTTTAAATTTATGCATCTTATCTGGAGCTCTGTTAATCAGGTGAGTGATACGAGATCATATACTGCCACATTAAAAATAATTAGTAAATAAATAGTCATTATTTCGTACATGAGAATTTATCAGACAAATTGTATAATTAATCTTTCACAATCACAAAGCAATCGGAGTGTATCTCTGTGCTATTTAAAACAACGAGTACTGATACTATCAGTATACAGTCGAACTTCCATATCTCGAACTTTAAGGGACCATACATATTTGTTCGAGATAAAAGAAGTTCGAGTTATCGGAGATTTAATCTGGACAATATCTCTAGTTGACAGCTTAATGCAGGTGTTAAATTAAACTGAAAGCTCATATATGAGCTTTCAGCATTACTTTACATCTGCACATCAAGCTGTCACGTGTGTTTAGATATATCCGTAATGATACATTTAAGAGCAAATCTGTATTGTAAGTTTTGGAAGGACAGAGCTTTTAGTTCAAGTTATCCTAGTTCGAGATATCGAAGTTCAACTGTATTTTGAATTTATTTGAGAAATGAAATACGACACCTGTTTTTGTTAACGTCATTTCGGGGTACATACATGTACGAGGTAAAGTATAAGAAGGAAGTTGAGATAATGGACTGCAGGTAATTCACATGATTTTACACTGCATTACTTTATTGCAACCAATGCTAAAAATAGAACATGACAAAACCAACAAGAACTATGACCATAGTCTACAGTGTATCCCAAGGGTACACGGGCAAACTAATGCTCTCCATAATACCTCTACACTGACAGCGATCCAGATCAGAGGCGTAAACGTATATTTTATTTCTTCACCAAATCCTATAATGTAACCACTATTTAGTGGTTACGGTATAGGGTTTGGTGGAGAAATGAGGATTTTAGTATTTGAGTACACACCTTTATCTGTAGCTCTGTACATATACACAAAATTATACGGTGGACAAATACACGTGCAGTAAAAACTGCATCATTCCATACGCAAGCAGAACCGATTCTGATTCGACTGTTCTCACAGGAGCTATCTGATCTGGATCTACTCTGTTTGCAAAGTGGTCAACACGCGTCTCTATTAGGCGAAAGACTGTTGGGTCGGGTCACTGGAACAGTCTGATATGGACCATCTCTGTTTGAGGGATCTCTATAACCCTTTTCTCCATGAATATTCATGTAAAAAAAATAATGACATCATGAATATTAATTAAATTAATTTGTTATAATAGTACATGGGCATATGAATTTTGGCAACAGCAGTAGAAACTCTATAATCATAACTATATTATGTCATAAGCAAACAGAGTAGCCCCTGATCAGGTGGTTCCTATAAGAGTCGTCTGATCTGGGTCTTCTCTGTTCGCAAGACATATTTATGGAGAAATGGTTATGGTACCGTGTTAATCTAGTTGCATGTCGTGCAAAGCGAGGAAACCATTAACCCTTTCCTTCATACAAACGTGCTGTTATTTTGAAATAAATGTTTCTTTATATTCTTAAATGGCTACACTGTACCACCTTGCCTAAGTTTTTGATATTCAGTAGGTATTGAATTCAGAATAAGCATACATGTACGAGTAGAACAGAGAGAGTTAAAGGATAACCTTCACACACTGGCCGTGAAGATAGCCCGAGGGTAATACTCGTGTTTCATATGCTAATTCGGATTACTAAAGCCGAATGGACATTTTGTATATATAGTTTAGTTACCATTAAGTATTTTATCAATATTAATAAGTTTAGACATTTGAAAATTGAAAAACGATAACATGTTTGTACAAAATGACGATTTTTAATGCACATGTTACATGTAACGCGCCATGTGTCTGTATGAATTTTATTTCTTCAATATTTGCTAGTTTAGGCTATCTTTAAACTGCAGTTTATACACCTTTAACTGTCGAAAGTATTATTGTATTCATATATAAGGTATTTATGGGTCCTTTGATTTCTAATGACTGACTTTCAAATCAGACGCCTTCATTCATACTGGTGTCATTTTTTTCACAGAAGTCCGACATAAGGTCGCCGGATTCTGAAATCCCACTTCCCCTTTCCCAGTATTTACACAAGTCCGATATAAGATCGTCGGATTCTGAGATTCCCCTTTCCCCCAAAAGTACAGAAGTCCGACATAAGGTCGTCGGATTCTGGAAGCCCCATCCCTTTCCCCAACATTCACAAAAGTCCGACATATTGTCGTCGGATTCTGAAAATCCCTTTCCCCAATGTTTACAGAAGTCCGATATAAGATCGTCGGATTCTGAAATCCCCTTTTCCCCAAAAGTACAGCAGTCCGACATAAGGTCGTCGGGTTCTGAAAGCCCCGTTCCTTTTCCCAACATTTACAGAAGTCCGACATAAGGTCGTCGGGTTCTGAAAGTCTCCGCCACCATAATAGAGAGAGAGACACACACAGAGCGGTTAAACAATGAACCCATATCATAACCATTTCATATCTCAAATTATCTCATTTGTATCACGGGGTAATCATTATAATCACATGGATATCTCGCTAAACGTGACAAACCGATGAAATATCCTTACAACTGAAATTGACCTGCCAACTGTCCCCAAATATATTTATCACGGTGCCAGAAAACCACAGCCCCTTCATGCAAGGCTTCGTACAAACTGCAGTTCCTTGAATCTCGTATCATTATCTCTTCTCAAAGAATATCTCTGACACTGCCTGATGTACAAGAAGTGGCCTCGATGAAAATGCGTCGCACTTCTAAGCCCTTTCACCGCCGAAGTCGCATAAATGCAACCCGACAAATAATGCAGTCCCTGATCAGACGCCGCCTTCACTTTTTGTCTCGTTCTCTATTTCTAGATCTGTGCTTTTTTCCTATTGAAATTTGCATTTATTTATCTCATTTTCTTATTTTACAAAAGTGGTTTGCAGACGACAATTAGAAATTTGGCGCCGAAAGGGTTAAATTGTTACAAATACAAATACAACAACCAAAGAAAATATATTTTCGATGAGGTTGCCAAATTCTCTTCTCCTTCACTTTCTGTCTTTCTCTTTGGTGACCCTCGTTTGAATTATGATACACACATCGGTACGGTCAAAGCTGTACACATCGGTACGGTCGAAGCTGTACACGGGTTTGTCCAAACTACAAAACGGTTCTAAGGACGGTAAATATCTCCTTCATTTATTTGTTCTGTTCTGCCCAGAATGCTAACCTCTCTACATATGTGTGTCAATCTTTTTTTCTATTTTTGTTTGTTTTCTTCTAAATTATCTTTCTCGAAGTTGTTGTGTAAATTGGAATATTCTGTCGAATTAATTGCTTTAGTTAGTCATTGAAATTATGCTAGTGTAATAACTAGCAGCCGTTTCTGTATAAAGCCGGTGTAGGTGATACGGAGATGGGAGACAAAAAAATAAGCAGTCTTGCTATCGTTTCAATCATATTTCTTATTTGTGTTATCAATAATATTGCAAAGATATACAAGTGAAATATTTTTAAACCTAATTAAGATAACTTTCAAGAATAACTTCGTTGTTCCTCCACGAAACCGTATGTTGTGATCACTATGTGGAATTGTCTCGAAGAGAGGATTCTGAAGAGTGGTCACGGCGTGTGGTTTGGTGGAGATTTTAGAGTGGTCACGGCGTGCGGTTTGGTGGAGATTTTAGAGTGGTCACGGCGTGTGGTTTGGTGGAGATTTTAGTATTTGAGTACGTACCTATGTCTGTAGCTAGTATTTGATTACGCACCTTTATCTGGTGCTAGTATTTGATTGCGCGCCTTTATCTGGTGCTAGTATTTGATTATGAGCCTTTATATGGTGCTAGTATTTGATTACGTGCCTTTATCTGGTGCTAGTATTTGATTACACACCTTTATCTGGTGCTAGTATTTGATTATGAGCCTTTATCTGGTGCTAGTATTTGATTACGCGCCTTTATACGTTGGTCGGTTTAAAAGCTCTGCAGAGCTTGTGTTATCACTGTTATTGTAAAACTCCGACTTTAAATAGATATTACTTTACTTTACTTGACTTGACTTGCTAGTATTTGATTACGCGCCTTTATATGTTGTTAGTATTTGAGACTTAAAGACTGTTTGATTACGCGCCTTTATCTTGTACAAGTATTATATTACGCGCCTTTATCTGGTGCTAGTATCTGATTACGCGCCTTTATCTGGTGCTAGTATTTGATTACACACCTTTATCTGGTGCTTGTATTTGATTACGCGCCTTTATACGTTGCTAGTATTTGATTACGCACCTTTATACGTTGGTCGGTTTAAAAGCTCTGCAGAGCTTGTGTTATCACTGTTATTGTAAACCTCAGACTTTAAATAAATATTACTTGTTGTTACTTGACTGGACTTGCTAGTATTTGATTACGCGCCTTTATATGTTGTTAGTATTTGAGTACGCACATTTATATCTAGCTAATACACTGTATTTGAGTACGCACATTTATATCTAGCGAGTACACTGTATTTGAGTACGCACATTTATATCTAGCTAGTACACTGTATTTGAGTAAGCACCTTTATATCTAGCTAGTACACTGTATTTGAGTAAGCACCTTTATATGTTGCTTTGTTACTGACCCAGTTCTTTGCTGTTTATTGACTTCAATATTACATATCTTTGTTACCCAGAGCCCTGATGTTAGAAACATGCCTTAGTAACTAATAATAATCACCATTTGTTCCAGATAAAACTCAAACAACCCTTTCGGCGCTAAATAAAGTTCATCTGCTAACGATTGTCGCCTGTTTCGGGTTTCAAATTGACGTTTTCTATAATTTCTTAACAGGTGTCAAACGGTTTGGACACCGAGGAGACACCGAGTTACTCGGCATCTCGGCATCTCCACTGGATCCAAACTGATTGCAAAGGATATCACTGTTTTACCTATTGGTGTCGAAAGAGTTAACCCTTTGGATGCTAAAAATTCAAAGTGGACCGATCCATCATAATTTAACAGCAGAGTCCATTTGGCTTGAAAGGGTACACTGTGCGAGATAAGTTGAACTAACTGTACAGACCCTGATCAGAGGGGTTCCTCTAGACGTCCACTGACCCTGGTCTACGCTGTTTGCAAATACCAGTAGTCCCGTTCACCGCACCAGGGCAGTTTAAGCTCGGTACAAAATATTATCCAGATACCGAGCAATGCGCTCCTTGGTCAGGTTACGTACAGTAAGACCTGTCCTACTCGGCCATTCATTTAGTGAGCATAGGAGTCTTAAAAAGCATTTCAGTGTTTAACGCACGACAAAAGTAATGCAGAAAGCTCCCGCAAGAGCTTTCTAAATTACTTTTGACCTGCATTAAGCTACCACCTGCCTTACAGACCCATAATTAGACCTCATTACTCGACTTTTATTCTGATGTTAACACATTTCCTACTATAGTGACGCATTTTGACGTGACTGTTTGAAACCATTGTGATAAATAGGAGCAAATGCTCTTTTTATCACAATGGTTTTCTAAAATTCTCCTTTTCTATAGTTAATGCTCCTTTTCGGGGTAGATTTATTCAAAGAGATTGGGTCTAAAATAGTCTAGGAGGGAATGAGATAAAAAACTTTAATGATTTTTATCTTCTTTTGATTGGTTAACACTTTCCCTGTTGAATATTCATGTAAGAAATAATGACGTCATGAATAATTATTAACCGAATGTTTACAATGTGAAAATCTTAACCCATTACCTCATAGGCTATTTTCGACACAACCTCTTTGATAAATCTACCGAAATGGAGCATTAACTAGAGAAAAGGAGAACTTTTGAATTTGTAGTTTGAAATCATTGTGATAAACAGACTATTTGCTTATATAGGAGCAAATGCTCTATTTATCACAATGGTTTCACAAAGTGGCTTTTACAGAGTCTTCAACAGTTGTCAATATCAGGGAATGGGTAAATGGGAATATTTTGCTTCGACAAAAAACATAGAATCTATATCCTGTCATAAGCAATAGAGCAGACTGTTCCTACAGGAGCAGTCTAGTCTAAGCCTGCTCTATTTGCAAATGCGTGAACAAAGCGTGTATATAAGGGAAGGGTTAGAACATTTAAGAAAATTCCGAATGAGTGTCCAATAAGTTTATTCTTAATGAGACGCGGGTTCTGATAGAATGCGATCTATATTATTCCATAAACGAACACAGCGGGCCTGATCAGACAGCTCCTATAGGGACCGACTGATCTGGGTATGCCCTGTTTACATAGACTGAAAAAGCCTTTATGTGAGTGAAATGATTGATGAGTTATGAGTGTACAAAACATGAGTTTGGCTGGCCAAATCTATGGCTGGGTCTACTCTGTTTGCAAAAAGGCGTAAAATGTGGAATTATCAAGTCAACTCATTTCCTCATAGGCTATTTTAGATCCAACCTGTTTGAATTAATCTACCGAAAAGGAGCATTAACTAGAGAAAAGGAATTTTTTAGAAATTTTTAATTTGAAACCATTAAGATAAATAGAGCATTTGCTCCTATAGGAGCAAATGCTCTATTTATCAAAATGGTTTCACAATGTGAATTTTATAGAGGCGCAAAAATGCGTCATTAGGTGGCAATGTGTTAATGCTTCATGGTTCAGGGTAAGAGGTCTGCAATCCTTACCCTTGTGAATATTCATGTAAGAAATAATGACGTCATGAATAATTATTGACTATTTTTTTTTATTATGGCTTATATACACAGGACTGTTTGATGTTGATACAAACTGTTGGATTATATCTATAATATTCAAAAAGCAAACAGAGCAGACCCTGATCAGACGGCTCCTACTAGAGCCGTCTGATCTGATCTGGGTCTTCTCTGCTTGCAAAGGCCTGAAAAAGTGTTTGAATGGGAGAAAGGGTTGAAAAGCCGCTATAGAGCGTTCTGACTGTACAGACAGAAAATTGGGCTAGACATAAAGGGGGGTTACACTTTGGTATGACTGGCACGTGACAGATAACGGGTCATATGAACCCTGGGCGTTATAAAGAGTCCATCAGCTACCCAGGTCCCACACTCCACTACCCGGATCTGTCTAAGCGTGAACAAGGTAAGTAGGCGCTCGTTTACCACGTAACACGTCCCCTGTTCAATGGCTAGTTCTTATTTCAATACCTACTGAATATATGAGCACTTTTCTAAACAGACATATGGAAGATGGGACATTGTAGACATTTTAGAAAGTAAGAAAACAGATCTGTCAAATTTTATTAGCAAACAGAGCGGACTCTGATCAGACGGCTCCCATAGGAGCCATCTGATCTGGGTCTACTCTGTTTGCAGATGCGCGAAAACACGTTTATATGAGGGAAAGGTTTAATTCACTCTTATGGTTAGCGACATGACAACGGGACACATGCAAGCAGTGTAGACCCGGATCAGTTCTGAATATGTTCGGAGCAACATATGAAGATGCATACTAAGATACTAAAATCGTCATTTCTCCACAAAACCCTATACTGTGACCACTCGTCGAGGGGATTCCTAAGAGTGGTCACAACATAATGTTTGGTGGAGAAATAAAGAAGTTATCTTTGAAAATGTTTTAATTTACGCATCTTATCTGGACCTCTGAAGTTGATGAATGTCATACAGTGCCGGGCCTATACATTGTTTGTACATGCTATCTGACACTGATACCAAAAGTGCACGTATTGTTAGACAAGTTTTCTTTATAATATGTACAATGAAACCCCTCTAGTGCGATTACCATAACACAAACACAGTTTTGCGGAACCCTCTGATCGGGATCAATACTGTGTGCCGAACCTTCGCACTTCGATGGTTTACACCAGTATATTCTTCGTTGGTCAATACGACGAAGTGTTACAAGATCTGATTTGGACTCGTTCACTAGATAATATTAACTCCTTAACTTCGAATTTTTGTTGTCTGCAAACTCTGTCGTTTGCTAAAATTTTCAGCTTTATTTTTGCCACATTTTTTGTTTTAAAACAAAATTCACTCTGACTAGCAATTTGGATCCTGATGAGCTGCCGAGTTACTCGGCATCTCATCTGAATCCAACCCGTTTGCGTTGGTAACAACAGCCGCGACATTGGCAGCGAAAGAGTTAACATGTTTAAACAGAGCTACAGATAATGATGCGAACAAACTGTCCTGTATTCATGTGCTGTAATAAAAATGTTCAAATAAGTATTCATGAATATTCATCGAGGAAATGGTTAAAGTATTTCTTCCTTAACCCGTTACCTCATAGGCTAATTTTAGACCAAACCTATTTGAAATAATCTAGAAAATCTACTGAAAATGAGCATTTACTCAGTTTAAATGGAAACTTCACCACAGTGTGGAGAACTGCATGAATTAACCCTTAATAAGATACATTAACTTATTATACACATTTGTTTCTAATTTTCAGATGGCGTTTAAGTTGGTACTTTGCCTCGCCCTGGTAACGGTTGCCATGGCAGCTAGGTTGTTGACAGTTGACATGGAACTGGACCAGGAATGGGTTGCTTACAAACAGGCGCATAATAAGAAATACGCTGAAGGCGAGGAAATGCTTAGGTATGTAATGCGCTGAAGGCGAGGAAATGCTTAGGTATGTAGTTAATACTGAAACAACCTTGTGTCAGTGTGTATTAAATATATAAGCAAATGTTTCACTATAAACGGGGAAACAACTTTGTTTCACTGTTATAAAAAGTCAAGCAATGTTGTTTCACTATAAAAAGTGTGTGTGGGGGTGGTGTGCGTGTGTGTGTGTGGGTGTGGGGGGGGGGGTGCAACATTGTTTCATTGTAACAAAAAGTGAATGAAAGTGTTTCAATATAAAAAGGGGGACGCGACTTTGTTACAGTGTAATAAAAAATGAAGCAATATTGGTTCACTGTAAAAAGGGGAAGCAATTTTGTTTCACTGTAATAAAAGGTGAAACAAGGTTGTTTACCTTTATAGAAGATAAACTATCCTGCAAAATATTGCCGAGCCGAAGGCAAGGAAATTGTCAAGTGTGTTTATTGCCTGAGTAACCATTTACTCCATAAGTACAACCGTTTTACGCATTTGCAAACAGAGTAGACCAAGACCAGACGGTCCCTGTAGGGGCTGTCTGATCAAGGTTTGCTTTGTTTGCCTATGATTTCACATAGATACGATTCTATGGTATCTACCATGACCAAACAGTCAAGCGTCCGTTTAACCAGAGGTCCAGATAAGATACGTACATTTAAACACGTTCAAAAATAACTTCTTTATTTCTCCATCAAACCCTATACTGGGACTACTCTTTAGAATAGTCTCAAAAGAAATGACGAATTTAGTATTTGGGTACGCACCTTTATCTGTAGCTCTGTTTATAAATGTAATATGTATTCATGGATATTCATGAAATAAAGTGATTGTTAAATGTTTCATAATAACGAAAATGTGAAACATTGCTATTTTCCTGTAAAATAGTGCGACATATTATCGCTGGCATGGAATTCAATTTGAGCCTGCAATGTTATTCCTCAGTAAGTTAGGGTGAATCAATGTTGTTTGTCAGTAAGTAAGGGTGACTCAATGTTGTTTCTCTGTAAGAAAGGGTGATTCAATGTTGTATCTCAGTAAATAAGGGTGAATCAATGTTGTTTCTCAGTAAGTAAGGGTGAATAAATGTTGTTTCTCTGTAAGTAAGTGTGAATCAATATTGTTTTTCAGTAAGGGTGAAACAATGTTTTTTCTTGGTAAGTAAGGGTAAATCAATGTTGTTTCTCAGTAAGTAAAAGTGAATCAATGTTGTTTCTCAGTAAGTAAAAGTGAATCAATGTTGTTTCTCAGTAAGTAAGGGTAAATCAATGTTGTTTCTCAGTAAGTAAAAGTGAATCAATGTTGTTTCTCAGTAAGTAAAAGTGAATCAATGTTGTTTCTCAGTAAGTAAGGGTAAATCAATGTTGTTTCTCAGTAAGTAAAAGTGAATCAATGTTGTTTCTCAGTAAGTGTGAATCAATGTTGTTTCTCAGTAAGTAAAAGTGAATCAATGTTGTTTCTCAGTAAGTAAGGGTGAATCAATGTTGTTTCTCAGTAAGTAAAAGTGAATCAATGTTGTTTCTCAGTAAGTAAGGGTAAATCAATGTTGTTTCTCAGTAAGTAAAAGTGAATCAATGTTGTTTCTCAGTAAGTGTGAATCAATGTTGTTTCTCAGTAAGTAAAAGTGAATCAATGTTATTTCTCAGTAAGTAAGGGTGAATCAATGTTGTTTCTCAGTAAGTAAAAGTGAATCAATGTTTTTTCTCAGTAAGTAAGGGTAAATCAATGTTGTTTCTCAGTAAGTAAAAGTGGATCAATGTTGTTTCTCAGTAAGCGTGAATCAATGTTGTTTGTCAGTAAGTAAAAGTGAATCAATGTTGTTTCTCAGTAAGTAAGGGTGAATCAATGTTGTTTCTCAGTAAGTAAAACTGAATCAATGTTGTTTCTCAGTAAGTAAGGGTGAATCAATGTTGTTTCTCAGTAAGTAAAAGTGAATCAATGTTGTTTCTCAGTAAGTAAGGGTGAATCAATGTTGTTTGTCAGTAAGTAAGGGTGAATCAATGTTGGCTCTCTGTAAATAAGGGTGACTCAATGTTGTTTGTCAGTAAGTAAGGGTGACTCAATGTTGGCTCTCTGTAAGTAAGGGTGAATCAATGTTGTTTGTCAGTAAGTAAGGGTGAATCAATGTTGGTTCACTGTTAGTAAGAGTAAATCAATATTGTTTCTCTGAAAGTAAGAGTAAATCAATGTTGTTTCATTGGGGCTTACAGTTAAGCAATACGAAATCACGTTTACCGCATTCACTCTAATAAACGACCATCTTACTTCTTTGGGGAGGGGGAACTTAGGATGAATAAATAACAATCAAAATTTGGTATAATAACCATTAATAAAGACATACATGTTATACAAAATACAGCAAGTAGCTTAACTGCAAGCAGAAAGCAAAGGAGCTTTATGCATTGATTTCATTCTTCACCATGTTACAATAAGACAACCACATGTGTACAAAATGTAAGAAGTTCTTTTAAAAATGTTACAACTCTGGGGAGTTTGTAAGAGATAATACGTGTATTTATAGTGAAGTCTGTCTGTAAGTATAAGTAACTTATCTGAATCAATGCGAGTCAGGTAAAGATAAGGGTAAAGGTAGCGGTTGTGAGATAAGGGTAAAGGTAGCGGTTATGAGATAAGGGTAAAGGTAGCGGTTGTGACATAAGGATAAATGTTTACGTTGTGAGATAAGGGTAAAGGTAGCGGTTGTGAGATAAGGGCTGAGGTAGCGGTTGTGAGATAAGGGTAAGGGTAGCGGTTGTGAGATAAGGGCTGAGGTAGCGGTTATGAGATAAGGGCTGAGGTAGCGGTTATGAGATAAGGGCTGAGGTAGTGGTTGTGAGATAAGGGTTGAGGTAGCGGTTGTGAGATAAGGGTAACGGTAGCGGTTGTGAGATAAGGGTAAAAGTAGCGGTTGTGAGATAAGGGTAACGGTAGCGGTTGTGAGATAAGGGTAAAGGTAGCGGTTGTGAGATAAGGGTAAAGGTAGCGGTTGTGAGATAAGGGCTGAGGTAGCGGTTGTGAGATAAGGGTAAAGGTAGCGGTTGTGAGATAAGGGTAAAGGTAGCGGTTGTGAGATAAGGGTAAAGGTAGCGGTTGTGAGATAAGGGTAAAGGTAGCGGTTGTGAGATAAGGGTAAGGGTAGCGGTTGTGAGATAAGGGTAAAGGTAGCGGTTGTGAGATAAGGGTTAAGGTAGAGGTTGTGAGATAAGGGTTGAGGTAGCGGTTGTGAGATAAGGGCTGAGGTAGCGGTTGTGAGATAAGGGTTGAGGTAGCGGTTGTGAGATATCGGTAAAGGTAGCGGTTGTGAGATAAGGGTACGGGTAGCGGTTGTGAGATAAGGGTAAAGGTAGCGGTTGTGAGATAAGGGTTAAGGGAGAGGTTGTGAGATAAGGGTTGAGATAGCGGTTGTGAGATAAGGGCTGAGGTAGCGGTTGTGAGATAAGGGTTGAGGTAGCGGTTGTGAGATAAGGGTAAAGGTAGCAGTTGTGAGATAAGGGTAAGGGTAGCGGTTGTGAGATAAGGGTTAAGGTAGCGGTTATGATATAAGGGTTAAGGTAGCGGTTTTGAGATAAGGGTAAGGGTAGCGGTTATGATATAAGGGTAAGGGTAGCGGTTGTGAGATAAGGGTTGAGGTAGCGGTTGTCAGATAAGGGTTAAGGTAGTGGTTGTGAGATAAGGGTTAAGGTAGTGGTTGTGAGATAAGGGTTAAGGTAGTGGTTGTGAGATAAGGGTTAAGGTAGCGGTTGTCAGATAAGGGTAAAGGTAGCGGTTGTGAGATAAGGGTTAAGGTAGCGGTTGTGAGATAAGGGTTAAGGTAGCGGTTGTGAGATAAGGGTTAAGGTAGCGGTTGTGAGATAAGGGTAAAGGTAGTGGAATAAAGGTTAATGTAGTGGATAGTGTTTAAAGAATCGGGAAATGGTTAGTAATGTTGTTTGTGAAGAGAGTGTTACTACTGAGTAAAATGAACATGGAACTAAATGCACATATGTTCTTTAAAAAGGGGGGAAATTAGTAAAATTAGTAATGGAACAAGTGGCAGCTTAATGCAGCATAAAATACTCAGAATACTCCTATTAGGATAATTCTGCATTACTTTCGTTCTGCACCCAACAACCAACTGCTGTGTTAGAATCAAGATTTTCTCCATTAAGTATGTTTAACTTATTCACTCAAACTGGCGCCCTTTGACGCCGCTGTACAAGTAACTTTTGAAATCATTGTGATAAATAGAGCATTTGCTTGTTAGGGAATGGGTTAAAACAGCGGAAAACATACACATACAGTATAATGACTTCGCCCATATAAGACTATTTCTGAGTGTTTTATTAAAAGTTGGTAGCCTATTAGGCTATTACAGGTGCAAAATAATGTAAAACATTTCTATTGTAGGTGGCGGTGGTCTAGTGGTAACGCGCTTGACTATCAGTCCGGAGGTCCGGGGTTCAAATCCCGGTCCCGCCCGGAAATATCAGAGACGCTTTTCTGTGTCTCCCACCGACACATTCTCTCCACCCAGGGGTTAAAATGGGTACCTGTGAGGGTCACTCGCCGGTACTGCGGCTGCATGACTGCGCCATATGTTAGCAGTGCTCAATATTGTAGGCCAATGACTCAATGACCAGGGGAGTACTTTACTTTATTGTGAGCTTTCTGTGTTACAAAAGAACCTGTTTTAAGCGTTGTATCTAAATATAGCCTATGAGGTTATGAGTTAAACAACCATTTATGTGCCCAATAAAAATATGATCACTCCAGACATATTCTACTGTACTGATATTCTGCATTGAGGTACCACCTGGTCTCTCCCACCTGGTCTCTCCCACCTGGTCTCTCCCACCTGGTCTTTCCCACCTCGTCTCTCCCACCTGGTCTCTCCCACCTGGTCTCTCCCACCTGGTCTTTCCCACCTGGCTCCAGGTTGTTTGCAAATGCGAGTCAATTTGAGATAAGAATGGAAAGTGATAGATGTTGAGATCATACACTCTGTTTATGTAAGAGTTGTCTCCCTTCTTCCGATTTAGGCGTTCCATCTGGGAGCAGAACTTGGGCTACATCCAGAAGCACAACCTTGAGGCCGACCGTGGGGTTCACACCTTCTGGCTCGGAATGAACGAATACGGGGACATGGTACGTTACCATTTCAGCGGTGACAAATCAGCATCATTTCGCATACATCATCAATCTTAAACATGCTCAAATATACCTGATTATTGTTTTACTCTATAAATATTCATGAAGGAAACGAAATTGACTGCATGAATATTAATTAGCTGGCATTTATAATGATATCATGCATAAAGGAGTTTTACAACTGCAGCACGTGTGGGAATAGATCTATGTAATATCATAAGCAAACGGAATAGACTCTAATCAGACTGCTCCTACAGGAACCATCTAATCTGGGTCTGCTCTGTTTGCAAATGCGTTTAGGATTAACACTTTCCTCCATAGATAGAGCTTTGTGCATTACTTTTATTCTGCATTAATCTACCGTCTGTCTTATAGTTCGATATCATCAGAAAAGCATTGCTAACCTAAATATTCGATCAGAAAATTATGCAATTTTTGCAAAATTAGTGTTGGAAACTTGAGGTGGTTGATTTACGTTGTATGGGGATGTAGTTAGTGTATTTTATGCCCTCCAAAATCAGATCTGGGGGCATATTGTTTTAACCCTGTCTGTCTGTCTGTTTGTTTGTTTGTTTGTTTGTCATCAACTTTAACATTGGTCTTAACGTTTGAGCCAGTACAGGTAGAGACCTGTATATGTATTTCATAAAGCCTCGCATTTTGAGGGGTGACATGTCAAGGTCAGTGTCAAGGTCAGAGGTCAAATATATACGTCAAATCACCGACTTTAACATTGGCCATAGCTTTTGAACCAATAGAGATAGAGACTTGATTTTTGCATGCATGTGTATCTCATGAAGCTGCACATTTTGAGGGATGACACGTCAGGGTCAATGTCATCATTCAGGGTCAAGGGTCAAATAAGTTGGGGCATAGTGTTTCACAAACGTATCTTGTTTCCCCCTCACAATTATAGTCTGTTTAGAAAGGTTTTAATGTATATTCACGTGTTTTGCACAGACCAACGAGGAATTTGTCAAGGTAATGAATGGATACAAGCCACAAAACAAAACGAGCGGTATCACCTATATGGCACCAAGTCACGTGTCACTCCCAGACGAAGTTGATTGGAGGAAAGAGGGTTACGTCACAGACATAAAAAATCAGGTAAGTAACATCATTGAATATGTTTTAACCTTTTATCCTTCACTCCAGGAATATTCATGTAAAAATAATAGCATTTTAAATGTTAATAAGCTGAACGTTTACAAATAAAGAATGTATAGAATATTTTTGTCTCGTATTAAAGTGTGACCAAGTTTTTATCATACATTAATAGAAATAAGAAATATTCTATATAATGCTAAATTTAATACCTCTAATGAAAGTAAGAAAGACATTAAAACAATATTCACAATTTGTTTTATTTTCAAAATTGAAGTAGTCCCGGCAAGGCAAGTCCTAATTTATTTTTCAAGGGGGTATGCAAATAATACAGCCAATCACAGCTCATCAAAAGTAATGAAAAAAACCCCAATATGAAACTATTAATATATAAACAAAGCATTAAATCGTCATGGCAGAAACTGTAGAATTAGATCTATAGTATTCATACGCACTTTACATTTTTAGTTTCAAAATAAGAAAACAGCTTAACCGTTTCCTTCATACGAACTCTTTTTTCGCACCTTTGCACATTGTAGAATCCTTCTGATCATGGTATACTCTGATCATGTTCTACTCTGTTCATGGTCTACTCTGTTTATGGTCTACTCTGTTTATGGTCTACTCTGTTTGCTTATGGATTTATTATAGATCTGATTCTACATTTTCTACCAGTACCAGAACATCCTGCCTACAAATTTCATTAAAAAATTCAGCCAATAAATATTAATGATGTCATTATTTCTTGCATTAATAAGTAACAGGGAAAAGGTTAAACTTTGCAATGAAATATCGGCTTTCGTACAGTAGCAATACTTATCGTTTCTTGTGGGTCTTATTATCTCAGTGGTGCAGTGTCTAGGTGAGGATCCAGGATTTCAGATTAAGAGGGAGGTGGTGGGGTTTAGATTTTTTATGCAATGGTGTGTGTGTGTGAGGGGGGGGGGGGGGCGTAGATTTTTATGTTTGATGACATCACTCTAGTGTGTTTGTAATACATGCTGAAAAAGATAGTAATTTTGTGAGGGAAATAAAAACTAAATAAATCATTGTTTTATTGATTTTTATTAGATGTGAATCTAAAATAATTACTCATAAAAGTTTGTTTGGGAAATTTTACGTCGGGGGAGGGGGGGGGGGGGGGGGGGGTGTAGGCTCTAGCGGATGGAATATCATGCAAACAGTTGATTCCAGAGTAAATGGGTGTCTCATCAAGAATCAAACTGTTTGATACTCTGACTGCGTTGTTGAAGTTTTCTCAGCAGGCTAAAGGATAAAAGTCTGGGTAAACATTTTCCCCCATTAATACGCTTTTCTACGCCTCTGTAAAGGTCACTTTTTGAAGTCATTGTGATAAATAGAGCATTTTGGTTTCAAAACTACATAATTCTACCATTTCTCTTTTCTCTAGTTAATGCTCCCTTTCGGTAGATTTATTCAAAGAGGTTGAGTCTGAAATAGCCTATGAGGAGATGGGTCTAAAATAGCCTATGAGGGGTGGGTCTAAATAGCCTATGACGGGGTGGGTCTAAATAGCCTATGACGGGGTGGGTCTAAATAGCCTATGACGGGGTGGGTCTAAAATAGCCTATGACGGGGTGGGTCTAAAATAGCCTATGAGGGGTGGGTCTAAAATAGCCTATGAGGGGTGGGTCTAAAATAGCCTATGAGGGATGGGTCTAAAATAGCCTATGAGGGATGGGTCTAAAATAGCCTATGAGGGATGGGTCTAAAATAGCCTATGAGGGATGGGTCTAAAATAGCCTATGAGGGATGGGTCTAAAATAGCCTATGAGGGATGGGTCTAAAATAGCCTATGACGGGGTGGGTCTAAAATAGCCTATGAGGGGTTGGGTCTAAAATAGCCTATGAGGGATGGGTCTAAAATAGCCTATGAGGGATGGGTATAAAATAGCCTATGAGGGGTGGGTCTAAAATAGCCTATGAGGGGATGGGTCTAAAATAGCCTATGAGGGATGGGTATAAAATAGCCTAAGAGGGATGGGTATAAAATAGCCTATGAGGGGTGGGTCTAAAATAGCCTATGAGGGATGGGTCTAAAATAGCCTATGAGGGATGGGTATAAAATAGCCTATGAGGGGTTGGTCTAAAATAGCCTATGAGGGGTGGGTCTAAAATAGCCTATGAGGGGTGGGTCTAAAATAGCTTATGAGGGGATGGTCTAAAATAGCCTATGAGGGGTGGGTCTAAAATAGCCTATGAGGGGTTGGTATAAAATAGCCTATGAGGGGTGGGTCTAAAATAGCCTGTGAGGGGTGGGTCTAAAATAGCCTATGAGGGGTGGGTCTAAAATAGCCTATGAGGGGTGGGTCTTAAATAGACTATGAGGGATGGGTCTTAAATAGCCTATGAGGGATGGGTCTTAAATAGCCTATGAGGGGATGGGTCTAAAATAGCCTATGAGGGGATGGGTCTAAAATAGCCTATGAGGGGTGGGTCTTAAATAGACTATGAGGGATGGGTCTTAAATAGCCTATGAGGGGCGGGTCTTAAATAGCCTATGAGGGGTGGGTCTTAAATAGACTATGAGGGGTGGGTCTAAAATAGCCTATGAGGGGTGGGTCTAAAATAGCCTATGAGGGGTGGGTCTAAAATAGCCTATGAGGGGTGGGTCTAAAATAGCCTATGAGGGGTGGGTCTAAAATAGCCTATAAGGGATGGGTATAAAATAGCCTATGAGGGATGGGTCTAAAATAGCCTATGAGGGGTGGGTCTAAAATAGCCTATGAGGGGTGGGTCTAAAATAGCCTATGAGGGGTGGGTCTAAAAGGGTTAAAGATTAAAAGAGTTGTATAGTAAGTTAACAGCAAGCTAATTCAGAGTGGGTTATTCACTACATACGCTGGAAGCCATTCCCATGCATTTTCAGGGCCAGTGCGGTTCCTGCTGGGCTTTCTCAACCACTGGTTCCCTCGAGGGTCAGACCTTCAAGAAAACCGGAAAGCTGCCGTCCCTGTCTGAGCAGGACTTGGTGGACTGTTCCAAGAAACAAGGTACACATGTCATTGCGTATCGATGGTATCGCTATATCGATTGACAAATAATAATGATATATCGATAAATTATAAATCGAAAAAGAAGCACTGAAGCATAATGAACTTTTATACACAGTAACTGCTTTGCTCTTCTTGTTGTTTTGCAACAGTTCTTGTCGCAAGTAATGGGCATTATACAAAATCATTCTAAGTTTAGACGCTTTATAGAAATACCATCTAAACGTCTACATAACAATGAGGAATGTTGTAACTTCAGGTAACCAAGGTTGTGAAGGAGGTTTGATGGACCAGGGTTTTCAATATATCAAAGTTAACAACGGAATCGACACAGAAGCCTCATACCCATACACAGCTGAGGTAAGAACTATTGCCTGCCCCCTACATACACAGTCGATGTAAGAACTATTGCCTGCCCCCCTTGCATACACAGCCGATGTGAGAACTATTGCCTGTCCCCTTGCATACACAGCCGGTGTAAGAACTATTGTCTGCCCCCTACATACACATCCGATGTAAGAACTATTGCCCCCTACATACATAGCCGATGTAAGAACTATTGCCTCCCCCCCCCCCCTATATACACACCCGATGTAAGAACTATTGCCTGCCCCCTACATACACAGCCGATGTAAGAACTATTGCCTGCCCCCTTGCATAAAGTAAAACCTACCTAGTGTGAACGCTGTTTTAACCCCTTCCCTCATATTAACCCATATTCACGCATTTAAAAACAGTGTATACCAAGAGCAGACGACTCCTATAGGACTCCTCTGATCTGGGTCTACCCTGTTTGCTTTTGACGTGATATAGATATTATTGTACCGTTTTTGATAAAGCAGAAATAATACCAATTGAATTGTTTTACATTGTGAAAAATCGGCTCATAAATATTCAAAAATATGTCATTATTTCGTAAATGAATATTGAACAGGGAAAGGGTTATTTAATGAATATTGAACAGGGAGATGGTTATTTAATGAATATTGAACAGGGAGAGTGCTAAAGGAGCATTTAGAGTTGTTAAGGCAGATGACTGCTGAATGCAGGGTGAAAGTCGTACATAAAGCTCAAATAGAGCTCCTGCATTAACCTGTGTTAAAGACCGATATTGATACCTATTTGAGGATTCGAATTATCAAGTGTTCGGCCCAGCGAGTACTCGGCTTAGATAGTGTTCGAATTAGCGATAGTGGCGGTAAGAACTGTTGTTCTCACATGACTTTACACAGTCGAGCTAAATTGACCGCCTCCTTTCTCCCTTTCCCTAATGAACATTTATGCTTGAATTGATCACTTTATGAATGTCCAATAACTTTAAGATCAGATAGTAATAATTCCTTAAGCAAACAGAGCAGACACTGATCACACAGATCCTTTAGGAACTGTCTGATCTGGGTCTACTCTTTTCGCACAGGTGTTAACATGCCTTTCAGTTTTATGCAACTGGTCGAACATTTCAAAGCCGCTATGTGGCGATTATAGCATTATCATAGCATTTCGGTCTTAAAATTAGCAAACAGCACTAACCGCAACGTTTCGGTCTTAAAATTAGCTAACCAGCAGTAACCGCAGCAGGTCGGTCTTAACAATTGCGAACATCTGATTGCTTGAATAGTTGGTTCTGATGCTATAAACGTTCTGAGATTGAGCCAGAGATCATTGTCAAGTATCTGATTGGTCTGATGCTTGAGAATGAAGAGACACCAAAACAGAACATTTTATTAACCCTTTCACCGCCAATGCCACAAACATGCACCACGACAAATAGTGCAGTCCCAGATCAGACACCGCTTCTTCAAGGCCGCGTCTGATCAGGGACTCCACTTTTTGTCTCAGTCTCAATTTCTATAGCTGCGCTTCATTCCTTTGAAATTCCCATTTATTCATCTCATTTTCTTATTGTACAAATTTAACAATTTAAACAGATTTAACAAAACTGGATTGCAGACGATAATTAGAAAATAGCACCGAAAGGTAAACCAAGACCCTGATTTCAATGATTTTGTTATTAGGACGGGAAATGCAAGTTTAACCCTGCAAATGTGGGCGCCACTGACACTGGGTTCGTTGACATAAAGAGCAAGAGCGAAAGTGACCTGCAGTCCGCCGTAGCAACCGTTGGTCCAATAAGTGTTGCCATAGACGCTAGTCACATGAGCTTCCAGTTGTACAGGTGAGTTCGTGTGGTGTATATGGAAGAGCGTATTCTGTTCAAAGACCCTAATTTAGTAAAGAAATGGCGTGCATATTGTGATTATTAGTTTTGTATTGTTTATAACTTAACAGGTTGCCTGATAGACTGTCTTTTTCAGACTGCCTTTTCTCTGGCAAACAGAGTAGATTCAAATATGACGGCTCCTCTAGTCTTATTAACCCATTACCTCATATGTTATTTTAAGATCCATTACCCAGTAGGTTAATATTAGATACAGCATCTTTGAATAAATCTGCCGAAAAGGAGTATTAACTAGAGAAAAGGAACATTTAGAATTTTGTAGTTTAAAACTATTGTGATAAATAGAGCATTTGCTCCTATAGGAGCAAATGCTCTACTTATCACAATGGTTTCACAAAGTGACTTTTACAGAGTCGTCAAAAGTCGTCAATATAAGGGATTGGGATAAAGTCTGCTGTGTTTGTTTATGATATAGTATCTATATGCTTCTATAGTTTCAGCCCAGGCAACATATTCTCTTGTTCATAATGTCATTATAAAACTCACGTAACTGTAACATTCGTACAGACATATTTATTACTAAATATTCATCAGATAAATGGTTATTTTTGTAATCTATGTTTTCAATTTTTTCCACAACTCAGACATTTTATTTTTTCCTCTCAGAACTGGCGTGTACCACAGTTTCTTCTGCAGCCAGACTCGGTTAGATCACGGAGTTCTCGCTGTTGGCTATGGTGCCGATAGCGGCAAGGACTACTGGCTCGTGAAGAACAGGTGAGTTCGATTGAATATTTTTTTTTTTATCATTTAGCCGAATTGAGCATATTCAATTCAATTCAATATCTTATTGCATTAAATGTCTACAATATGCTTATACCAGACAGGAATGAACATAGATACATGGGTATCAAATGTATAAAACAACGGTTTAGATAAGATGCGTAAATCAAAACAGTTTCAATTATAACTTCATGATTTCTCCACCAAACTCTATGTTGTGATCTCAGTTTAGAATCGCCTCGAAGAAACTATTTTAAAGAGTGGTCATGATGTAGAGTTTGATGGAGAAACGACACTTTTAGTATCTGAGAACTCCCATTTATTTGTTTTTCTGAAATAATATCAATTTTCAGGGAGCATTACTACAGCAGAACCTGTCTTAAGCGGTCATTAAAATTATAGCTCTGTAAGACAGGTGGTAGCTTAATGCAGATCAAAATGTTCTTAAAGAGCTTTCTGTATTACTTTTGTTCTACATTAAGCAGCCACCTGCTCTTTAAGACTCCTCTATTCAATAAATGAATGACCGCTTAGGACAGATTCTACTAAATGCGTACTATATCTGTAGTATGTCCTTACATTCTACTAAATGCGTACTATATCTGTAGTATGTCCTTACATTCTACTAAATGCGTACTGTATCTTTAGTATTTCCTTGGATTCTATTCTTTTGTGAAATATATGTATTTAAAAGAAGAATATGATTGAAGCATTTATATTTTTTCTGAAAATAAATTTTGAATTTTGTTTACTGTTGGCCATTCACAAAAGTTTTAAGTATCTATTTCTTAACCATTTACTCAATGAATATGCCTTTCTATTCTACGCCTTTGCAAACCGAGAAGACCCAGATTAAACGGCTCTTATAGGAGCCGTCTGATCAGGGTCTGCTCTGCTTGCTTATAAAATAATATTTGTATGAGTCTACTCTTTATGCCAGAGCCAGCAATTCATGCGTGCATATGCCATTAAAAAATAATCTAATTACTATTCATGATGTCATTATTTCCTACATGAATATTCATGGAATAAAGGGTTAAATCTCTGTATTTCAGACAAACGAGCATACAATGAAGTTCTTGTTAATTACATTCATGCTACAGCTGCCACATTTAAGGTCGCTTAGTGCACTTGCAAGTTTCTTCATAGTAACGATCAAAGTAACGATCAGACAGTTTGCTCCTCTTGAGAATGCTGACTTTTCAATGTTGAATCGTCCGTCATTGTATTTGTGTTTGATAAGCAAACAGGGAAGACCCAGGTCAGACGTCTCCTATAGTGGCCGTCTGATCTGGGTCTACTCCATTTGCAAAAGCGTAGAAAGACGTATTTATGGAGTAAAGGGTTAAACAACGTCCTTACTATTTACACTCAAGCATCTACATGTAAATGAAATTATGTAAATTAGGGGCATATCATCGGACGCCATTCAAATCATGTTGAGTCTGTATGACCCAGTGTCCTAAATTTAAATGTGTTATCATTTATTTACTTTAGTTATGAAACATCATCATAAATGTTTCTTTAACCTTTTGCCTAGTATAAATATGACGTGTACTTAATCTCCACTATGTTACCATTTTTACAAGTTTTTGAAAACTGTTGACTAAAATTGTCAAACAGTTTGGATCCTGGTGAGTTACCCTGCGTCTCACCTGGCTCTAAACTGATTACACATGGCACGTAATCTGCATTTAGCATAACAAGGGTCCACACCCGTCCTCTCTTTTTTCCATTTTCTGCCTTTAGTCTGAACTTATTCATAATAAACATCTATCAGTGTCCATCGAGAGCCTTTATTGCGTTTTCTGTACATGTGTTTATGATATTAGTTCTTAAGTTCAATGCATGAAAAGTCGACCTCATATATAGGACGACGAAGATTTGATCACACTTAAGTCGATCTCATATATAGGACGATGGAGATTTTATCACACTTAAATCGACCCCATATATAGGACGATGAAGATTTGACCACACTCGCCTATTGCAGTAGATCCTCTCCAAGCGACCACCCAAAATATAAATAAATCTGGATTGTTTAAAACAGATGGCAGCTTAATTCAGGACAAAGGTTATGCAGAACTCTCCCAAAGGACCTTTCCACATGTTACCTTGCTTTAAGCAACGAGCTGTTTTACAGACGCCTATACTCCTAAATTATGTGGCGAAACTTTACTGAACTGACGTGCAAGATTTAGTCGCCTGTTACAGTAGAGCCAATCTAAGAACTGAATGTATATCAAAATTACACTTTGGTGTTTTCTGCACTGCTGTTACCTTGCTTTAAGCAACCATCTTTCTTTATAGGCACACATATTAATAAATAACGTGTTCGTTTTATAGAGGTGTTTCTGTATCAAACATTTATCCGATATCTACGTCATTCTCTCACGCGATAAAATGTTGACATTTAACCCTTTATGCGCCAAATAAATCCCGTCTGATAATCTTGTTTTCTGCTTCGGGATTGAAAGTAGCCGTTTCATTCATTTCTTTACAAGTACCACCAGTGTCAAACAGTTTAGATTCTGAGGAGATGCCAAACTATTTGCAAAGGTTATCGAGGATTCGCCTATGGCGGCGAAATGTTGACTTTTAAATAATAGATACAGACCCAGACTATGTCCTGTTGCATGTATATTGCTGCTGAGAAAAAACAATTGAAAGAGTGTCATGAAACTTGGATCACGATCAGATTTCGTGCTATTTTTGGCGTCAGATCTTGGTTCCCGGCTACTTGCAAATATGCGACGTGCTATTTTGGCGTCAGATCTTGGTTTCAGGCTACTTGCAAATGTCTGACGTGCTATTTTGGCGTCAGATCTTGGTTCCCGGCTACTTGCAAATGTCTGACGTGCTATTTTGGCGTCAGATCTTGGTTCCCGGCTACTTGCAAATGTCTGACGTGCTATTTGGGCGTCAGATCTTGGTTCCCGGCTACTTGCAAATGTCTGACGTGTTATTTTGGCGTCAGATCTTGGTTCCCGGCTACTTGTAACTATCTGACGTGCTATTTTGGCGTCAGATCTTGGTTCCCGGCTACTTGCAAATATCTGACGTGCTATTTTGGCGTCAGATCTTGGTTCCCGGCTACGTGCAAATGTCTGACGTGCTATTTTAGCGTCTATTTTGGCGTCAGATCTTTGTTCTCAGCTACTGGCAAATGTCTGACGTGCTATTTTGGCGTCAGATCTTGGTTTCCGGCAAATGTCTGACAGGCCGTGATTAGCAGACTTAGGGTTAAATCTGCCGAAACGAAGTAACTTTGGGGTTTTAAAAATATCGTCTGCTGTACAAAAGCTCAACATACTTATTTCTCCATTTACTTTGAAAACGTAGCTTAGGACTGTTAAACACGTTGACTTCTGATGATTTTGCATTTTGCAAAAAGCTTGGATCCAGATGAGACGTCGCCGAATGTTTTGCGTCTTATCTGGATCCAAGCTGTGTTGCACCCGGTCAATACGGTAGAACATCGATAGTTAAAACACTAAAACACGTATCATAATCGGTCTGTAAGACAGATGGAAGCTAAATGCAGGGTTAACGTCGTGCAGAAAGCTCCACATGGAGCTATCTGCATGACTGTCATCATGCATTAAACAGCCAACTGCCTAAACAGTTCTTAATTCTTCATGACTAAAACTTCTCACTATCGAGTTAACTGTAGTTTCTCAAAAACTTGAACGAATAATATACGAGTAATTACGAGTGTTGATTTTAAAATCCGAGTGCCGTACAATGCATTCTGTAAATTGATCTAATGCACTCTATGGATATACGAAGGTTGTCGATGTATGCTTCGGCAGTTTGCGGACTGTCATTTTGTACATATATTACGAACATTGCCGAAGTATGCCGATGTTAGTATGTCGCTTTGTACATTGAGTACATTAGTTCTGTTTCTTTCAGCTGGGGCAAGAGCTGGGGAATGGACGGTTACATTCAAATGTCAAGAAACCGAGACAACAACTGTGGTATTGCCACATCGGCCAGCTACCCTACCGTGTAGACGGGCAGGTTGCGTAGGACAGTGCGGAAAATGGACATTTCTAAAATACTGACCTCCACCTGTGATATGTGTGATTGTTGATACTGTTGTTGAAATAAAAAAACTGAAAATGTTACATTTTGGTTTTTGTTCCATTCTTTGAAGAACGCATTTTCACGCATTTGCAAACAATGTAGCCCCAGATCAGACGGTCACTATAGGCGTCGTTAGATCAGGTCTGCTCTGTTTGCTTATAAAATTATAATATATATATGAACAAAATTAAACAGGGACAAGGTTCACCGTTTATCTGTCGAATTTGCTATAATTGACACAGTACGGACACCTTTCATAAGCATTATTAACCCTTTATCTGAACAATATTCATGTAAGATACACTGTATGAAAAGGATATTAGGCCATTTTTCACCCTTTCTTTCATATAAACGCATTTTCAGTCATTCCTACAGGAGCCGCCTGATCAGGGTTTGCTCTGTTTGCTTATGGAATTTGATAGATCTGTTTCTTTAGTTACTAAAATGGCTTCAATGTTCCACTTCCATGTTTCATTATAACTAATTGCCCATGGCTATTCAGTAGATATTGACAAGTTTGACTTAATATAGAACAGGGAAAGGGTTTACTATGCCAGAAACTGTAGAATGATATCATTTCATAGGAAGACATGACAGATGGTTCCTACACCCACAACCCGGTTGAAAAAATGTGCAAAAAAATGGATTTGGTGCAATTTTCACACCTTCAGAACAGACCCTGATCGGAGGAGCATTCAGTACAAACACAGATCATAGGGTTTCTTCGCGAGCTCTCTGGTCAGGGTCTACCCTGTTTGTCCGTACTGTATGTCTGGGATCGTGGGAGTATTTAGGTTAATGTTCAAACACAAATGGTTAAGACTTGGACCGAGAGAGAGAGACTTTTCTCATTGGAGATGTATGAAATGTAGGATCTCTTTATTGCCTTTTAAATGTGTTTTCGTACACTGATAAATGTTACAGCTAGCTATAAAATTATGTTGTCATGGATACTAATTAGCTAAAGGCATAAACGATGAAAACGTTCACCATGACAACATCTATATATCTATAAATATATATCTGTTGTATTTATTATTTCATGTGCAAACAAACGAGACCCTGAACGGCTGCTACAGGTCTGATCTGGACCTACTCTGTGTCAAACGGGTCAAAATGTGTCTCTGTGTCCTTAACCATTTACGTCATAAATACGTCATGTATTACGTATATTACGCCATATCTTTACACCATATATACGCATAGACGGCTCCTAGAGAAGTGGTCTGATCAGGGTCGGCTCTGTTTGCTAATGAAATAAGATAGAACTTGTTCTACAGATTCTGTCATGATAAAATGTCCTTTAGTGGTAGTGCGATTATAAAAAAAATCAGTTAATTAATAGCCATGATGTCATTTTATCTTGTATCAATATTCATGGAGTAAAGGGTTAAGGCTTAGAGGCAATTTTCATGGATTTATTTTGTAAAATTATTCAACGGGTTCCCTCCACTAAACACTCCCACATCTTAACCATTTTCTCTATGAATATTTATGTAAGAAATAAGGACGTCATGAATATTTATAAGACTATTTTTTAGCACATGGACACATGAATGTTTGGCCATGGCAGAAAGTGTAGAATCATATCTATATTATATAATAAGCAAACAGGACAGATCCTGATCAGACGGTTCCTATAGGAGCCGTCTGATTTGTGTCTATTCTGTTTGCCAAGGCGTAGACAGGCGTTGTTATGGAGTAAAAGGTAAACTAATTTAACCAGTAGTGTTAACTAGTAAGGTATTTTAGATGGGACGACATTTAACCTTTAAAGCAAATTTATTCTTCGAAATTCAATAACAAATGTCCTTACAAAACAACAACACATTTCAAACAGCAGCAGCAGCAGCAGCAACAACAACACAATGACATCATCAACAACAGCAAACACAACAAACAACATCAAGAAACCCCAACAGACAAAACAGAAGCAAAATGACCAACAATAAAAATAAATAAATAAATAAATAAAAAATCCAATCATCCCCCCAACCCGCCCCCCCCCCCCAACAACAACCAAACAATCCAACAACAACAAAACAAGCAAAAACAACACCCCAAAACAAACAACAAGAAAAACAACAACAAGAAACAACAAGAAACAAAACATAAAAACGAACAAAAACCTGTCATCCACAGCACTTCTTAAAGAAATCATTTCCGACAATGTCTAAAATTAAGAGAGAAAAAGGCAACAAACAACAACCCCAAAATAAAACAAATCCAAACAACAACAACAGCAACAAAACCCCAGCAAGAAACAAAACAAACAAAAAACAATCAAAAAAATGTCATCCACAACACTTCTTAAAGAAATAATTTCCGACAATGTCTAAAATTAAGAGAAAAAGAGCAACAAAAACTAGAAGCCATTTAAAATTATCAAATGATTTGTTCCTTGACGAGACACACATTTATCGTCTGAATCTGAAATATTTGCGAAACTCGTCAACAGGGTGTAAACGATTTAAATAATTTGATAGTTGATATGTAACAAAGAAACTCATGACAAAAATATACATTAGTGTTTTTTATGTTTTTTGTTTTTTTTATTTCAGAATACATTAACAGCGTATAACCCTTCACTGCATGAATATTCTTGAAAGAAATACTATATGACATCCTGAATGTTAACCCTTTCACCGCCAATGTCGCATAAATGCACCACGACAAGTAGTGCAGTCCCAGATCAGACGCCGCCTTTTTAAGGCGGTGTCTAATCAGGGACTTCACTATTTGTCTCAATCTCTGTTCCTATATGTATGCTTTATTCCTTTGAAATTTGCATTTATTTATCTCATTTCCTTATTTTACCGAATAATTTAACAAAGTTGGGTTGCAGACGACAATTAGAAATTTGGCGCCGTAAGGGTTAAAATGGCATATTAACACATGCAATGTTTGCCAAACTAGAAACTGTAGAATCAGATCTATATTATTTCATAAGCAAATAGAGCAGACCCTGATCAGACGGCTCCTATAGGAGCCGTCTGATCTGGGTCTACTCTGTTTGCAAAGGCGTAGAAAAGCGATTATATGGATTAAATGGTTAATCCTCGCCCCGCTAAGCGTGACTGGTGTTTGACTGGTGAGACGTGGATAAACTCGGCGTCTCATCAGGATCCAAGCCGCTTGACGATCTGTCAATAATTCCTTAAAAGCTTTACCGAATTGGGAGTAGTCAAAAGTTGCAAAAAATAATAATTTGAGTAATAATTAGTTTTCATAGAGGTATAATGGTGTAAAATTGTTGTTGTAGCTGCACTTATTGGGCGAACTCACAGGACTCTTTGAAGACAGCAATATTTCATTTGAACAAAGGTTTTGTTTTGCTGTGGCAGAAGCTATATACAGTTGAACTACGATAGCTCGAACACGGATAACTCGAACTTTAGAATAACTCGAAGTGAAAGTGCGATCCTTTCCAAACTTTACAATACAGAATTCTTCTAAAATGCGTCACTGCGCATGTCTAGAAACACATGTGACAACTTAATGCAGGTCGAAAGTAATAGTAACACGTGTGACAGCTTAATGCAGGTCTAAAGTAACGATAACACACGTGACAGTTTAATGCAGGTCGAAAGTAATGATAACACATGTGACAGCTTAATGCTTGTCGAAAGTAATTATAACACACGTGACAGCTTAATGCAGGTCTAAAGTAATGATAACACACGTGACAGCTTAATACAGGCCGACAGTAACGATAACACACGTGACAGCTTAATGCATGTCTAAAGTAATTATGCAAGGTTCTACAGGAGGTTTCGGCATAACTTTAGACCTGCATTAACCTGTGAACTTTAGAAATTGTTAAAATTAGAAATCGGATGACTCGAACATCTGCTATCTCGTAGTAATATGTATGGTTCCTTGAAGTTCGAGATATCGAAATTTAACTGCGATTCCATAAGCAATCAAAGCGGACGCTCTAGGGACTGTCTGTCTGGGTCTAGTCTGTTTGTAAAGGTGTCACAATGCATGTTTTTGTGGTACATGTATATGGTTAACATGCTGGCCCCTGTAAGCTAATCCGTGATTGTAAACAGTAGAGATCTAGATTAAACTTCGATTTTTCCGGCGTTTTGACAGGTTGTAAACTATTTGACACTCTGAAATGCGTAGTTGAATATGAAATAAAAAACCCACTTCTGGTTCGAATTCATTCTGAATCTTGAGACATTTTGTATAGCAAATTCATGTAGCAAGCTGAAGGTAAACCCATTTATGGATTACTTCCCTTGTGTGTACTTGACCCATTAGCTCATAGGCTATAGATCTACCGAAAATCTATTGGAGAAAAGGTACATTTTAGAATTGTGTAGTTTTGAAACAATTGTGATAAATAGAGTAGTTTTAGAATTGTGAAATTTGAAACAATTGTGATAAATAGAGCAGTTTTAGAATTGTGTAATTTTGAAACCATTGTGATAAATTGGACATTTGCTCCTTTTGAGCTCCTGTGGAGCAAATGCTCTATTTATGACAATGGTTTGAAAAAAATACCTTTGCAGGGTCTGTATAAGGCGTGATTAAGAGGGAATAGGTTAACTGTTATACTGTCATACAAAAAAATAATGTCTGCTCAAAATTGATAAGTTTGACCTGTTCAGATTCGACCAAGCTTTTGAGGATCAACTGATCAAGTGACATGACACAATGTTTTCATAAAATATTAACCAATCGTCAAACAGTTTGGATCCTGATGAGACGCCGAGTTACTCGGCGTCCCATCAGGATCTAAGCTGTTAGCAAATGCATCGGACAGCTGAATAAGAATTAACCCTTTATTCATATAAAAGTATTTTCACGCATGCATTTGAAAAAAGAGGATACGCTAATCAGACTGTTTCCTTAAAGTACGAGTCATTAGATTTCTAGTTGCTTAAATAACAGGCATAGTGTATTACTCAATTAAAAGCAAATAAAGGAACTAAGAAGTAATATTTATTTAATTATAAGCACACATTAACAACTTTGCATAGGTGCATATATATGACAAATTCTATGAGAAATGGAAGGTATCCTAAAACATATTACAATATTATATCTTGAAAGTGTGCTACTAAGGTAGTGACACGTTGAGACATGATCCTCAGGGGAATACAATTATGCAAATATACAATGATATGAACTAATTCAATATTGTCAGCTAGGAACTCCACCTGCTACATATGTGATTCTAATGTCAACCCCCATGTAGGACACTCACATTTGTAACACATTTTACCTGTTACATATGTGATTCTAATGTCAACCCCCATGTCGGACACTCACATTTGTAACACATTTAACCTGTTACAAATGTGATCACGTTCGTAACATATCTGTTACAAATGTGATTCGTTACGAATGTGGTCTAACAATGCTCTGTTTGCTAACGGAATTTGAAAGATATGTTTCTTTTACTTTCTAAAATGGCTACAATTCTCCATGTTCTATATTTCATTAAAACCTTTTTTTGCATGAATATTCAGCAGGTATTGCAATTTGGAATAAACGTAGAACAGGGACTGGGCTAAACAGGGACATAGACAAACATTGTAGATCCCGATCAAAATTAACAAGGACAAACAGTGTAGATCTAGATCAAAATTAACAGGGACATACAGTGTAGATCTAGATCAAAATTAACAGGGACATACAGTGTAGATCTAGATCAAAATTAACAGGGACATACAGTGTAGATCCAGATCAAAATTAACAGTGACATAGCCAGCAGGGCAGATCCAGATCAGAATGCTGCTAAGACATATACCAATTACTTCCCTGTTTAAGACATTTACCAATTACTTCCCCGTTTATTTTCAAAAGGCCACTATGGAAAAGTAAATGTTACAGAAACATCCCTCCCACTAAACAATAGATTGATCCAAACTATATAGTTGTGTGTTTACACTCAGAAGAGGAGGTAATTAATCTCACTATTTCCGACCTGATTCGCGTCTCATGAGGCTCGAAGTTGCTTGAAACCAGGTCACTAGTGTCTCTGATCGAATTGAAAGTTTGTAACAAAATTGCTGCTTAATTGCACCAGATTTTTTAGCAGACGTGTGTTTGAGGCCCGAATGTTTAACGAGCTAATGACAGAAAGAAGATATCGAGCTATAATAGGATTGCCTTGGTAACAGATGTCATAAGACATACAGTAGAAACCCCTTTAACACTTTCTCTCATAGAAACGCATATTTACGCATTTGCCAACAGATCAGGAGCTGTGTGATCAGGGTCTGCCTTGTTTGCTTGTGGTATATGACATAGGCATGGTTGTACAGTTTCTTCCTGAGCCAATACACAATGTGTACATGTACATACGCTGTCATAAAAACAGCTAATAAATATTCATAACGTCAGTATTTTTCACATGAATATTAAAACGGGAAAGGGTTAGGCCGAATATTAAAATTATCACAAAAAACGATATCTTAGACAGGTGACAGCTTATTTCAGGTTGAATTTCACGCAGAAGGCTCCCAGCATAACTGTCATCCTGCATTAAAGTGCATCTACTTAAAACGATATGATTTGTCCTTAACCCTTTCCTTCATGTAAACGTGTTTTCACGCATTTGCAAACAGAGTAGACCCAGATCAGACGGCTCCTAGAGGAGCCGTCTGATCAGGGTCTGCTCTGTTTGCTAATAAAATTTGATAGATATGTTCCTTTACTTTCTAAAATGTCTAAAATATTCCACCTTCCATATTTCTTTATTTTGTTAATGAATATTCAGTAGGTATTGAACTTTGGCCTATATACAGAACAGGGAAAGGGTTAAATAAAATTCCGGTTTATACGGGTTGCACTGTACTTGCAAACAGGATAGACAAGTCATTTAGTTTCTGTCATCACCAAAATAAAATCCGATGCCCATACGCCATAATGAAAACAACTCCCAACATAAAATAAGTAAAATGAAATGAACAAATAAATAAATAAAAATAAAAAAAATAAATAAATAAAAATAACATACAAAACATCTATTTAATATTCATGATCTCATTCTTTCTTATATGAATATTCACCAGCTACTGGGTTAAATAGCTTTGCCCTGGGTTTGTACTTTTGAGACGGAGACAAAAATAAGTAAAATTCTCGTTTGTGTGAGATAATGCCCCGCATCATGCTAATAGATACATTTGCACCCGGTTCATGTGTACTTCGAACTGTAGAAATGGATTTATTTCCCTTACCTTTTCCGTGCCAACTGAATTATCTTTTGCTAAGATTTTCGCCTGCTTCGAGTTTTAAACAAGCGTTTTCTTTAATTTCTTTACAGATATAGAATCAGTGTCAAACGGCTTGGACCCAGATGGTACATGAAGTTATTCGACGTACCACCTGGATCCAAACTGTTTACAAAGTTTATCACTGCTTCACCTAAAGCCGGCGAGATAATTTAGGAGATAAATTGACAAGATTTCGACCTGGTTGTATCGATTCGGCAATGTCCGTCTATCTCCGATTTTTTACGGGCTGTTTCAATTGATTTCGATCTATAACTCGGTCAGCCGAACGGTTTAAAATTCACTCAGAGCATAAAGGTCGTACTTTTAAGTTTTAACGTTTTACCTCATACAGGTGCCTTCGGATACTTTTAAACAGAGTAGACCTAGATCGCAACAAGTTCTACTCTGTTTGTAAAGAAATGACTTACATATATTCTACAATTTCTGGAAATGTAAACTTATAAAACTAGCTAATTAATATTCATTATGTAATCACTTCATGATGCACTTATAAAACTAGCTAATTAATATTCATTATGTAATCATTTCTCACGTGAATATTCACGAGGCAGACACTTAAGAATCAGTATCGTACTATGATCAGAATCAATACTATTGTTTTTCGTATACAGTAAAGTCTCTCGACCATTCAAAAGAAGTCTAGTTCTAGATCTGTGATCCAGGTAGTAGCTTAATGCAGGACAAAGGTGATGCAGAGAGCTCCTATAGGAGCTTTCTGGATTAATTTTGCCATGTATTAAGTAACGCTCTGCTTTTTTTCTTAATAACTCTTAACTCGGACACCTAGTGTATGATATATTCGCAAACACTGTAGACGCAGATCTGAGGACTACTGTAGGACCCTGATCTGAGGACTACTGTAGGACCCTGATCTGAGGACTCCCATAGGACCCTGATATGTGGACTCCTGTAGGACCCTGATCTGAGGACTACTGTAGGACCCTGATCTGAGGACTTCTGTAGGACCTTGATCTGAGGACTACTGTAGGACCCTGATCTGAGGACTAATGTAGGACCCTGATCTGAGGACTCATGTAGGACCCTGATCTGAGGACTAATGTAGGATCCTGATCTGAGGACTCATGTAGGAGCCTTATCTGAGGACTCCCATTGCACCCTGATCCGAGGACTCCCAGGAGCATGGTTTTATGACTGGTGTAGGAGATTGGTCTAAGGACTGCTGTAAGAGCTTGGTCTATGGACTGGTGTAGGACCCTGATCTGAGGACTGCTGTAGGAGCTTGGTCTAAGGACTCTTATAGGAGCATGGTCTAAAGACTACTGTAGGAGTTTGGTCTAAGGACTGGTGTAGGAGCATGGTCTTATGACTGCTGTAGAAGCATGGTCTAAGGACTGCTGTAGGAGTTTGGTCTAAGGGCAGGTGTAGGAGCATGGTCTTATGACTGCTGTAGGAGCATGGTCTAAGGACTGCTGTAGTAGCATTGTCTACGGACTACTGTAGGAGTTTGGTCTAAGGACTGGTGTTCTAAGGACTCTTATAGTAGCATTGTCTCAGGACTGGTGGGGGTTGGTCTAATGACTGGTATAGGAGCTTGGTCTAAGGACTGGTGTAGGAGCTTAGTCTAAGGACTGGAGTAGGAGCTTGGTCTAAGGACTGGTGGAGGAGCTTGGTCTAAAGTTCAGTCCATGGCCAACAATTAATATGTCCATTTGCTATTACAACAATTTATCTAATTAATATTCATGATGGCATTATTTTTTATATGAATATTCATGGAGTAATGAGTTAAAGGCATACTTCTACGAAAAGAACAATCCTAAATGGCATACGACCGTAAATCAATTAGAGACACTCTAGATTAGGTTTCAACTCGCCATAGTTCTTAACTCTTTCGCTGACAATGTTCCATCTAAAATTACCTCTGCAAACAGTTTGGATCCAGATGAGACACCGAGTAACTCGACTTCTCATCAGGATCCGAACTGTTTTGTTTGTTACGATGGATAATATGTTTTTATACAACAATGAAGAAATACATGAATATAAAAAAGAAACATTGGTAGCAGACGACAAAATTTGGCAACGAAAGAGTTAAAAATTAAAACAAAAGCTACTTCACTCATTCATTAAGTTTGGCATTCTTACAAACGATCGCAATTTAGCTGATCTTTGAAAACATTTTTGTACAATAATATGTAAACTCATGTTTATATTGGCTTTTACAAAACTATGGGAAAATCTATATAGAATCCACTTTTCTAAATAGAATAATTTCGAAAATAAAAAGTTTTTAAACTGACAACAATTTTGAGGCTAAAGATCCGTTCAGAACAGACTACAAGCTGGAAGCAGACGACTTTTATCGGTATTTTAACCCCTAACCTGCTGAAAAACTGTTTACTCACACTCTGATCTAATACAGTTGTTTCTGACTTTAGATTCGATCAGAAACTATTGGCCGAGTGTCAGACAGCTTGGGTCCTGATGAGATGCCGAGTTACTCATTGTGCCGAGTTACTCATTGTGCCGAGTTATTCATTGTGACGAGTTACTCATTGTGCCGAGTTACTCGATGTCTCATCAGGATCCAAGCTGTTTACAAATGTCAGTTAGGTCGCGCTTAGCAGGCTAAGGGTTAAGAGTATCATTGTTTTACAACTCTGTGCTTGTGATCTGCGATTAAGTTTCGAGTTACTAGAGCACGCCGTATGATTTTTGAAGCTTAAATGATTGATAATAGAATCACCATTTTGTTTGTTATAGAATATGTCGTCTGCTTTCTGTGTAGTGCCCACCTCGTGACCCGAACGGGCGCCGGGTTCAATCTCCAGTTCTGTGATTTCTTTGGCAACATTGTCATCCCTTTAATTCCATAAATACGGTTTTCTGCACCTTCACAAACAGAGCAGACCCAGGGCGTACAGGAGCGGCCGGACCAGTGTCTGTTCTGTTTGCTCATGTCTTAACAGTAGTGATAGGAGCGGCCGGACCAGGGTCTGTTCTGTTTGCTCATGTCATAGTAGTAGTGATATGATTCTAGTCTACAATTTCCAACCATTCATGTGTCCATGTATTAATCTAACAAATACTCTCTTCACATTCATGGTGTCCTTATTTTACATGGGTGTTCATAGAATATTTAGTGTTAACATATTTCGTATCACCCAACGATGATCAAAACATAGTTTATCTACTCTTTAACTTATATATAGATATAGTGCAATAAGTATGTAATAGTATTACATAGTTTATCTACTCTTTAACTTATATATAGATATAGTGCAATAAGTATGTAATAGTATTACATAGTTTATCTACTCTTTAACTTATATATAGATATAGTGCAATAAGTATGTAATAGTATTACATAGTTTATCTACTCTTTAACTTATATATAGATATAGTGCAATAAGTATGTAATAGTATTACATAGTTTATCTACTCTTTAACTTATATATAGATATAGTGCAATAAGTATGTAATAGTATTACATAGTTTATCTACTCTTTAACTTATATATAGATATAGTGCAATAAGTATGTAATAGTATTACATAGTGTATCTACTCTTTAACTTATATATAGATAGAGTGCAATAAGTATGTAATAGTATTACATAGTGTATCTACTCTTTAACTTATATATAGATATAGTGCAATAAGTATGTAATAGTATTACATAGTTTATCTACTCTTTAACTTATATATAGATAGAGTGCAATAAGTATGTAATAGTATTACATAGTTTATCTACTCTTTAACTTATATATAGATAGAGTGCAATAAGTATGTAATAGTATTACATAGTTTATCTACTCTTTAACTTATATATAGATAGAGTGCAATAAGTATGTAATAGTATTGCTATAAACAGTAGAACCCCACTAATGCGACCACTTAAATAATAAACATGGGTGTCTTTATAAGCAGATGGCTGCGTAATGCAGGACGAAAGTAATGCAGAAAGCTCCAATAGGAGCTTTCTGCATAACTTTCGTCCTGCATTAAGCTGCCACCTGCCTCTGCCGCCCAGAATTGTGCCCTTTTCTGGGGGTCGCATTAGAGGGGTTTGACTGTATATGTTTAGAGTCTTTTGTAATTCGAATATGAATTACACGGTTTCCTTATAGCTATGTGTTCGCTTTTGTATGATTGTAACCACGAAGAGACTCTAATAAAGAATATTATTACTTTTATAACTCTCAAAAATTGATGTCTACTTTGTTTGCAAACGGTACAAAAACTAATTCATTTCTTGCAAAGACTCGCGTCTTGTCACTTTATAAAACTGCGATAAAGGCGCTGCATGTATTTCCTTTTCTTTACTTTAAGCAAGTGCGTGATCAATTTTATTTGCATTAGAACATCAAAAACACAATTAAACACCGTATTCACCTGTCTATGTAATCAAAAACGTGCTATGTACATGTCGCTTCCAATTTCGTCTGCTCAATCCTGCGTACAACGACCGTAAAATAACTGTAATTTTGGGATTTTAAAGACCGGCGGGAGCTTACTGAGGATGAAAGTTACTTTCGTCCTGCAACAGAAACAATCTGCTTTTATAGACCTCCAGGTTTCTTTATTACTAGATCGCTACATATAATACACAGACCTCCAGGTTTCTTTATTACTAGATCGCTACATATAATACCTAGACCTCCTGGTTTCTTTATTACTAGATCGCTACATATAATACCGGTAATGACGTCATGAATATTAATTAAATTATTTTGTTATAATGGCATATGAACACAGGACATTTTGGTTAAGGCAGAAACTGTAGGATCAGATCTATATTTTTTCATAAGCAAACTGAGCAGACCCTGACTCCTATAGTAGCCGTCTGATCTGGGTCTACTCTGTCTGAAAGGTGTATAAAAGCGTTCTTATGGAGTAAAGGGTTAAGCTACAAATTGCTTGATAATTTCATGTGAAACTAAATGTGAAATAGTTTCAATCTTGTTACTATATTTCCCCTTCATATGCTTAACCCTTTCATGGTGTCATTATTTCTTACATGCTTTACTTAGACCCAGCTTTAACCCATTGCCTCATATTGACGACTTTTGACGACTCTGTAAAAAGTCACTTTGTGAAACCATTGTGATAAATAGAGCATTTGCGAAACCATTGTGATAAATAGAGCATTTGCTCCTGTAGGAGCAAATGCTTTATTTTATCGCAATGATTTCAAACTACAAAATTCTAAAAATTTCCTTTTCTCTAATTAATGCTCCTTTTCGGTAGATTAATTCAAAGAGGTTGTATGTAAAATTAGCATATGAGGTAATGGATCTAAAAATAGTCTATGAGGTAATGGATCTAAAAATAGCCTATGAGGTAATGGATCTAACAATAGCCTATGGGTTAAAGATAATGTCTATTCAATCTCTGGTCTGCTACATGTACATGTATTATTGACATTACTGTTGGTGCCTAAAATAAAACTGTGTTTGAGTTTGAGTACAAGTTTGTTTACAAGCGTGATTTCAGTCATGCTCAGAGTAATTGTTATCAGCTGCGGTTATGTACAGTAAAAACCTCGATATCTCGAACTTCAAGGGACTGTACAAATTAGTTCGAGTTAACAGAAGTTCGACTTATCCGTTTTCTAATCTGGACAGATTCTTAGTTTACAGCTTAATGAATGTCTAAAGTAATGCTGAAAACTCCTGTAGGAGCTTTCAGCATTACTTTAGACAGATATTAAGCTGTCACATGTGTTTCTAGATGACGTATAGATATATTTTAAAGCAATGCTGTTTTGGAAGGACAGAATTTCGATTATAAAAGTCAGCTAATAAATATGCATGATGTTATTATTTCTTAAATAAATATTCACGGAGTAAAAGGGTAAAGGGTTTATAAGTCCAGTGTTCCATTAACATTTACTCCATAAATATGCCTTTACAAACAGAGTAGACACAGATAAGACGGTTCCTGTAGGAGCAGTCTGGTCAGGGTGTGCACTGTTTGCTAATGGTATAATATAGATATGACTCTACAGTATGTACCTTGGTCATGTGCTATTATACAAAAATAGTCTAATTAATATTCAAGACGATATTATTGTTTACATGAATATTCATGGAAGAAAAGGCTAACCCTGCTACTGCCAATGCCGAATATGTAAATACACGTGCAAGCAATGTAAGCCCAGTTGAGTCACCGAGGTATTCGTCTGATGTTACATGCATGAATATGAGTCTTGATACATTCCTTCATATAAACACGTGTTCATGCCTGTGCAAACAGAGTAGACTTCTAGGGACTTCTAGGGACCATATAAACCATATAAATTACTTTAAAATAACAGAGATTCGATTCATCCGATTCCTAATCTGAAAAAAATTCTCAAGTTCGTAGCTTGATGTAGATCATAGATACTTGTCTTATTCGTTCAAATTTCACATGTGTGCGTAGACCTGCCTAGCCATACGTTTAAGGATATTTCTGTACTGTAAATGTTGGAAGAGTACCGAACTTTTATCTCGAATTATCCCAATGTTCCAGTTATCTGGGTTTGAGATATTGAAGTTCAGTTGTAAAAAATCACTGGAGTCTTAACTAACAGGTGCTTCCTTATACAACCCTTTACATTATAGGCTATTTTTAGATACAACCACTTTGAATAGTGTTTAGGATTAACACGCTCTTGTAACTTTACAAAAGGATTGTGCTCTAGTGGTGTAAAAGTATCTTCCTTTCTGTCTATCATCCATTCGACTCATACTTTAACCCAATCCCTCATAGGCTATTTTAGACCCAACCTCTTTGAATAGATCTACTGAAAAGGAGTATTTACCAGAAATAAGGAAACTTTCAGAATTGTGTACTTTTGAAACCATAGCGATAAATTGAGCATTTGCTCTTACGGAGTAAATGCCAAATTTATCCCAATGGTTTCATAAAGTGACTTTTACCGAAACGTCAAAAGGCATCAATATGAAGGAATGGGTTAAAGGCATAGTTTGTCATTCTCAACAGCAAAATGTATAAAAATATAATGTGCAAAATTGAGCAAATATGTAAATAGAAGAGCTCGAATTATGTTCGCATAAACGGTCGTGTTTAACCCTTCTTATGCTAAGCACGAGCTGACGGACAGTTTGTAAACAGCTAAGATCCAGATGAGACGCCGAATGTCTCGACTTCTCGACACGGTCCTAGCTGTTTGACATTCGGTGAAGCATATTTCTGACTTGTTTTAACAAACCGAATTCTAGGTAAAATTTGTTACAGGTTTTTAGACTTGTTTTAGCATGAAAATGGTTAAACATAAGTGTAATTCAAAAGTTTCTATTTATTTGTTGGCTCTGTTTTCTATATAATTATATATATTTCTTTTGTCAAACCAAACACTTTGATGTGTTCAACCCTCCCTTATCTTATCGATATCACATTTCACAAACTACAGCAGAACCTGGCTTAAGCGACCATATATTCAATGGACTCAGGAATTATAAAAATCAGGTGATTGCTTAATGCAGGTCAAAAGTAATGCAGACAGCTCCTATATTTATCAGAATAGTTTCACAAAGTTATGCTCTACTTGTAAGAATGTTTTTACAAAGTGGCTTTTACACAGGCGTCAAAAGGTGTCATTATGTGGGAATGGGTCAAAATGCGTCAATATGCGGGAATGGGTCAAACTGCATCAATATGCGGGAATGGATGAAAAGGTGTCAATATGCGGGAAATGAGTAAAAAGGCGTCAATATGCGGGAAATTAGTCAAAAGGTGTCAATATGCGGGAATGGGTCAAAAGGTGTCAATATGCAGGAACGGGTTAAGCTGTGAAATGCTACAACTATACTGTAACTCGGTCTTAACCCTTTCCCTGTTCAATATTCATGTAAGAAATAATGACATCATGAATATTGATTTTTTATCAAGTAAATTTTTCAAAGATTTGTTTTTGCCTTGACAAAAACTGTAGACTATGTACAATATCAATAGCAAACAGAGCAAACCATGTAGGAGCTGTCTGATCTGGGTCTACTCTGTTTGCAATTGCGTGAAATTGCGTTTACATGAGGGAAATAGGCCTATGTAACATGCATTATTTATATTTGTTTATAACAAAAGGTATGTAATGCTCTGATCTGTTTGCAAATAAAGTCGAACTTCGATATCTCGAACTCTGATAACTCGAACTTCGGGATAACTCGAACTAAACGTTCGGTCCTTCCAAAATTTTACAATGCAGAATTGTTAAAAATGTATCACAACACATAAATAGAAACACATATGACAGCTTAATGTAATACCTAAAGCTCCTACATGAGATAAGCTGTGAACTTGATATATTGAGCAGATTATACATCGGATGACTCGAACCTCTGTTATCACAACTTGTTTGGTATCTTGAAGTTCCGCATTTAGCTTTAGTAAAATTAACTCTTTGTGTGATAACTTTTCAAAGTGAAATCGTCCATCATCGTTGAACTGTAGAGTCCATTAACTATCTTAGGTTTGCAAGACTGTTTTGAAGGTCAAACAGTGAAGACCCTGATAAGAAGGGCTCCTCTAGGAGTCCATGTGATATGGATCTTCACTGTTTGCAAATGCCAGTGCACCTATGTCCCGGGTTCATAGAGTTAACCATTACAATGCGGGACACGAGTCACTTACAATGCGGGACACGAGTCACTTATAGTGCGGGACACGGGACACGAGTCACTTACAGTGCGGGACACGAGTCACTTACAGTACGGGACACAAGTCGCTTACAGCGCGGGAGACGAGTCACTTACAGTACGGGACACAAGTCGCTTACAGTGCGGGACACAAGTCGCTTACAGTGCGGGAGACGAGTCACTTACAGTGCGGGACGCGATTCGCTTATAGTGCGGGACGCGAGTCACTTACAGTGCGGGACGCGAGTCGCTTACAGTGCGGGAGACGAGTCACTTACAGTGCGGGACACGAGTCACTTACAGTGCGGGACGCGAGTCGCTTACAGTGCGGGACACGGGACACGAGTCACTTACAGTGCGGGAGACAAGTCACTTACAGTGCGGGACGCGAGTCGCTTACAGTGCGGGAGACGAGTCACTTACAGTGTGGGACACGAGTCACTTACAGTGCGGGACGCGAGTCGCTTACAGTGCGGGACACGGGACACGAGTCACTAACAGTGCGGGACACGAGTCACTTACAGTACGGGACACGAGTCACTGGTGCCATTTACAAACAGTGTAGACCTAGATAAGAGAACTCCTAAAGGAGCCCTCTCTTCAGGGTCTGCACTGTTTGTCATGTTACACTTTTCTTTAGATATATTCCCCCAAATATCCACTATAAGCTTGACCTGCTTGAAGTTCGGAATAGTCCATTTGAAAAATCAGCTTTGTAAGGATGAAGATATTGATTATCTGAAGCCACCATACATTTGTTGAGAGCGCTTCCTTGTGTGCAGCCATTATGTACAATAAATAAATAATGTCAGTAGACAATAATTCCGTACGTGAATAAATAATTGAAGTAAAAAACACGAGTGTGCAATTATAAACTTCCAATTCACAAAAAATCAATGGCCTGAAATTACGGTCATGAAATGTTGAGTCAGTCTTAAGTAGCCCCCCTGGTTCCATTGTTGTATTCAGCGCTTTGGCTTCACTGTGACTAATCAGTGAACACAAACGACTTGGATCTAGATGAGATGCCGAGTAACTCGGCATCTCATCAGGATCCAAGCTGTTTGATATTGGAAATATGTCTTTTTTGTATAAAAATAACACTCATGAACGTTGAATATTAAATAAGACTTTATGACTTCACGTGTACTTGTTGAACATCACAATGACAAGGGAACGAAAAGGACGTATTGTTTTTGGTAGTCATTTTGTATAAACCGACATTGAATGTGTCTCAAAAAGTGGTATTAAGTGACCCTCTGACTTGTGTCTGATTTTTGTACAAACTAAAATTAAACCAGTCTTGGAAAATATTATTAAGCGAGCCTTTCACTTGAGTCTGCATTTTGTTATATAGCTCGCTAATGGCTCGCTTAATATCAACACTTTCCAAGACTTGTTTAATATCAGTTTGTACAAAATGACTACGAGCATCATATTCTTTTTATCACATTATTTCGACTAAAAATGTTGTTTTTTGTCAAGTCCGATATGTATATTTCTGCATGACGTCGTGGCGTTTCTACATGACGTTACATTGTATATTAAACGTGTGTAATATACAAAGATATGTGATAGCTATATTGACCCTAATACAAGGAATGTTATATGATAAAATCAGTTAATTAACAGTATTTAACTACACTAAAATAGCACAATCAGATTGATCAACTACAAATAAGTTAATCAGACGACAAACTTTGCATACAACAAACATATACATGTATCTGCTAAAGATTGAAACTAACTTCCTAGAGCTAATTGAACTTTACACATCTGTCTTTACACATCTGTTTCATCTGGATCCAGACTGTTTGCATATATTGTCACGGATGCAAAGAGAACACTCTTTTGCTGTCAAATATTGTAGTCTGCAAATGTGTCGTTTGCTTATCTTTTCTATTTTAGACCTTTTTAACAACAACAACAACAACAACATCAAACAACAACAAAAACAACAACAACAAAAACAACATAACAACAGCGTCAACCAGTTACATGGTGTCTCATCTAGATCCAAGCTGTTTGCACAAATTCACAGCGGGAGTTCGAAGAGTTAAAAAAACTGAACAATGCTTGTGTCAACTCATACACAGTTTAACAAAACAGTACAAACATTTAAAACGAGCTATTGGGTTCGAAATGTGTGGCTAATTTTAAAGCCCCTGAATACGAGAAACGCATGTGTTGACTTTTGCAAACAGTGTAGACCCAAAACATAGGGTTCCTAGAGGAGCCATGTGTTAAGGGTCTGCACTGTTTGTCAAATAGACTCATATCGCACACTGCAACCTGTTATACTCGATGGATGGAACGATCTACATCGAAGTGTGGCCATTTCAAGGGGTTAACTCTTACAACGCTGCATTTTCAAATGGACTATTCCAAAATTCAAACAGGTTAAACTTATGATAAATATTTAGGGGTTCTTCTTAAGAAATATGCAACATGACAAACAGTGCAGACCCTGATGAGAGGGCTCCTCTAGGAGCCCTTTCATCTGGGTCTACACTGTTTGCAACGCATATTAGTGACTCAGGTATCCCGCACGATAAGGGTTAAAACTAATTGTTATGTTTTTATGCCGCATAGCTGTACAAGTGGACCAAGTTAAGACTGTACGGTAGTTGCGAATTCAAACTTACCCATGAGAGCAGTTTGGATCCAGATTAGGCACCGGCTGACTCGGCGTCTCATCAAGATCGAGCATTTAAGCCACCATGACTGAAGAATAGATAAAATGTTAGCTATAAGAATTTGTAGCAGGCGTGAATATTTTTTGCAGACGACAATTCCTTAGCGCTGTGAAGAATAACCGTTACGCGGTTAAGAGTCCAACTTTTTAAACAGATTGGATCCGGATTAGACGCCGAGTAACTCTGCCTCACTCCAGGATCTTAGCTGTTTGACACTCGGTAAATAGCTTCTCAAAAACTAAAAACGATAAATCAAAAATAGAAAATGAAATTTTAAGATTAACACATAGTGTTGACAAGTTTAAACCGGAAAAGGGTGATCCCTTTATCTGCTGAATATTTCTCAAACAAACCCCTGTGTTTTGTCAATATGAATTAAAAAAAAATAATGTATTAAAATTTATCACTAGAGGAAATGATTTGTATGCCAAATAGTGCAGACCCTGATCAAAGGGCTCTATCAGGAGTCCTTTGATCTGGGTCTACACTGTTTGTAAATCTCACATATTCAGTTCCCACACTTTACGGGTATTGTCAGTTATATTTATTCATAAACTAGAACAATACAAACGAATCAAAATGAACCAATAGTAATTACGGGTAGCGACATACACACACACCCGTAATACGTCACTGGGAGTGTAGGACATTTGCCTGTTCGGTTTGATCTCGCATCGAGGACAACACCCGGTTTGGGCACCACCCGTCTTTTAGGGCACCGCTCGTATTAGCAGGCTTGTCCGATGCTAGTGACTGAACTTCACGTGGTACCCGCTTCTGTGATGGAATTATAGACTGGTTTTAATCAATTTTTAATTCCCACGTCTTTTTAATACAGCTGTAGCATTGAGTTTGGACCATTATATTTGACCTGGACGCTTTTATAGAAAACAGAACCGTTAGGTTCACTTAGTGATAAAAAAATAATACATGTAACACAGTTAAACCAAGAGAATAAAATTAGTGAGAGGAGGGACAAAATGGATTACCGAATTATCCTTGGATTAACGGTGTTGCTGATATGCACCCAGCTGGCTTCTTCTCGTGAGTATAACCTTCACGGCGTCCTTGTGCACAGTTTCGTTTCATGGTCTGATTCCAGATATGTATCATGCCAGAAAGCCTTATATCTCCACCAAACCCTGCAGTGTGACTGCTCGTTAGAATCGTCTCTTCAGGACAAAGGGTTTACTGGATAAAGAGACGATTCTAAAGAGTAAGCAATGATGAGAAGTCACACCGTAGGGTTTTGTAGAGAAAGAGGCGATATTTAGTCTTTTATTATAAACTTATCAAGTTTTATGTAATAGATAATGACACCATGAATATAGTAAAACCTCTCTATAAGCCAACTAAATTACATTAAGTATTGTGTGTTAAATGCAGGTGACTGCTTAAAGCAATGTGAAAGTAAGGCAGAGTGCCCGTGTAAGTGCGTTCTGTTTTACTTTCACCTTGCCTTAAGCAGCCACCTGTCCTAAATATCAACAAGTTAGTTGCCGTTATGGAGAGGTTTCACTGTATTTATTTGGTGAACTTTCATAATAGCTTACATGTACATGTATGTGTATAGGAGGTTTCGATATTGGAAGAAATCTGTAGATTTAGATCAATTATAACATCATAAGCAAACAGGGTAGACCCTGATCAGACGGGTCCTATAGGAGTCGTCTGATATGGCTCTACTCAGTTTGCAAAAATGAATAAAGACGTATTTATATAGTAAATTGTTATTGAGTCCTCGAAACGAAGGGTCTGGTGGAGAAATGTAACAATACTTCTCACCTCTGGAGCTCCGTTCCTCTGATAAAAAACGCACGGGCTAGTCAACGAACTGCACCTTCTCAGGGTACGTCGTGACTAATCAGGATCTACACTGTTTGAGACACAGCTTAAGCATTTACACATTACATCATAGGCTATATTTAGGTCCAACCTCTGAATAAATCTACCGAAAAGGAGTATTTATTAAAGAAACGGAAAATGTTATAATTGTGTAGTTTTGAAACCATTCTATTAAATAGAGAATTTTCTCAAATGGAACATATGCTCTATCTATCACAATGTTTTCCTAAAATGACTTTTATAGAGGTGTCAAAAGGCGTCAATATGAAGGAATGGTTTTAAAGGTTGTCTAAGTTTATAAAAATCTTAGTTCAAGACTATGTCATTTTGAAGCATTTGATTGGTCCGAGTCTGAAGTTTTATTTAAATTATAACCAATCAGTTACTTGAGAATGTACTCAGACACAGGCTAAGAGCAAATACAGTTCGAGCTGCATCTCGAACTTCAAGGGAACATGCAAATTAGTTCGAGATAACAGATGTTCGAGTCACCTGACTTATAATCTGACCAATATCTAAAGTTCACAGCTTAAGGCATGTCTAAAGAAATGCTGAAAGCTCCTGTAGGAGCTTTCAGCGTTACTTTCGACCTGCATTAAGCTGTCACGTGTATTTATATGGATGTGTTGTGATATGTTTTAGAACAACTGTATAATAAATGTTGGAAGGATTGAACTTTAAGTTCGAGTTATCCAGAAGTTATCCGAGTTCGAGTTATCGAAGTTCAACAATGTATAAAAAGTGTATTTATAGAGTAAATGGTTAAATACATGACATTATCCAGTCATCAGCCAACTTGTTTGAACACTGTACATAATAAACACGCCTTTCTACACACATAGCAGACCAAGATCAGACAGCTCCCATAGGAGCTATCTAGGTAGGGTATCCTCTATTTGCTATCTAGGTAGGGTATCCTCTATTTGCTATCTAGGTAGGGTATCCTCTATTAGTTATCTAGGTAGGGTATCCTCTATTAGTTATCTAGGTAGGGTATCCTCTATTAGTTATCTGGGTAGGGTATCCTCTATTTGCTATATAGGTAGGGTATCCTCTATTTGCAAATCCAGGTAGGGTATCCTCTATTTGCTTATTAAGGAGCTATCTGTGTAGGGTATCCTCTATTTGCTTATGAAGGAGCTATCTGTGTAGGGTATCCTCTATTTGCTTATTAAGGAGCTATCTAGGTAGGGTATCCTCTATTTGCTTATTAAGAAATATAAATAGGATTCGATGGCCAAAATGCGATGGCCAAAAATTTCTATTTTCATGAGCCATTAAAATGTCAATCTAGTTATATAGTAAGTAATATTCATCATGTAATTATTTCTTAATGGACAAGGGTCCCCGAGAAAAGTCCCGCTAGTGGCTCCTATAATAGGGTTCTACAATAATGAAACAAGTATATAACATATACAATGCAGGCTGTCGCTTATTAACCCTTTCCTGTCCTGTATTTGACCCTTTCCCTGTTCTATGTTTAACTCTTTCCCTGTTCTATATTTAACCCTTTCCCTGTTCTATATTTAACCATTTCCCTGTTCTATAGTTAACCATTTCCCTGTTCTATATTTATTCCAGATTTCAATACCTACTGAATATTTATGGACAAAATACTTATAATGAAATATGAAATATGGAACATTGTAGCCGTTTTAAAAAGTAAGGAAACAGATCTATCAAGTTCCATTAGCAAACAGAGCAGACCCTGATTAGACGGCTCCCATATCGGGAGTCTACTCTGTTTGCAAATACGCAAGAAAGTATTTATATGAGGAAAATGGTTAAAATGATATCTGATCAGGATCTTCACTTTTTTTTTAGATTGAAACAGTTGTGTCAAACAGTACAAATCCAGATCATCCGACATTGTACTGACAATCTGCACCGGTTAAAATTTGGGTCTACTCTACAGATATGTTAATACATGTACTTTCACCGCGCCAAAACGTACAAAAGGAAAGCAATATTTGTGTTTCAAATGATCAGCTGAATTTTGAATGCCCTTTTTTTGGTTCAACTCTGTCCCTGATGAATATTCCTGTAAGAAAATAATGATACCATGAGTAAGTGCACATGTACTAGCTGATATTTGTAATGTCACGTGCCACATGTATTAGCTGATACTTGTAATGTCACATGCCACATGTATTAGCTGATATTTGTAATGTCACATGCCACATGTACTAGCTGATATTTGTAATGTCACGTGCCACATGTATTAGCTGATATTTGTAATGTCACATGCCACATGTATTAGCTTATATTTGTAATGTCACATGCCACATGTATTAGCTGATATTTGTAATGCCACATGCCACATGTATTAGCTGATATTTGTAATGTCACATGCCACATGTATTAGCTGATATGTGTAATGTCACATACCACATGTACACGCTCGTTTTGATATTGGTAGAACCTGTAGAGTCAGATCTTTTATAATTTCATAAGCAAACAGAGCTGACCCTGATCAGAAGGTTCCTACAGGAGCTGTCTGATCTCAATATACTCTGTTTGCAAAAGCGTGAAAATGCGTTTGCAGGAAAGAAAATGTTAACCCTGTCCTTTATATGAACGCCTTTTCATGGACCTGTTATCCGAATATTTGGTAACAGTTGAAATGAGTTTCACTAATCTAGGCTTAATTACCGAAACCTTCATGGGCAGTAGTGATCTCGTAATAAATACATGTATGTATTTGCATATCGGAGCGGAACCACGCCTAACGATCACTTCCGTTTGTGCATGCGCATTACAGATCTTTATTTCCAAGGCGGTCGCAATAAATGTTCCTGAATTGTTTAAGCAGTTATGTCCGAAATAATGATGGCAACAGTATATTAAGACCAATAATTGCACGTTTTATAAGTTTCAAGCAATAAAAACGATACCAATGGATAGACACTTTATGTACACAGTCATGGGCGTGTCGTTTGTGACCACTCGGCTCGTTCCGTCAAGCCCGAGCGCTTAACTATTCTCAGGTTTAAAAAAAATGCCTGCTCAATTTCTTATTTGCTGAACTTTTCTCCGACATCCGGATTGATCAGTTGAATGTACTATTGAATGGCTGTCAAACAGCTTGGATCATGATGAGACGCCGAGTTACTCGGCGTCTAATGTGGATCCAAGCTGTTTACAAATGCGAATCGATACACGAAAAGAGTTCAAACCACCCGTTTCCTGCCATTGAACACCATTTAGACTGAGCAGTATTGATTATGGAAACACGACCAGTTTTATTATGAAACAAGCATAAACTATTTATAGACCTAAATTCCTCCGATACAGGTTTTCAAAGATCGAACCAGTTCAATTGTTTTTAGCCATTGAAGTGCTGACTAGTTTATTACTGACCTTCGTGAATATTTCACATACAATTGCTACTTCGAGTAAGTGATTGGTTTATGAACATCCAAAATACATGATATGCTAAACGATATTTATTTAATTCAAGGAAAACATATTTTGAGAAAATTATCTTAGATCAATTTTAATTTCATTAACGTAATAGCATTTTCAAGATCTCATATTTTAGTTCATGGAATGGAATCAATTGGTTAATTTTTCGAAAACGATATGAGTTAAACCCTTTCCCTTATGAAAGCGCATTTTGACGCATCTGCAAACAGAGTAGACCCAGATCAGACGGCTCCAATCGGAGCCGTCTGATCAGGGGCTGCTCTGTTTGCTTATGATGTAATATAGATCTGATTCTACACCTTCTGCCTGAGCCAAAATGTCTGTGTTCATATGCCATTATGAAAAATAATATTAATATAACGTTCCTACATGGATACCCATCAGGGAAATGGTTAAGGTGCAGTAAAAGCTTTCTTTAGGGACCACTAAACGAAATGTTCGACCCTTTACTTGTTATAGAAACCCCTTCGATACATTTGAAAACAAAGTAAACCCAGGTCAGACGGACCCTGTAGGGGCCTTTTAATCGGGATATGATCTGTTTGCTTATAAACTATCATAGATTTCTATACTATTTAATAGCATAGTGTATTCATTTATTTTGCAGAACTATATATGATAGAACACATTTCGCCTTCTTGGGGCGGATGAGTGATTACTTATGCAAACAGTTTGGATCAAGATAAGACGCCGAGTTACTCGGCGTCTCATCAGGATCGAAACCGTTTGACACCCTGATTGAATGTTGGATGCCATACTGATTATAGCTTGGATTTTGAAAATTAAGTGGATGAAACATTGTGTAATTTGTTAGTAGACTAAAGACTAACCCCTTAAGTTCCATGAAAACTGACCTGTGATATCATATGCAAACGGTTTGGATCCAGATCGGACGCCGAGTAACTTGTGTAGATCCAGATCATTGTGTACTCAGATGTCAGTGTAGACCCAGATCAGTGCAGACACAAAACAGAGTAGCCCCAAATCAATGCAGACCAAGACCAGTGCATACCGAAATCAGGGTAGATCTAGATCGGATGGCATATTGAAGGTTGATACATTGTTTATCAGGGTAGATCTAGATCGGAGGGCACCTTGAAGGTTGATACATTGTTTATCAGGGTAGATCTAGATCGGAGGGCTCCTTGAAGGGTGATACATTGTTTATCAGGGTAGATCTAGATCGGCGGGCTCCTTGAAGGTTGATACATTGTTTGCTATCAGTTAGTTTCCACATAGATAACATGGGTAAACAAACTATTAAGGAATCATCCCTAAAACTGAAAATTAGATTGACCCATTATACATATGCTGTCAAGAGCATTTAAAATATGTGGGTATGACCAGTGGCCCAGTCCCTGTTCTATATTCATGTATAACACGCTACTATCATGACTATTGTTAGCTGAATTTTCATAATATTGAAAATTTCCAGGCAATCATTTGCTTGGACAAAACCTGTAGAATCAGATCTATATCGTACAGTAAGGAAACAGAGCAGAACCTGATTAAACGGCTCCTATAGGAGCCGTCTGATCTGGGTCTACTCTGTTTGTTTATTCTCCAAAAGGAGCCGTTTGATCTGGGTCTACTCTCTTTGCAAAGGCGTGAAAAGAGTCTACATGAGGATTAGGGCTAACTAGTGGCCAGTGATACATACTAAAGCAAAATGATTTAGAAAACTCAAAACCGGATTTCTAGTAGAGAAAACAAAATTATATACTTTTAGGCAGATGGCTTAGATTTAGCTTAGGGGAGCTTTCTGCATGACTATCACCCTGCATTGAGCTGCCACCAGTCTCAAAGGCTGATATTTATACCAAATGTAACATCCGGTTTATATGGGTTTTACAGTATGGTTTGAACCACCTGACCCCATGTCCTCCTACTGACGGCGTTTGACGCTTCTGTAAAAGTCATTTTGTGAAACCATTGTGATAAATAGAGTATTTGTTCCTATGGAGCAAATGCTCTATTTATCACAATGGCTTCAAAACTACATTATTCTAAAAAGATCCCTTTTCTCTAGTGAATGCTCCTTTTTAGGTAGATTTGTTCAAAGAGGTTGGGTCAAATATAGCTTAGAGGGGAATCAGTTAACCGGATGACACGCCCTTTCATGCACGTGCTAATAGGGTTATATGAATCTGATTCTGTCATATTCAAAACCTCTCTGAGTGTTTATAACTGTACATGTATATAAAAACAGAAATTACTGGGTACTGCAGAAACTGTAGAATCATACCTTTATGATTCATTAAGCGAACAGAGCGGACCCTGGACAGACGGTTCCTACAGACCCTAGACAGACAGTTCCTAAAGACCCTGGACAGACGGTTCCTACAGACCCTAGACAGACGGTTCCTACAGACCCTAGACAGACAGTTCCTACAGACCCTGGACAGACGGTTCCTACAGACCCTGGACAGACGGTTCCTACAGACCCTAGACAGACAGTTCCTAAAGACCCTGGACAGACGGTTCCTACATACCCTGGACAGACAGTTCCTACAGACCCTAGACAGACAGTTCCTACAGACCCTAGACAGACAGTTCCTACAGACCCTGGACAGACGGTTCCTACAGACCCTGGCCAGACTGTTCCTACAGACCCTAGACAGACGGTTCCTAAAGACCCTGGACAGACGGTTCTTACAGACCCTAGACAGACGGTTCCTACAGACCCTAGACAGACAGTTCCTACAGACCCTAGACAGACAGTTCCTACAGACCCTGGAAAGACAGTTCCTACAGACCCTAGACAGACAGTTCCTACAGACCCTGGACAGACGGTTCTTACAGACCCTAGACAGACGGCTCCTACAGACCCTAGACAGACAGTTCCTACAGACCCTAGACAGACTGTTCCTACAGACCCTAGACAGACAGTTCCTACAGACCCTAGACAGACAGTTCGTACAGACCCTGGACAGACAGTTCCTACAGACCCTAGACAGACAGTTCCTACAGACCCTAGACAGACAGTTCGTACAGACCCTAGACACACAGTTCCTACAGACCCTAGACAGACAGTTCCTAAAGACCCTAGACAGACAGTTCCTACATACCCTAGACAGACAGTTCCTACAGACCCTGGAGAGACAGTTCCTACAGACCCTAGACAGACAGTTCCTACAGACCCTGGACAGACAGTTCCTACAGACCCTAGACAGACGGTTCCTACAGACCCTAGACAGACAGTTCCTAAAGACCCTGGACAGACGGTTCCTAAAGACCCTGGACAGACAGTTCTTACAGACCCTGGACAGACAGTTCCTACAGACCCTAGACAGACGGTTCCTACAGACCCTAGACAGACAGTTCCTAAAGACCCTGGACAGACGGTTCCTACAGGATTTAGATGCCACATGCCTAAAGAGCTCTGAATTCTACTTTTACTAAATGTTCTGAATACTGTAAGGCTTATTAGTACTGTTTCGCATACTATAAAAGAAAATAAATAACCATTTCCCTGTTTAATATTTATATAAGAAATAATGGCAACTTGAATATTTATTAGCTGAATTTCTAAATATATGATTTTCAACGGATATTTTTACTTTGACAAAAATGTAGAATCAGATCTATATCAATACATGTCAAAATCAAACAGAGCAGACCCCGATCAGACAGACCCTATATGAGCCAACTGAGCAGACCCTGATCAGACCGACCCTATAGGAGCCAACTGAGCAGACCCTGATCAGACAGACCCTATAGGAATCAACTGAGCAGACCCTGATCAGACCGACCCTATAGGAGCCAACTGAGCAGACCCTGATCAGACAGACCCTATAGGAGCCAACTGAGCAGACCCTGATTAGACAGACCCTATAGGAGCCAACTGAGCAGGGTCTAATATGTTACTCTGTTTGCAAATGAGTAAAAAAATGTGTTTATATGAGGGAAAGAGTTAAAAGATCCCCTCTACACTTCAAATACATTCGGAAGAAGAGTTGAATGCATGGTGAAAGTAATGCAGAAAGCTCCTAAACGAATTCACTTCGCATTAAACCCTTTCCCGTATGTAAGCGCATTTTGACGCATCTGCAAACAGAGTAGACCTATAGGAGCCGTCTGATCAGGGTCTGTTCTGTTGGCTAATGATATGGTATAGAGATGATTCTGCAGTCTCTGCCTGAGCCGAATTGTCCTGTGTTCATATGTCATTATAAAATAATCTTATTGATATTCATGACGTCATTATTTCCTACATGAATATTAATTAATCACCCATCTGCTTTACTATTTCCTCCATGAATATTTATTCAAAAATTAATGACGTCATGAATTCAGGAATGTTTAGCTAAGGCAGAAGCTATAGAATCATATCTATATCATATCATAAGCAAACAGAACAGACCCTGATCAGACGGCTCCTATAGGAACCGTCTGATCTGGGACTACGCTGTTTGCAAATGCGTAGAAAGTTCTATTTATGGAGTTAAGGGTTAAACATCCAGTGGGGGTTTACGGTATTTAAAACATTCTTTCCCTGTTTAGTAAGTGTACGAGTACTTACAAACACAGATAAGCTAATTACTTTCAAATAATAGTCTTTTAATTGTTTCGTTCTCGGGCCAGATTCTCTTGTCATTTATGACCTTTGTAAACAGTTTGGATCCAGATCAGGCCCCGCATCTGAGATTCAAACTCTTTGACACTCAAGTTCAATATCTTCCCCAAAATTAGAAAGAAAATTGATTTTAGAACATGTTGGAGACGCCAATTGAGCAGACGACAGAATTACTTAGCATTCAAAGAGTTGATTGTTTCGTCCTTAGGGTTATTATATGCTATACATACTAGTTTGGTAATAAGGCCGTCTTTGTTATGTGCATAGGCTTGTAACATTCCTTGCCGATTTTATGTTTTTTCTTCAAGTATTTGATAGAGCTGTGGTCAATGCTTTGTGAGAGCCCAACCTATCTGTTTTACTCTATTGGAGATTCCATTCAAAGAATACTTTGTACTTCTAAAACAATTAGAATGCAGATCAATAATAATTGGATCACTGCAAGACAGACGTACCTATAGAACACTACACCCATATACACAGCATTTCTCTACATCCAGACGTACTTATAGAACACTACACCCATATAGACAGCATTTTTCTACATCCAGACGTACTTATAGAACACTACACCCATATAGACAGCATTTCTCTACATCTAGACGTACTTATAGAACACTACACCCATACAGACAGCATTTATCTACATCGAAACGTATCTATCGAACACTACACCCATATAGACAGCATTCCCCTCTACATCCAGACGTATATACATGTACCTATAGAACACACTACACCCATATAGACAGCATTCCTCCACATCCAGGCGTATCTATCGAACACTACACCCATGTAGACAGCATTCCTCTACATCCAGACGTATCTATCGAATACTACACCCATGTAGACAGCATTCCTCTACATCCAGACGTATCTATCGAACACTACACACTTATAGACTGTATTCCTCTACATCCAGACGTACATATAAAACATTACACCCATATAGATTATAGACAGCATTCCTCTACATACAGATGAAATGCCGAGTGACTTAGTGGGTCACCAGGGTCCCCATTAATTGGTCTTCTTGCTGTTTCTCTCACGATAAGCATTAGAACCTGTCTTAATCGACCTTCAAAAAGAGGTCTAACTATATGTATGTAAGGCAGGTGGAAGCTTAATGCAGGTCAAACATAGTACAAAAAGCTCCACTAGTTATTCAAAAGCTTGAATCGGATCTGCTCTGTTTGCTTATGCGATTATATAGAGTATATATAGATCTTGTTCAGTTTCTGCCATGGCCAAAATCTCCCGTATTCGTGTGAAAAAACAACAACAAATATATTGATAATGTCATTATTTCTTACATGAATATTCATAATTATATTAAAGAGCTAAACTCAGCCAAAGAAAGTAGATTCGCTCAAAATTCAGATTTGGACAAGTCTAATTAGAGACGTGGGTTATGTAGGCTGGTAAAGTCTAACTAGAGACGTGGGTTATGTAGGCTGGTAAAGACGATACGCTGGTTTTACACGAGCACCTCGAATTATAAATAGACCGCCAACACCCAAACCGGTTTGAGACAAAAGAACATATTTGCTATTGTCTATATATCTGACATACTGGAACTCAACCAAACAGACCGTATAATAATTATATATCTATTGTATCCACGAAATCAACCAATGTCCCCGCTGTGAAAAATCATGTCTGCTCAAATTTCGGCATGTTGCAATAATGACTACTTCCAATTCGATCAAACTTTTGAGGAACTGGTGAACAACTGTCAAACAGCTTGGATCCTGATGAGACGCAGAGTCACTCAGCGTCTTATCTGGATCCAAGCTGTTTGCAGAATGCGAGTCAGGCCGGAGCATTGCTGTTGTATCATAACCCCTTCGATAAATATTATCGAAGGGGTTATGATACAACAGCAATGCTGTGATTTTAAAGCATATTTGTTCTTTAATGAAAAAACTAGTGGTTTTTTACAAATATTTTTATTTAAAATTTTGAAAATTGAAATATTTTTTATCAAATAAATGAATTCGATCCTGATTAAGCACACAATTTCTCAAAATCTTATCAGTACCAAAACTTGCTTTAAAAAGTACGAACCGGACCAAGGCCGAAGAATGAAGGATACTCATAGTTGTAAACAATGGGACAAGTTGACTCGTATATATTTCAAGGAGTGTCTTCAGTTACACACTAATCCGTCTTGTATTTTGTAAGTCAAAAGTTAATCGCAAACCTGCCTAAAAATGAAACTGGCTCAACTTCTGATCCGGAGCAAAGTTGACCCTTTGAGTCTGGCATGAGAATCTCACATTGGAGTCTTATGTGAGAGTCTGGAACGAGAATCTGACACGAGAGTCTCGCGTGAGAGTATGGCACTAGAACCTAACACGGGAGTCTGATGTGAGAGTGTAGCACGAGAGTATGACATGAGAGTCTTGCATGGTTATTCACCAGGAAGAAGGTTATCTTACCATATTTTAATAAAAACCAAATCAAATTAAAGAAAAACAACCAATACATAAGAATTACTATGCTAGTAGTTTGGAAGTTCAGCTGTATTTCGGCGAGTTAGAAAAGTTGTTAAATGCGAGCCTTGGCGAGCATTTAACTACTTTTCTGACAAGCCAAAATACAGCTGAACTTCCAAACTACTAGTATAGTAATTCTTTTATCATGCAACTCCAAGAAAAATGGAGAAAATGAAGAAAAAGAAAGATTGCTAAAGCGGTTTCGTCCTCTGAATGAAAATACATGCAAGTACGAATTACGTGACGTCATATTAGCATGCAGTGACGCCATCGATTTTTACAACATAACAAACTTGATTTAATCCTTTTATATGGACAGATAGTTGAGACAAAGGTGAGAAAATGTGTTAATTTGATGTTTATGTTTAATTATGCCTTTTTCGTCCTTCTGTTTTCCTCCTATTGGCTGAACCAAACTTGCATTCCAGTCGGGTCAGTACACATGCACTATACCTCACAAAATACAGCGTCGACGTGGAAAATATTATGCTAGTAGGAAGTGACTGTATTTGCTGACGTTGCATGATAAAATGTCATTGTAGGCTTTCTGATACACACTTCCTGTTTAATTATATAAAACGAAAATAAAGATCTTTTATACCCTTATCAAGCCTGTAAAAATGATATCTGCTCAAACTCTGGTTAAGTACGATTTTATTGACTTCGAACAAAGTCAAACTTTTGATACACCACTGATCGATTGTCAAATAGTGTCGATACTGATGAGACGCCGAGTTACTCGGCATCTAGTTTGTGCCCAAGCTGTGTGTACATACACGCCAGGTCGAGCAGAGCTGCAATAAAAGGGTTTTCACAACACTGAATGTTCAAATGGAAAAATCCAAAATTAAACAGGCCAAGTTAATTGTGAAGATTTAGGGATTTGTTCTGGAGAAAAGGGTAACATTACAAACAATACAGACCTGGATGAGAGGGCTACTCTAGGAGCCCGGGTCTCATCCGGGTCTGCACTGTTTGCAAAGGACATAAGTGGATCGTGTCCCGCACAGTAACCCTAAGGGTTAAATGCCTTCTTTGCCGAAGTCCCCGGGATGAGGCTCACGGGGCTCACTGCAATGGACGAATTAGTAATTACATTCGCAAACGGTTTTTACCCCGATGAGAAGCCGAGTAACTCGGTCCCACATCAGGATCCAAATTGTTGGAGACTCAGTCAGTAGATTTTAACGATGTTTTAACGAATAACACTGCTGCAGATTAGAGAGTGAGTAGACATTAGGGATAAAAGTGAACCATTTACATCAGAGGCCAAGATAAGATGCTTAGCTAGACATTTTCAAGAATGACTTCTTTATTTCTCCACCAAACCCTATGTTGTGATCAAACCCTATGTTGTGACCACTCTTTAGAATCTTCTCAAAGAGACGATTCGAAAGAGTGGTCACAGCATAGGGTTTGGTGGAGAAATAACGGTTTTAGTATTGAGTACGCACAGGTATCTGTAGCTCTGATTTATACTATAGATACGCCTTTCAACGAACAGAGTAGATATAGAGCAGACGACTCATGATATTTAGTTTAACCTTTTACTCTATAAATACGCGTTTTACGTATTTTCAAACAGAGTAGACACAGATCAGGCGGCTCATATAGCCGTTTGAACAGGATCCGCTCTGTTTGCTTACGGAACATATAGACCTCTTCTACAGTTTCTGCTTCAGTACAAATCTCGTGTTAATATACCAGATTAAAATTTAACTGAATTAATATTCATGACGTCATTATTTCTAACATGAATACTCATGGAGCAAAGGGTTAAGGGCCGTATTGGCGAGTTGTAACTGTATCTATGACAATCAGACATATGATTCAATCAATGTAAGGAGTCGAAGACCCGTGAAATCGGTAACATCGGTTAAAACACACCATTATCTGTTCGTACAACAAAAAACAAAAACCGTGATCTCATCACAGATGACTGAAACACGATACTGACTCATTCAAATTTCATGACAAAGGTGTCAAACACACAACTATTCAATATCTACGACACAGCCATACCAGTGCTTGACAAAGTTTTAGGTCATCTGTGATCTTGATTACATGTGTACTGTGAAATCCCTCTAAATCGGACTTGTAAAAAGGAATAATTTATATTATATAGTTTAGGCAGGTGACTGAGTAATACATAGGGCTTGTAGTAGGGAAGAATTTATGTTTAAGCCAGGTCAATCCTTTTGTTGTTTTCTGAATGATTTTTATCATGCATTTAGCTGCCCTCTGTTATAAAGACTTGTGTTGATTCAAACTGAAATTGAATCCTGATTATATTAAAACGGGTTATATAAATCCGGTGGATAAAATCCGGAAAAGATAAAATTCGTTAAATGTAATTAATGAATTCACCCAATTAAAATCCAGTAAAATAAATAAATCCGGTTAAATAAATTCCGGTTAAGAGAGGTCTTACTGTACACCTGTATCTTACTGTACACCTGTACCGGTTAAGAGAGGTCTTACTGTACACCTGTACCGGTTAAGAGAGGTCTTACTGTACACCTGTATCTTACTGTACACCTGTACCGGTTAAGAGAGGTCTTACTGTACACCTGTACCGGTTAAGAGAGGTCTTACTGTACACCTGTTTTCGTCTTTAATAAAAACGTTCGTAGGCAAACAGTGTAGACACAGATCAAAGAAGAAGCCGTCTGATCTGAGTCTGTACTGTTTACTTCATAGAGTATATACATGCAATGTCACTGTCGGAATATTATTTGCAAGATGTTCCACTTGAAATAGACCTTAGATTGGACTTGAATACATATAAACCCATTTGTTCCCAAAGTCGCATTCAGTGTAGACCCAGATAAGAAGGACCCTTCAGATGCCCTTTGACCAGGGTCTGTACTGTTTGCTGAAGCCACTGATGTCAATGGTTTGTTCCAGCAAATATTTTGTTATAGCTGTGTCCCCTGAAACATGAAAAATAGAGCCTTCCACAATGGCATTTGGACGAGTTTTCTTCAAATAAATGGGTTAACCTGTTATTCGATAGAGACTCTTTTTGACACCTGTGTAAACAGGTTAGATCCAAATCAGATGCTTCCTGTCGTCTTATCAGGGTCTGTCCTGCTTCATTATAAAAGTACGTTAATCTGTACCATGATAGTTTGCATCGTAATACAGTAGAACCTGTCTTAAGCCGGCATTCATTTCTTGAACACAGAAGTATTAAAAAAGCATGTAGTTGTTATGTGCAGGACATGAGTAATGCAGAAAGTCCCTGCATTGATGCTGACCTGCATTAAACAACCATCTGCCTTACGGACCATCTATTAGACCTCTTTCTGATGGCCTCGGCTTACGATCGGTTCTTCTGTACAGTTACTTGTTTTATATGGCGATGTTGCGATAAAGCGACCATATAAATGACCAAATCTTTAACCCTTTACTCCATAAATACCTCATATAATGTGTCATAGATTACGTCACACTCCACAAATACGACTGTCTATGCCTTCGCAAACAGAGTAGACCCAGATCAGTATATGTTCTGTTTGATTTTGACATACCATAGATATGATAAGTACTACGGTTTTGCCATGGCAAAAGCTTCCTGTATCCTTGTACTATTGTGAAAAGTAATCTACTATTCACGATGACATTTTTTCTTACACGATAATTCATGCGATTGCTTATGAATTATGAATATACGAATATCAATTAAATAAGTTATTTTTATAATGACATCGTAAACAGGGCAACTTTTACCATGAAAGGACCTATAGGATCTGATCTATATAATTTCTTAAGTAAACAGGGAGCAGACCCTGATCAGACGACCCCTACACGAGCCTTCTGATCTAGGTCCACGTTGTCTGCAAATGTTGTAAACGGCGAATTTATAGAGTAAAGTCTACAGTATAGTGTTAAGTCAGGGTCGGCAAAATATTGCAATGCTTACGGAGTCAGATTTGGTGCCACTCGACACCTTAATAATGATACAACTCCAATTAGGCACCCCTTACTAATGATACAACTCTAATTAGGCGCATCTTAATAATGATACAACTCTAAATAGGCACACCTTAATAATGATACAAATCTTACTAGACACACTTTACTAGTTATAGAACTCTAATTAGGCACACCTTAACCCTTTCTTTCATACAAACGTGTTTTCACGCATCTGCAAACAGAATAGACCCACATCAGACGGCTCCAAGAGGAGCCGTCTGATCAGGGTCTACTCAGTTTGCTAATGGAATATAATAGTTCTGTTTCTTTACTTTCTAAAATGGCTACAATGTTCCACCTTCCATATTCCGTTGTAACTATTTTGTCCATGAATATACGGTAGGCATTGAGATTTGGAATGAATACAGAACAGGGAAAGGGTTAATAATGATACAACTCTAATTAGGCATACCTTAATAATGATACAGCACTTATTAGGTAAACCTTAATAATGATATAACTCTAAATAGATACGCCTTAGTTATGATACACCACTAATTAGGCAAACCTTAATAATGATACAACTTTAATTAGACACGCCTTACTAATGAAACAACTCGTAATTAGGCACACCTTAATAGTGATACAGCTCTAATTAGTCACATCTTACTAATGATATAACTCTAATTAGACACACCTTACTAGTGATACAACTCTAATTAGGCACGTCTTAATAATGATACAACTCTACGTAGGTAAAGTGCGACTTGACTGACCTTTTATCCGTTGTATATTCATGTAAGAAGTTATGACATTATGAATATTTATAACTTGATTTATTTTTCTAAAGGCATATGGACACAGGCATATGGACACAGGATTCTTTTGTATAGGAAGAAATTGTAGTCTGATCTATTATAATGTCAATAGCAGACAGAGCAGACCCTGATCAGACGGCTCCTACAGAAGCCGTCTCATGTGTTTCTACTTTATTTGTAAAGGCGATAAAAGTCACGAAGAAAGCGTTCATATGAGGGACATGGTCAACCCTTTAGAGACATATTTTTCAAACAGATTAGAACAAAAAAGAAAACAAAATGGAAAAATGCCCCAGTTAATAATTCGATACCTCAAACTTCATGGGACGAGATACAAAGTACCTCGAGGTAACAGAGGTTCGAGTCATACAATTTCTTATCTGAAAATCTCTCAAGTTCACACCTTAATGCAGGCCTAAAGTAATGCTGGAAGCTCCCGTAGGAGCTTTCAACATTACTTTCTACCTGCATTGAGCTCTCACATGTTTCTAGATATGTGTAGTGATACATTCTTGAAAATTTCTGTGTTGTGAATTTTAGAAGGAACGGTCATTTACTTCAGGTTATCCCGAGTTCGAGTTATCCGAAGTTCGAATTATCGCGAAGTTCGAATTATCCGAGTTCTAGATACGAACTTCATGTTATCTGAATGGAATCTGTTAACAAATAGCATTAATCTCACCAGACACTAGTCTAGTAATTTTGAAGTCTGTAAATATGTTTTCTCAAAAGTTTGAACAAGTTGAAAATAAGTTAAGCTCGTTTCAGATTAGAATTTTAGCAGACATTACTTTGATCCCGTTAACCCTTTACAGCATAACAACGTCACTCTACGCCTTGGCAAACAGAGAAAACCCAGGTCTGATCAGGGTCTGCTCTATTTGCTTATGGAATAATAGAGATCTGATTCTACAGTGCCAGCAACGATAAAAATCATATTATGTTTATATGATAGTTTGAAAATTAATCTAATTAATATTCATGATGTCATCATTTCTTTAATGAATATTCATGGAGTAATACGTTAGTAACGCTCTAGTCCACATATACAGTGAAACCCCGCTAATGTGACCACTTAATGTGAAACCCTGCTAATTCGACCACTTAATGTGAAACCCTGCTAATGCGACCACTTACAGTGAAACCCCGCTAATGCGACCACTTAATGTGAAACCCTGCTAATGCGACCACTTACAGTGAAACCCCGCTAATGCGACCACTTAATGTGAAACCCGCTAATGCGACCACTTACAGTGAAACCCCGCTAATGCGACCACTTAATAAACAGCCACTGATGTCGTTTAAAGCAGGTGGTTGCTTAATGCAGGACGAAAGTTATGCAGAAAGCTCCTATAGGAGCTTTCTGCATAGCTTTCGTCCTGCAGTAAGCTACCACCTGCCACCTGCCTCTGCCTCCCAGAATTATGCCCCTTTTTTGTGGTCGTATTAGCGCGGGGTTTTACTGTACGTGTTTAAACAACATTGCAAACAGAGTAGACCCAGATAAAGTGTTTGATCCTGTTTGCTTAGGGGATTATACAAATTTGAATCTACAGTGTCGGTCTTGATCAATGAGTTTCTTGTTGATATGCCATCATGCAATTTCAGCTGGTTAATGTACATGTCTACATTACGGTTGAACTTCGACGTCTCGAACTCGGATAACCCGAACTTCAGGATAACTCGAAGTTCGTTCGGTCCTCCCCAAATTTACAATATAGAATTGATATAAATTGTATCACTTCGCATATCTAGAAACACGTGTGACAGCTTAATGCAGGTCGAAAGTAATGTTGATAGCCCCCAAAGGAGCTTTCAACATTACTTAAGCTGTGAACTTGAGAAATTGCCCAGATGATCTCTTGAAGTTCGATGAAGTTGAGCTGCATTTCTTACTGATTACTCATGGAATAAGGTGTTAATGTTTTATTTTTTAGAAACCTGCCCAAGCACAATATCAAACTGCGTCGAGTGCAACGCAAACCAGTGCTCCACGTGTGCAACTGGCTTCGTCCATAGTAGCGGAACCCCTAGGGGCTGCTGTCGCCCTGGGTGCTCGCCGGACAATCTTGGCTTCCCACAGTGTAACATAACCACTGCTGTGTGTACCTTCGTTGGGGAATGCCTGGATGGCTACATTGGACCGACATGCACGCACTGTACTGATGTTATAGAGGTAACTTCACATTGCTATTCCACGTGCACCCTTTACTCCATAAATACGCTTGTCTACGCCTTGTTAACAGAGTAGACCGAGATCAGATGACAAATATAGGAGCCGTTTGATCAGGATCTACTCTGTTTGCAAATGCGTGAATACACGTTTATATGGGGGAACGGGTTACGGTATTTGTTGCTTATGCCATAGCAAGGACTTTCTGGGTACATATATATCATTGTAATATATAATATAATGAATATTCATGATGTCATTTTTTCTTACATGAATATACATGGAGTAAAGAATTACTTGTTTTACAGAACTGTGTAAACTGCAGACAGCGATTAGACTATTTCTCACATTATTAAGTCGTTTTACAGAACTGTGAAACTCGCAGACGGTGGAAAGACTATTTCTCACATATCTTTTTTATTATTTTACAGAACTGTGAAAACTGCAGATGGTAATCGCAAATAGTCATTATTCGTAGTGACTGTTTCTCACAAATGTCTTTGTTTCATAGAAATGTGAAAATTGAAAACGGCGATTAGACAGTGACATTATTTGTAGTGGCTGTTCACTATTTCTAAACATAGATTTAGTTGTTTCACATAACTTTCACAATACTAGAACAGAACAGAACAAATACATGTACCGACCAGATTGTGTCGTTGTTTTAGTGACTGTTCACTTACACATATTTTTTAATTGTTTCACAGAAATGTGATAACTGTCGGTAGCGATCAGATGGTGTCATTATATTTCTGTTCACTATTACATATTTTTAATCGTTTCACAGAACTGTGATAACGTTGTCATCATTATTTTCAATGACTGTTAACTATTTCTCACATAATTTTAATGTTTTTTACAGAACTGTGAAAACTGCAGACAGCGATCAGAAGGCGACATTATTTGCAGTGACTGTTCCGATGGATTTGACGTAACATCAGAGGAACTGTGTTGTCCTATCGGCTGTGACGCGTGCGTGGGTATGTTGTTAGAGTTTGTTGTCCTATTGGCTGTGACACGTGCGTGGATATGTTGTTAGAGTTTGTTGTCCTATTGGCTGTGACGCGTGCATGGGTATGTTGTAAGAGTTTGTTGTCCTACTGGCTGTGACGCGTGCGTGGGTATGTTGTTAGAGTTTGTTGTCCTACTGGCTGTGACGCGTGCATGGGTATGTTGTAAGAGTTTGTTGTCCTACTGGCTGTGACGCGTGCGTGGGTATGTTGTTAGAGTTTGTTGTCCTACTGGCTGTGACGCGTGCGTGGGTATGTTGTAAGAGTTTGTTGTCCTACTGGCTGTGACGCGTGCGTGGGTATGTTGTTAGAGTGTGTTGTCCTATTGGCTGTGACGCGTGCATGGGTATGTTGTAAGAGTTTGTTGTCCTACTGGCTGTGACGCGTGCGTGGGTATGTTGTTAGAGTCTGTTGTCCTACTGGCTGTGACACGTGCGTGGATAAGTTGTTAGAGTTTGTTGTCATATTGGCTGTGACGCGTGCGTGGGTATGTTGTTAGAGTGTGTTGTCCTACTGGCTGTGACACGTGCGTGGGTATGTTGTAAGGGTTTGTTGTCCTACTGGCTGTAACGCGTGCGTCTTTATGTTGTTAGAGTTTGTTGTCCTACTGGCTGTGACGCGTGCGTGGGTATGTTGTTAGAGTTTGTTGTTCTATTGGCTGTGACGCGTGCGTGGGTATGTTGTTAGAGTTTGTTGTCTTACTGGCTGTGACGCGTGCGTGGGTATGTTGTTAGAGTTTGTTGTCCTACTGGCTGTGACGCGTGCGTGGGTATGTTGTTAGAGTTTGTTGTCTTACTGGCTGTGACGCGTGCGTGGGTATGTTGTTAGAGTTTGTTGTCCTACTGGCTGTGACGCGTGCGTGGGTATGTTGTTAGAGTTTGTTGTCCTATTGGCTGTGACGCGTGCATGGGTATGTTGTAAGAGTTTGTTGTCCTACTGGCTGTGACGCGTGCGTGGGTATGTTGTTAGAGTTTGTTGTCCTACTGGCTGTGACGCGTGCATGGGTATGTTGTTAGAGTGTGTTGTCCTACTGGCTGTGACGCGTGCGTGGGTTTGTTGTTAGAGTTTGTTGTCATATTGGCTGTGACGCGTGCGTGGGTATGTTGTTAGAGTCTGTTGTCCTACTGGCTGTGACACGTGCGTGGATAAGTTGTTAGAGTTTGTTGTCATATTGGCTGTGACGCGTGCGTGGGTATGTTGTTAGAGTGTGTTGTCCTACTGGCTGTGACACGTGCGTGGGTATGTTGTAAGGGTTTGTTGTCCTACTGGCTGTAACGCGTGCGTCTTTATGTTGTTAGAGTTTGTTGTCCTACTGGCTGTGACGCGTGCGTGGGTATGTTGTTAGAGTTTGTTGTTCTATTGGCTGTGACGCGTGCGTGGGTATGTTGTTAGAGTTTGTTGTCTTACTGGCTGTGACGCGTGCGTGGGTATGTTGTTAGAGTTTGTTGTCCTATTGGCTGTGACGCGTGCGTGTTTATGTTGTTCGAGTTTGCTGTCATATTGGCTGTGACGCGTGCGTGGGTATGTTGTTAGAGTGTGTTGTCCTACTGGCTGTGACGCGTGCAGGGGTATGTTGTTAGAGTTTGTTATCCTATTGTCTGTGACGCGTGCGTGGGTATGTTGTTAGAGTTTGTTGTCCTATTGGCTGTGACACGTGCGTGGATATGTTGTTAGAGTTTGTTGTCCTATTGGCTGTGACGCGTGCGTGGGTATGTTGTTAGAGTTTGTTGTCCTATTGGCTGTGACGCGTGCGTGGGTATGTTGTTAGAGTTTGTTGTCCTATTGGCTGTGACGCGTGCGTGGGTATGTTGTTAGAGTTTGTTGTCCTACTGGCTGTGACGCGTGCGTGGGTGTGTTGTTAGAGTTTGTTGTCCTACTGGCTGTGACGCGTGCGTGGGTATGTTGTTAGAGTTTGTTGTCCTATTGGCTGTGACGCGTGCGTGGGTATGTTATTAGAGTTTGTTGTCATATTGGCTGTGACGCGTGCGTGGGTATGTTGTTAGAGTTTGTTGTCTTACTGACTGTGACGCGTGCGTGGGTATGTTGTTAGAGTTTGTTGTCCTACCGGCTGTGACGCGTGCGTGTTTATGTTGTTAGAGTTTGCTTTCATATTGGCTGTGACGCGTGCGTGGGCATGTTGTTAGAGTTTGTTGTCCTTTTGGCTGTAACGCGTGCGTGGGTATGTTTTTAGAGTTTTTTGTCCTACTGGCTGTGACGCGTGCATGGGTATGTTGTTAGAGTTTGTTGTCCTACTGGCTGTGACGCGTGCGTTGGTATGTTGTTAGAGTTTGTTGTCATATTGGCTGTGACGCGTGCGTGGGTATGTTGTTAGAGTTTTTTGTCATATTGGCTGTGACGCGTGCGTAGGTATGTTGTTAGAGTTTTTTGTCATATTGGCTGTGACGCGTGCGTGGGTATGTTGTCAGAGTTTGTTGTCCTACTGGCTGTAACGCGTGCGTGGGTATGTTGTTAGAGTTTGTTGTCCTACTGGCTGTGACGCGTACGTGGGTATGTTGTTAGAGTTTGATGTTCTATTGGCTGTAACGTGTGCGGGGGTATGTTGTTAGAGTGTGTTGTCCTACTGGCTGTGACGCGTGCGTGGGTATGTTGTTAGAGTTGTTGTCATATTGGCTGTGCCGCGTGCGTAGGTTTGTTGTTAGAGTTTGTTGTCATATTGGCTGTGACGCGTGCGTGGGTATGTTGTTAGAGTTTGTTGTCCTACTGGCTGTGACGCGTGCGTGGGTATGTTGTTAGAGTTTGTTGTCCTACTGGCTGTGACGCGTGCGTCTTTAAGTTGTTAGAGTTTGTTGTCCTACTGGCTGTGACGCGTGCGTGGATACGTTGTTAGAGTTTGTTGTCCTACTGGCTGTGACGCGTGCGTGGATATGTTGTTAGAGTTTGTTGTCCTACTGGCTGTGACGCGTGCGTGGATATGTTGTTAGAGTTTGTTGTCCTACTGGCTGTGACGCGTGCGTGGATATGTTGTTAGAGTTTGTTGTCCTATTGGCTGTGACGCGTGCGTGGGTATGTTGTTAGAGTTTGTTGTTCTATTGGCTGTAACACGTGCGTGGGTATGTTGTCAGAGTTTGTTGTTCTATTGGCTGTAACGTGTACGGGGGTATGTTGTTAGAGTTTGTTGCCATATTGACTGTGACGCGTGCGTGGGTATGTTTTAGAGTTTTTTGTCATATTGTCTGTGACGCGTGCGTGGGTATGTTGTTAGAGTTTGTTGTCCTACTGGCTGTGACGCGTGCATGGGTATGTTGTTAGAGTTTACTTTCCTTTCAAAGTTTGTGTAAATTAACCGTTTACTTCATAAATATGTCATATATTAAGCCATGCATGACATCATAGATACGTAATAATCACGCATTTCTATGCATTTGCGAACAGAGTAGACCTAGATCAGACGGCTCCTATATGATACGTCTGTTCAAGGTCTGCTCTGTCTGCTTATGATATAATATACAGTATATGAATATCAATGAAATAAGAAAGAATAGTAATATTTACGAACAGTTGGTTGATAAATCCTGTCCTGTAATTATCGAACAATTTTTGAGCGCTGCGGATTGTTTTTCTGTAAACATGTGTCATGTTTGCGAATACGTGTAGTAATACATAAATATCACATCCTATGGAGAGAGACAGCACGTACTGTCGACCCGAGGTTGGTTATTTTCACCGAGGCGTTAGCCGAGGTGGACATTACCATACCGAGGGTAGACAATACGTGTTGTCGTTCTCCATAGGATGTGATATTTATTTTATTATATCGAACAGCACACTCAATTTCGTCAGCAAAAAGATGTATTCAATAGTAACAATAAACAGTTTGAAACAAAGTTATACTCGGTGCTTTAAAATCGCGGAACAGCTTCACACTTCTATTTAGAGTCCTTATCACTGTATGATCAACATTTAACAAAATTAACTGTCAAAATGACGTTTGTTGATCAAATTGCAAGCGTCAATTGACGTCAGTCGGATGACGTGACGCACATAACTTAATAAGTGTTCACTGATAAAGACGTACTGTTGCCTGCACGAGATAATGTTACATGGAACAGTACATATTGTTTCATGGCAGATGTCACACCGACGCTAAATGTTGCATTTGACGTTGTATATCGTAAGTCTGACGCTAAATATTGGAACCAACGCTAAATGTCGCAAACCACCTAACGTTATATGTCGCATTTGTAACGCCAAATGTCGCAACGAATTTTTCTGCAGCTTTATCCCGTAACACCAACGCTAAATTTTGTAGTATTACTATCCTAACTTAAGCTCCTTACGTATATCGGAACAGTGATCCAGGGTTTAGCGGGGATGAACCGTGTACGACCGCAAAGGCCTAGTCTTAATGTGCCGGTTGTAGATGCCGGTGTGTCCCGGCGTACAGCCATAAGGCCTAGTCTCAATGTGCCGGTTGTAGATGCCGGTGTGTCCGAGTCCCGGCGTACAGCCATAACGTTTATCATAACCATTCACACCTCTTGTAGGAGCCGTCTGATCAGGATCTGTACTGTTTGTTTATGATATGTCATACATATGATTCTACTGCTTTTAAACATCTACTGCTTTTAAAACATCCTGTGCCAATGTACTATCACAACAATTAATCTAATATTCAAAATCACATTTGTTTTTTATATCAATATTTATTGAGTAGAGAGTTGAATAGACGGCAACCAACTAAGCACTCGTGTTTAACTCTTTCAACGCTGATATAACGGAGTGCAATAGTTGATCACAGTTTAAAGGTTCAGTTCATTCCGTAAGAAAGGGTATAATGTGTGAAAGTAGCTTGAATGATAATAGTGCAGACCTTGATGAGAGAGCTCTCCGAAGGGTTCTATACTATACTAATGGCGGCCCATTCATTTCTCGCAATTGGAGATGTTTCAATATCTCATGTGATGCAATTCGTAGAAAATACCGACCAGGGGAAATGGGACAGAAAACTGTTTTGTCATAACCTCGAAATACTGGGCAAGGGTTAACCCATGTTTAACCAGGGTTTTAATAGAATGGACACAGACAAACACATAAGACACAGATAAGGTTTGTGAGGGAGTTGTCACATGAGGGTCTGCACTATTCGCTTCCCTAATTATTTTCCAAAGGTCATGTTGACAAAGGATTGGACTGTTTCGTTATAGTTACATGTACATGTATATACGAGGACGGGTTCACCAGAAACCGTTAACCAGCTACTACATAAAAACGCATTTCTACGCCTTTGCAAACAGAGTCGACCCAGATCAGACGGCTCCTGTAGGAACCTTCTGATTAGAGTTTGCTCTATTTGCATGTGATATAATTTGGATATAGTTGTACGATTTCTGCCATGGCGAAAAATGCCTATGTGCATGTGCTATCATAACACTTAAAATGTGATATTCATGATGTCTTTATTTCTTCCAGGAATATGTAAGGGGTCAAGTGTTAAAGTATGACATTATTTAGACCCTCATGGGTCTACTCTGTTTGCAAATGCGTGAAAACTCGTTTATATGAAAGAAAGAGTTAAAAAGAAAAGTGTAGCATGACTCTATCGTGCAGACTCTACACTGTTTGCAAAGGAAACACTCGTTTCCCGCACTGAAAGATTTAACAACACTTGTTATTTTAGCGAGAACGAAGCAACCATCTTGGATACTTTTTATTAGTAGGAGAAGGTGATTTTAAGCTCTGTTTTTTATACAGGTGATATGTGTAGTGTCTGATTTTATGCTCTGTTGTCTATCTAGGTGTAATGTCTGTGATTATTATGCTGTGTTTTCTACACAGGTGATGTGTGTAGTGTGTGTAAGGCTGGCTATTTCCTCTATGCTGACGGATGTGACACGTGCGGAGAATACTGCCTGGAACCATCTGACCAAACCGCCAGGTATGTACATGTAGGTCAGCGTTCACTAAATGTGAGATATCTCAAAATACCATAGAAATAAATGTACAATATTACCTGGAACCAACTGATCAAGCCGCCAGATATGCAGTGAGCGTTTAATTAATATTAACATTCTCAAACTACTATAGAAATAGAATATTGCCTGGAACCAGCTGATCAAGCCGCCATACAAGTAGGTCAATGTTAAGTAATTGTAAGACATTTCGGAAAACAATGTTATACATGTGACAAATACTGCCTGAAATCAACTGATCCAACCGTCAGGCATGTAGGTCAAAGTTAACTAAATGTAAGATATCTTGAAACAGGATGGGAAACTCTCAGCCTCTCTCTGTCTCTGTCTGTATGTCTCTCTTTCTCTCGCTCTCTCTCTTCCTCTCTGTGTCTGTCCCTCTCCTCTCTCTGTGCCTCTCTCTTAGTATCTATGTGTTTGTGTCTATCTGTGTCTGTGTTTCCGTCTATCTGTCTGTCAGCCTGTCTGTCTCTGTCTCTCCCTGTGTCTGTCTGTGTCTGTCTGTGCCAGTTTCTCTCCGTGTCTCTGTGTTTTTCTGTCTCTTTGTCTCTGTCTCTGTGTGTCTCTATCTCTGTGTCTCTATCTCTCTCTGTTTGTCTGTCAGTCTGTGTCTCTCTGTCTGTGTCTGTGTCTGTCTATCTCTCCCTGTCTCTGTCTCTGTCTGTCTGTCTGTCTGTCTCTGTCTCTCTCTCCCTCTTTCTCTTCCCTCTCTCTCTCTTTCTTTCTCTCTCTCTCTATACATTAATAATTTTTATCAAGACCACTGAGCTCCGCTTTATACAGTTGAACATCGATATCTCGAACTTCGTAACGCTAGCTTTGGTTTAGTATGGGCAAAGAGTCACCACAATATACCATTATTTAACGAGGGCGCACGCATACATGTATACACATAGCAGCCACGTGACGAAAATCACGTGACATAGTTGAAGAGAGTATGGCTTCCTGTGAAAAAAGGGTCTGATTAGGGGCCATGGCATCACTCAGCCACCAGGGTCTGATTAGGGGCCATGGCATCACTCAGCCACCAGAAAATCCCACGAAAATAATACCACAGCGTCGCCAACGCTTTGATTAAACATTTATTCCATAAATGCATCTTTTTACGCCTTTGCAAACAGAGTGGACCCAGATCAGACGGCTCCTGTATGAGCTGTCTTTTCAGGATCTGCTCTGTTTGCTTATGATATAATATAAATGTAATTCTACAGTTTTAACCAGAGTAAAAATTGTTTTTGCTCCTATGCTGCAATACATTTTAAGCTAATTTATAATCAAGCATGTATGAGCTGTTACATAAATATCACTTTTTGAAATCATTGTGATAATTAGAGCAGTTGCTCCATAGGAACGAATGCTCTATTGATCGCAGTGGTTTCAATACTACACAATTCTAAACTTTTCATTTTCTTTATTAAAAGCTCCTTTTCAGTAAAATTATTCAGAGGTTGGGTCTAAAATAGACTATGAGGTAATGAGTCTAAACATACCCTATGAGGTAAAGAATCTAAAAATAGTCTGTGAGGAAATGAGTCTAAAAATAGCCTATGAGGTAAAGAATCTAAAAATAGTCATTGAGGTAAGAATCTAACAATAGTCTATGAGGTAATGAATCTTAAATAGCGTATTAGGTAAAGAATCTATAAATAGTCTATGAGGTAATGAGTCTAAAAATAGCCTATGAGGTAATGAGTCGAAATATAGCCTATGAGTTAATGGATTATGGGTTAAAAGGTGTGTTTATTTTACAGGTGTGACAGTACCACTGGTGAATGTCTTTACGGCTGTGAGGCCGGATGGCATGGATCAACGTGCAATGTATTTTGCGACATCACCAAGTAAGGTTACCCAGTGTACCATGAATATTCAATAAAAAAATAATAACATCATGAATAATGATTAACAGAGTCTTTACAATAACACTAATGACAAAACAAAATAACTTAATTTAATGAAGGAATATTCTATAAAGAAAACAATTTCAAAGTCCCATAACCCTGGTAAAAACTGTTGAAGCAAGCATTACCGCCATTTACGTACATATTTACACCAATGCTGTTTATCTGAGGAATTTTGGTGTAAATCCTCCCATTGGTACATGAGGAGCTAGACACAAGATCTTCAAAACGTATGTATGTACGGACGGACAGGCGGACATACGGACATACGGACGGACAGGCGGACATACAGACATACGGACGGACAGGCGGACATACAGACGGTCGGACGGACAAGAGCAAGGCTATATGAGTCCTATCCTGCAGTGTCATGAAAACAAAAAAAGTTTAACGATGTGAAAGAATCAGAAATAAGAAAAAAGGCTTTACCAGATCATAGCTAGATTAACAAAATAGAGTTAACCCTTTCCTTCATGGAAACGTGGTGTCACGCATTTGCAAACAGAGCAGATCCAGATCAGCAGTTCAGTTCACCAGTAGATCAGTTGACCCTATCAGGGTCTGCTCTGTTTGCTAGTGGAAATTGAAATATTTGTGTATTTACTTTCTAAAATGGCTACAATGTTCAACCTTACATATTTCGTTATAACTAGTTTGTCCATGAATATTCAGTAGGTATCAAACTTTGAAATAGACGTAGAACAGGGACAGTATTTAACACGTCCGTATTTTTTCAGCTGTCTGACATGTGACTACGAAGAGCCCAACGACCGCTTGTTCTGCATAGACTGTGATACTGGATACTGGGGCCCCTCGTGCGAAATCTGTCCCGTGAACTGTCGTACAGCGGCGGGTACAACCACTGGTACTTGTGATCAGACAGGTGAGTGTGTCCGGCCCGTAACGTGCCGTACCTTAACCCTTTACTCCATGAATATTCATGAAAGAAATAACGAGCGCATGAATATTAATTAGTTTATTGTTTTTGATGGCACGATGGCACATGTACAGGGTAGTTTTTTAGCCATGGTAGAAACTGTAGAAGTTCATCAGCAAACAGAGCAGACCCTGATCAGACGGATCCTGTAGGAGCCGTCTGATCTGGGTATTCTCAGTTTGCAAAATGACTGACAAGCGTTTGTATGGAACAGTTTTATATTTTGTTCACTCAATATTATAATATTAAGCAATGTGGTTTGAGAACTTCGTCATTTTGGACTCCATAATCTCTTGTATACAAAAATATAAAAACATAATATTACGAATTCAAGGACAGATAATCAATCGCATACTGTAAGCTTAATCATCATCCATATAACATCCAACAAGTGACATTAAGCTTTACAGTGGTGTCATAAAATCCCGCTTGGGGGCGAGGTGGGTGGGGGGGGGGAGCTAGGGTACAGCTGGCCCTCAGTCTAATCAGTATGTCGAACAGTCACGAAACTAATAGAACAACCCGCAAAAACACTAATGCCTGGACATTCGATATCAAACATAAACCAGTCAAATAAACGCTGATGGAGACGTTCGTATGCGTTTATAAAACTGTATTTGACTGGTTTTCTTGCGATATACATATGTACTTCTTTTCAGCATATAAACAAGTGATTAAAGTAAGGTTATGAAATACTTTAAAACGCGTTCCAAGTAGGGAATATCACTTTAACATTAACCGATAACCCATTCCCTCATATTTGACCCATTCCCTCATATTTGACCCATTCCCTCATATTTGACCCATTCCCTCATATTTAACCCGTTCCCTCATATTTAACCCATTCCCTCATATTTAACCCATTTCCTCATATTTAACCCGTTCCCTCATATTGACGACTTTTGATGAGTCTGTAAAAGGCACTTTGTGAAACCATTGTGATAAATAGAGCATTTGCTCCAAGAGGACAAGGTGCATCTTCTGTTCATATGCCAAAAGTCAGCTAATGAATATTCATGATGTCATTAGTTCATAACATTTTCCGTCATTTTCAACTCTTCGCAAACAGAGTAGACCCAGATCAGACGGCTACCATAGGAGCCATCTTATCAAGGGCTGTCCTATTTGCTTATGCAATAAATATAATAGGTTCTACCACAACCCCAAAAGGCCTGTGTATTATGCCTTTATAAATAAACCAGCTAATAAATATTCATGATGTTATTATTCCTTACATGATTATTCACCAGGTATAGGATTAGGTGATTATTCACCAGGTATAGGATTAAGTGATTATTCACCAGGTATAGGATTAAGTGATTATTCACCAGGTATAGGATTAGGTGATTATTCACCAGGTATAGGATTAAGTGATTATTCACCAGGTATAGGATTAGGTGATTATTCACCAGGTATAGGATTAAGTGATTATTACAACTAAACAGGAATTGTCATAAAAATGAACAATTTTACCCCCTAACCCATTTCCTCATATTGACGCCTTTTGACGACTCTGTAACAGTAACTTTTTTGAAACCATTGTGATAAATAGAGCATTTGTTCCATAGGAGCAAATGCTCTATTTATCACAATGTTTTCAAAGCTGCACAATTCTAATATTTTCCTTTTCTCTAGTATATGCTCTTTTTTGGTAGATTTATTGAAAGAGGTTGGATCTAAAAATAGCATATGAGGTAATCGGTTGACCTAATTTTAACACATTTTATACTTTTGCAAAACAGTAAAACCCGATCAAGAACAGCGACTGTTTGAGATATCTGTCCTGGGTCTGCTCTGTTTGAGATATCTGTCCTGGGTCTGCTCTGTTTGAGATATCTGTCTGCTCTGTTTGAGATATCTGTCTGCTCTGTTTGAGATATCTGTCTGCTCTGTTTGAGATATCTGTCTGCTCTGTTTGAGATGTCTGCTCTGTTTGAGATATCTGTCCGGGATCTGCTCTGTTTTAGATATCTATCCGGGGTCTGCTCTGTTTGCTTAGGAAATAATGTAGATATACAGTTCGATATCTCGATCTTCAAGGGACCATGTACATTAGGTAACAGAGGCTCGGGTCATCTGATCTAAAATCTGACCAATATATGTCCAAGTTCACAGCTAAATGCAGGTCTAAAATAATGCTGAAAGCTCCCGCATGAGCTTTCAGCATTACTTTAGATCTGCATTAAGCTATCACATATGTTTCTAGATATATGTAGTGATGCATTTTAGAACAATGAGTTTATGTATTGTATATTTTGAAAGGAGTTATCCCTTCATTTGAGTTAACCGTGTTCGAGATATCGAAGTTTAACTGTACTTTATAGTTTCTGCAATGACCCCCAAACAATCCTGCGTTCCTCATGGACATCTATCTAATTGTTATACATAATTATGTTATTTTTTCTTACATAAATTTTCATCAACCTTTTACCCCATGAATATACATGTAGTAATTATGGCATCATGGATAATAATAATATAGATTAATTTAGAATCATTAGATTAATTTCTATAATTATATTTGAATACAGGACATTTAGGCTCAGGCAGAAGCTGTATATAGAAGTATATCTTTATTATACAGTAACCAAACAGAGCAGACCCTGATCACACGGCTCCTATAGGTCTACTCTTTTACAAAGCCGCAGAAACGAGTTAAGGGTTAAACACTAAGTAAACTAAATCACAGTGGTAAGACACGTTGAGTCACAGTGGTAAGACACGTTGAGTCACAGTGGTAAGACACGTTGAGTCACAGTGGTAAGACACGTTGAGTCACAGTGGTAAGACACGTTGAGTCACAGTGGTAAGACACGTTGAGTCACAGTGGTAAGACACGTTGAGTCACAGTGGTAAGACACGTTGAGTCACAGTGGTAAGACACGTTGAGTCACAGTGGTAAGACACGTTGAGTCACAGTGGTAAGACACGTTGAGTCACAGTGGTAAGACACGTTGAGTCACAGTGGTAAGACACGTTGAGTCACAGTGGTAAGACACGTTGAGTCACAGTGGTAAGACACGTTGAGTCACAGTGGTAAGACACGTTGAGTCACAGTGGTAAGACACGTTGAGTCACAGTGGTTAGACACGTTGAGTCACAGTGGTAAGACACGTTGAGTCACAGTGGTTAGACACGTTGAGTCACAGTGGTAAGCCACGTTGAGTCACAGTGGTAAGACACGTTGAGTCATTTTATGTATATATAGAAATAAGGGATCCGACTTCAAAAGGTCCAAATTACCCGCTTCTCTACTTTAAAGCCTTCGTTCTGCAAGAAATGCACCGATTTCGATCAAATAAAAAGCTATTCCGTAAGCAAAGACATTGCTTTATTCGAATATGCAAAGATGTTCCTGGTCAAATTAGGAATAAACTTAACACGGCACCAGAAACATGAGAAAAATTACCAAAAGTGGTCGGACACGACCTCGTCCCCGCAGGCGAACCGCTGACTGCATTGAAACGATTACTTATACGTCAAATACAATACAATTTGGCGCTCATATCAGCATTATATTTAATAAAAAGAACTTTCTTACTGCGATCATACACGAAACGAGGTTTTACTGTCCTTTCTGTGTTTTTACATGTTCCTCTCATGTCAGCAACTTTTACTTTCATTTTCAAGTCGCCGAAGTCATGTCACGTGACAACTAAGAAAAACTTTCTCTAAATTTTACTATCGAAATCTCTCGCTTATTGGCAAGTACAAATGTAATCTCAAGGTACTTTTGCGACACTGTATTTCACATCCTGAATTTTATGGTGATGTGATTTACAAACTTCGTAGAATTATTGGACATACCCATTTTCTCACTTTGTTCATCAAATATATAAAACAATTCATTAAAAAGGGATATGATCCTGTATTATTACAACATACTGCATGTTTGGTTGTGAACCCTTTTACAGTTGGCAATCACGCTGGCCTCTTTGCATGTACGCCGACAAGAAAGGTTTAGTACTCTATGAAGGCGACCTCTTAAATCCAGAAATGGAAGGAGAACGTCGGATATCTGTACTATTTCATTTTTGTCGTACCCTTTATTACTTTTCTACAGTTACTCTGTTTGCAGCTCAATCATTGAGTACACTAGCGATAGGTGGATACAGTATGTTCAATTAAATGTTTTTTTGTTATACATGCACTTTACCACTGTATTTGCTGTCGCGGTTGTTGTAGATTAGTCGGAGAGGGGATACGTTTATTTACACTGTTTGTCTTTTAGGATGGGGATGGAATAAGGGTGAGGTTGGGCGCCCATAAACCGGTTTAAACCCCCGGTGACTTTTGTCACTGACCGTTCCAAGGCGGTACTTCCATCTTCCTCCTATTGTATGTTTGTTTTGTCTTTGTGCGTCTCTTGTTGTTTTTTTCTACCCATGTACATTTGCTGTTTCCTTGTGTTGCTGTTCGGGCGAGTGTTTGTTCTGTATGTGGTATTTCCTGCATGACTCATTTTGTACTTTTCTTGTTATGCACGTTTTGATTGGCCGTTGACGAAAGCGAACTATTCAACTGTTTTTGTGATCTATCGGAAAACCATCGCCATGTTCCGCCCGTCCAATGAAATAACGCATCTGTTGTATAGTCACGTGACCAAAGTTTGACTTCTTGAATACGATGTCAGTTGCAAACGTTTAACATCGCAGGAAGGACGGGATCCCTTCTTTCTATATATACATATACTGACTCAAACGTGTCTTACCCCTGTGAACTAAATAACTAAAACTAAAAGGTTAGCTATGTTTGTTTCAGGTTCCTGTCTCTTTGGATGTATCGATGGGTGGCGCGGAACACAATGTGACGTCAGATGTGATGACCTCGATACTCTACAAAACTGTCTCGTATGCGCGCGCACAGACTTTGAGTAAGTATACACATTTTGTATCCCAATCGCCCCAAAGAGTTGTCGTTCCTCATTTATTCCATTGTCGAAAATAGTCTGTAATTTTTTCTCAAGATGGCCATGTCTACAGCGGTGGGTGATAGGAAGGAGTATAACTTCCAAGGCATTCCCCCATCAATATGTATGTAGGAAATATTTATTAGCTGGTTATTTTATAAAGATATACGAATGCAGGATTTTTTTGCCATTGCCGAACAGTTTACATTTTCTACATTTTCAGATAATACATTATTTAAAAAACACAGATAGCAGGTGAAGCAGATTGTAGGTGGCGGTGTTCTAGTGGTAACGCGCTTGACTATCAGTCCGGAGGTCCGGGGTTCAAATCCCGGTCCCACCCGTAAATTTCAGAGACGCTTTTACATGTCTCCCACCCGCACATACTCTCCACCCAGGGGTTAAAATTGGTACCTGTGAGGGTCACTCACCGGTACTGCGGCTGCATGATTGCGCCATATGTTAGCAGTGCTCAATATTGTAGGCCAATGACTCAATGACCAGGGGAGTAAATGTACAGTCGGCTGAGCGGTCATTCGGACTGAAAGTAGTCTATAACTAGGTACTTTACTTTTTATAGCAGTCCATACATAATCAGACGTTTTGAAACCAGAGCAAAATGTTTTTAAAAAGTGAATTTTACACAGGCGTTAAAAGGCGTCAAAATGGGGAAATGGGATAAGTAAATTATTTAATATTCCTTCCTTCTGACGCATTTTGACGTCTCTGTGAAAGTCACTTTTTGAAACCATTGTGATTAATAGTGTTTAAGCTCCATAGAAGCAAATGTTGTATTTATTACAATAGTTTCAAAACTACACAATTCTATTTACCCCTTTCTCTAGTAAATACTCTATTTCGATAGATTTATTCAAAGAGAATGGGTCTAAACAGTCTTGGAGGGAATGGCTTAATTTCCCATGATGCTCTCCGTTTCCAGTGGCTGGCTGGCGTATCGGTATGTATATACTTCCGGAATGCACGCGCTACTAATAGCGGCTAAATGTAACGATATTCAAGTAAATATTGAATACTAGCGGTTTCGTCAGATTCTCCATGTTTTCATTTGTTACACAGGTGCAGCGTTTGTGCAACTGGTTACTGGGGCGACACGTGCCAGAACTCGTGTAATGACAAATGTGAACCACTCAACTCGATTCCATACTGTGATATAGCCGACGGTCGCTGCCTTATCGGCTGTAACCCAGGTTATTGGTCAGATGACTGCTCAAATGCCTGTCCGAACTGCGCCAGTGGTGTCTGCAATAGGGATACTGGTGAGTGTTCATTAGTAGAATGCCAGAATAATAAGAAACATTCCCCGAATTCTATTCTCGATTAAGTACCGCAATATATCGATTAATTATTCGAAATTGTAATATAGAATAATAATTAAGAACCTTAAGCAGGTGGCTGCTTAATGCAGGTTGTAGTCGCACAGGACTTTCACGCTGTTTTAAGCTGTCACCTGCCTTGAAGATAGATAAGTATACATATTTGAGTGCTCGAATAATTGAACTTTAAAATGTATTTCAATTTTTCAGGTATCTGTACCACAGAGGAATGTGCTCCGGGTTTTTTCACCAGCACCTGTATGTCCAGTTGCCCAGTTAATTGTGCGCCAGATCCAGGCACAGGGCTGGCTTTCTGTGATTTCGAAAATGGAGGGTGCACGCACGGCTGTACTTTCAACTACTATGGCGCCCTCTGTGGGGACGAGTGTAGCCCGTACTGTAATGAATTTGAGACTTCCGGTAAGGACCTATTAAACCTAGCCACTCTTTGTCCGTATCGGACCTTTACGTCGCTTTCACCCTGTACTCCATAAATACGTCTTTCTACGCATCCTGTGCAAACAGAGTAGATCCAGATCAGACGGCTCCTATAGGAGCCGTCTGATCAAGGTATGCTCGGTTTGCTTACGATATAGTACATGTATATTATGATTCTACAGTATCTACATTTGCTGAAATTCCTGTGTCCATGTGCTTTTATGATACATAATTGTAATATTCATGACGTCATTATTTCTTACATGGATATTCATGAAGGAAAGGGTTAAGTGTGATATCGATACGACCAGCGAAGTACAGGTGGAAATAAGTCACTGTTGGCCTTTAAGGCAGGCGGCAGGATAATTAAGGGAAAGCAAAGTCACGCAGCAAGTCCCTTATGAGCATTAGTGTTGTTGTGCATTAAGAAGCCACTTGTACAAGATATTGGCTAAAACTTATATTGATATTCATATTTTAGTATCGATTTATTATTGAAAATATGGCTAATATTGGACTCGAACTAAAACAAAGGCACCCTTCCCTAACATTGACGAACATGTGCATAAATGGTAATTACAATTATACAATATGACAAAAAATAATACTTTACTATTCATTCAAGATTAAAAAAGTTCAAGGTCGACACGGGATTCGAATCCACGTTTAATAAAAAAACTACTCTCGCAATGCCCTATGCGTAACTAGAATGTATCTACTGTGCTAAACTGCTGACAGCAATTCCGCCTTTAATTTTTTATCTTTAAGTCATATACTAAACTCGTCTGATAAAATGGTCCGAGAACATGCGGAGTGCTGCTCTCCCTAAAAACTGGACTCGGCTGACCTTTGACACGCCAGACCTAGTTGTTTGACTATAGAACTGATCGATCTACCACAAGCCAGCTGAAAATCTTCCTCACATGAACCATTCAAATACCCAGACCGGGATTCGAACCGAAGTGGTGAGGGAGCTAAATGATTATCAGCCGAAGACGATAACACCCAACAACGGATACCCTGCCATAGCGAATGAGCGAGCCGACATTTAACTTGCAGAGAACTTTATGCCAACCAAAATTTATCCCCCCTCCTCACACCCCCAAATTGGTTTACGTTTGTATATGTTACTAAATATATGTATCCATACATTTTAGAACAATTCTGTACTGTAAACTATGGAAAGCCGCGACTTTTACATCGCGTTTTCCCGACGTTCAAGATTTCCGAGTTGGAGATATCGAAATTAAACTGTAAATAAAGGGGACAAACTGACTGTTCCACCTCTTTTTGTCAGTGTTTTTCAGAAATATTTCTCGAGGCAAAAGTGTTGCTCTTTTATCCCTTGGTAGTGGTATCACGTGGCATTTTGGTACATACATTCACTCTGCATAACACAAACACATCTATACATGTTTGTGCAACCCCTTTTTGAATAATAAATAGGTCTCTACATGTATAAAAATAGAAACTTAAATAAACACATCTATAAATTTCCATTAGCAAACAGAGCAGATCCTAATCAGACGGCTCCTACAGGAGCCGTCTGATCTGGGTCTACTCTGTTTGCAAATGCATTTATATGGAAGGAAAGTGTAAAATATGAGTCAGGCCAGTCATCTCAGCACAAAAAGGTGAAAGAAAACATACTCTATATTTGAACGTTCTTAACATTTGTTTTTATATTTCTTTTCAGGACCTTACTGCAACCAGTTCGGTGGTACGTGTAGACAGGCTTGTAAGCCTGGCTACTATTTAGCCACGTGCACAGCCGCGTGCCAAGGGAAGTGCGTGGATGACACGTGCGATATTATCGAGGGCACGTGTTCAGAGTGCAACAAGACCTTGGACCAACAGGGCTACCTTTGTCCAACCGGAAGTAAGTGGACATTGTCATTTATCTGACCAGAAAGGTTTGATCGTTTTGTAAAGGCAATATCTAGAGGTTTAACTCTTAACTCCATAAATACGCCTTTCTACGTTTAGCAAACTCGCATTTTAAAATTTGCAAACAGCTTGGATCCAGATGACATGCCGAGTAACTCGGAGTCTCGTCAAGACCCAAGCTGTTTGATTACATCGTCAATGTGCAAACTTTTTGGATCCAGATGAGAGGCCGAGTAATTTGGCGTCTCATCTTGGTCTAAATTGTTTGCATAGGTAATCACAGATATGACATTGACTATGCAAAATGAAACAAGACTTGCCGTCTGAGCACTGATGAGCACCACATGGCAACGTTTTATGTTTATATGCCATAACCTTTGCCTGGAAGGTATATATCAAACCTTTTTCGTCAGTTTATTGATAAATGTATTTTACATTACAGAGCTCCAGATCAAATGCGAAAATATAAAATCATTTACAGGAATAACTTCTTTATTTCTCCACCAAACCCTATACTGTGACCACTCTTTAAAATCGTCTCGAAGAGACGATTCTAAAGAGTGGTTACAGTATAGAGTTTTGTGGAGAAATAACGATATAAGTATTTTGGTACGCACCTTTATCTGTAGCTCTGTGTATATATTATGATCTAGCTCTTAGCATAATACGACTGAAATCAGAGCCACCGGCACAGCTAGGTTGGATTTTGGGGATACCTCGGCTACGAGTCTTGGCGTCTTTAGAATCGGGATCCAAATTCTTGGACATTTGTTATTTTGTAATAATCACAAGAAAACGTTTGACAAAGGAAAAAGGGAATTTGTTTATGACAGAGGACATTTCAAACAGTGTTAACCACTTTCTTCATAAAGAGGACGTTTGCCATCTTTACAAACTGTGCAGACCCAGATCAAGACGGCTCATGGTGGAGCCATCAGACCAAGATCTGCTCTGTTTGATTTACCGTTGAAATTCGATATCTCGAACTCGGATAACTCGAACTTCGAGATAGGTCGAACTCGAAATATCGTTCCAAAATTTACAACACAAAATTGTTCTGAAATATATCACTGCACATATGTAGAAACACATGTGACAGATTAATGCAAGTCAAAGTAATGCTCAACGCTCATACAGGAGCTTTCAGCATTACTTTTGACCTGCATTTAGCTGTGAACTTGAGATATTGGTCAGATTATAAGTCGGATGACTCGAACATCTGTTATCTCGAACTAATTTGTATGATCCTTTGAAGTTCGAGATATCGAAGTTCAACTGTATATATTATGATTCTACTATTTTTACCTTGGTAAATAAATACCCTCTTCATAATGCTTTAACCAAAACATTACTTTCATAAAAATCAGATGAATATTCATAAAGTAATGCATTTTTGTATGCATATTGATGAGGCCAAATGTTAAGGGCTAGATACACGTATATGGGTTTTCCCCTCCCCTATGTCCCCTACCCTGTTATATTACCCTGTTCCCTACTCCTCCTTTCCCTGTTATAAGTTTTTTACCTTTATAAAGCAACCCTTCTCTCATGTTTGTAACATTCATATTCAACCTAAGTACATAATTGCCTCATTCTTAGTGTTAACGCGTTCGTGAATATTGTTCAAAGGAACAGACCAGAGTCAAATCAGTGTAGATCCAGAGCAGAGGGCCCCTAAAGGAGCCTCCTAATAAGGGTCTGCAGTGTTTGCTTCACAAACTTCCCAAAATCTCACGCCGGCAAAAGAATTCTGGGAGGAGAAACGTTAATAAGGCCAATCCTTACACCGCTGTGAAATGAATAATATTTATACTTAACCCTTTCGCCGCCGATGTCGCATAAATGCGCCCGACAAATAGTGCATTTCCAGATCAGACGACGCCTTTTCAAGGCGGCGTCTGATCAGAGACTTCACCTTTGTCTAAAACACTTCTTCTATATCTGCGTTTTATTCCTTTGAACTTTGTATTTAATTATCTCAGTTCCTTATTTTACCAAATGACTTAACAAAAATTGCATTGCAGACGACACTTAGAAATTTGGCGCCAAAAGGGTTAAATGTGTATTATGACTCATTCCAATTCGATCAAACGTTTGAGATATGTTTAACCGAGTGCCAAACTGTTTTGATCCAGATGAGACGCCGAGTTACTCGGCGTCTCAGTAACTCGGCGTGTCAGTAACTCGGCGTCTCATCTTGATTCAAGCTGTTTGCAGGTTACTGATACTTTTTGGATTTAGAATAATGATTTGAACCGTTAGCTTGTTGCCGACGGATTGCCTTTGCAAACAGTTTGAATCTAGACGAGATTCCGAGTAACTCGGCGTCTCAGTAACTCGGCGTCTCATCTGGATCCACTCTGTTTGCACATGCGAGTCAGATTGATAAATTCGGCATAACGTTGATAATACATATTTAGATTCATGCATTTAGACTATTCCACTAGGAAAATACAAAGTATGTCCAATGTCTCCAAATCAATTCAATTGGAGTGACAAATTGCTTGGATCCAGATGAGACGCCGAGTTACTCGGAGTCTCATCTGGATCCAAACTGTCATGATTAAGGTTAAATAGCCATTGACCTCTGTCTAAATAGTCATTGCTCCCTAAAACCACAGTCTATTCTTCTTTTTACATGATTCCAATTCATTCAACCTTTTTCGTCCGAGTTTAAAACAGCCTTGATACCGGCGAGACGCCGAGTTAGCCGAGTTAGCCGAGTTACTCGGCGTCTCGTCCGGACCAAAGTTGTTTGCCAATGACATCGAGGTCGTACTTAGCGTGATGAACAAATCCCAGGAGTGTCTTCTCTACACACTAAAACCTCGGCTTCTATATATATACCAACCCCCTCTACACGGAACACTCATGTGTGTGTTTAGTGCGTTTAAACCTTTCAACTCCAAATTTCTAATTGTTGTCTGGAAACCAATTTTGTTAAATCATTAAGGAAATGAGAAAAATAAATGAAACTTTCAAAAGAATAAAACACAGATATAGAAATAGAGATTGAGACAAAAAGTGAAGTTCCTGATCAGACGCTGCCTTGAAAAGGGGGTGTCTGATCTGGGACTGCATTATTTGCCGTGGTGCATTTTTGCGATATTGGCGGTAATAGGGTTAACAACAAACGATTCTCCTTTCTAAGACGAATTAAGCGGGTGATATTTCGCCGGGGACTTAGGTTGAATATTGGCTGTTATAGTACAAGGGAGGTAACTCTTGAGAACTTAGGTTGAATGTTGGCTGTTATAGTACAAGGGAGGTAACTCAAAGCCCCTTTAACCCTTTACCTCATAGCTGCATACTTAAAACAGAGCAGACCCGGATCAGACGGCTCCTATGAGAACCGTCATATCAGGGTCTGCTCTGTTTGATTATGAAATAATGTAGACTTGTTTCCATAGTTTCCAATTGTCAATTAATTAACCCTTATATGCATATTTATGAGACAAAGGGTTAACAGATTTGTTAAGTTTAGTTATATTTTAGTTATATTTTAGTTACTGTTTACATGTCATTTATTGAAAGGTTGTCAAAATCATAATTGCAGCATCAACTGAAATACATTGTCCAAATAAGCAATGACAAATTCATGGCAGGGATGTTTCGGGAAACATGGCACTGACATCTTAATCATTTCATGCAGTATATATCCAGATCAGTCACTGCTTTGTAACGCGGTATTTGAGCAGGATCTATTCTGTTTGCTCGTCAGCGGCGTTAAAGTTTTCTCAATGATTATTTGAACAGTGCAGATCCTGACCGGCCGCCATGTTTGAAATGCGATATTTGATCTAGAGTCGCAATATCAGCGTGCCATTTTCCCCGTAACTTGGTTTATAACATAGAATACAGTAACACCTCTATATAGCAGTCCCATTATACAGCAGTCCCATTATACAGCAGTCCCTATACAGCAGTCCCATTATACAGCAGTCCAATTAAAATCAGACACAGTTTCGGTATTCTTTACTCCATAAATACGTCTTTGTGGAACAGAGTAGACCCATATCAGATGGCTCCTATAGGCGTCGTCTGATCAAGATCTGCTCTGTTTGCTTATGATATAATGTAAACATACTTCTACAGTTTCTGCCAAATATTCCTGAGTTCACGTGCCACTATAAAACACAAATCTTATTACTATTTATGATATCATTGTTCATTGTTTCTTACATGGATAGTCATGGAGTAAAGGTTAAAAGCTAATAGTAGCTTAACCCTTTGCTCCGTGGACATTATGGTAGATGCAATGACACTGTGACTGTCAAATAAATTAATATTCGTAATGGTACATACACACAGGAAACATTTGCTCTGGTAGAAAGTGTAGAACCAGCGTATAATTCCATAAGCAAACAGAGCAGGAGCCGTCTGATCTGGGTTTACTTTGTTTGCAAAGACGTTGAAACTTGTATCAATGGAGTGAAGGGTCAACGTAGGACAAAAATAAACGGAAACGTTTTATGCAACAAAACAATGCCTTCATGAATATTAGCAGACTTTTGTAATGGCTACTTCATATTATGGGATCTTTTAATGAGACTTTACTGTATTTTCTGTGAAAAACCTGTTGCTGGTATAAATCATTTAGATAATTCAGTTTAGGGGTAATCTTTATTTCAAACTACACACGCATAAACACGCTTTTCACACATCTAAGTACCTAGAACTTCATTCTATTTCTTGCACTGATCTACTGTTTATTACTTATTTCATGGCACTAAGTGTAGCACTTACAGAGCTGTTTTGATGGGTGTAAACAACATTCATGTGACGATAGGAACCAATCATTTTCAAGGCAACGGTAGAAGTAGTGAGAAGCTATACCAGTTTCAGGAATTGCTAGTTAAACAGTTTCAAACACAACCAGTTTTAAAAATGCATTTTACACACAAACAGTTTCAAAACAGGCTACCAACAAAAGAAACAAATTTCAAAACACGTGTTCGGCAAAATCAATTTCAAAACACGCTTCATGGGCTATTGGCTTTATTGCTTGTTATTCATTGAGGCGCGAGGCATCTCTGTACTAACCCACGTGACACTGTCTATGTCAACTATTATTCTACATGTAACGGGTATCTCGAGTTGTTAATATTGCGATCATCTTTATGAAACCTAACCCTTGCTTTTGTTAATTGAAAGAACAATTAACGATTCTTAAACGCGAGTATAACACATTTCCGCGTGTAAAACGGAATTCTACTGTTGTCTATCAGTAACATTTCTTGTCTGTCATTATTACCTTTTGAATAGAAAAAATAACGACATGTTAACACTTTACATGTTCAGTGTTTATTCCAAATTTCAACACCAACTGAATATTCATGGACACAATAGCTATAATGAAACATAGAATGTTGGACATTGTAGCCATTTTAGAATGTAAAGTAATATATCTATCAAATTCCGTAAGCAAAAAGAGCAAACGTTGATCAGACTACTCCTGTAGGAGCCGTCTGGTCTAGGTCTACTCTGTTTGCAAATGCCTGGAGAGGCGTTTATACGGAGGAAAAGGTAAATCATTGTTGCCAGTAGCCGGCAACGGAACGCATTTCCGCGAATTGCATGTTTCACGCGATAATGTGTCATACACGCGGTTAAGAAATTGTGTTTTTGTATAAGCAAGAGTAAGGGAGAGGTCCTTAAAATGTCTTGCATCTGTCATGCATTTTACAAATTCGCGGAAATATAAATTGAACGTTTTGTAGGTTTTTGGAATACAATGTAATTGTACATTGGATAAACCTGAAAAGAGTACATATGATATAATTACTTGGCATCTGCCAGTGTCATATAGCTGTATGGTCTTGGTGTTCTGAATCAACTATGGTTTAGTATACCACATCATCGTTCAGATGTGGTAGATACTTCACTGGAAATTGAAGGCTTTAAATAGAAATTAGTTCAGCATTCATGTATGGTTGTCGTATATTTTCAAGGATATTATAATAAACACTTTACTCTATAGATACACCTTCGCAAACAGAGTAGAACCAAATCAGACAGCCCCTGTAGAGACGGCTACTCTGTTTGCTTATGATAATATAGATATGATTCTACCGTTTCTGCATGATCAAACATTATTTCTTGTCCACGTTCCATTGTAACAATTAATCTAATTAATATTTATTAATTCATTAATATGTTCATGAAGCAAAGGGTTAAATATTCTTCGAGCATTATACTCGACAAGATGCCAAAATGATAGAAATATTGGAGAGATCTCTTCGAGACGATTCTAAAGAATGGCCACAGTATAGGGTTAGGCGGAGAAATAAAGGAGCTATTATTGAAAATGTTGAATTTTTGGCATATTATCTGTTGAAATTATGATTAATATAAACATAGACCTGTTGATTCTTGACACCAAGACATTATACTGCTTTCTTTTTGTTGTCTTTATTTGATTCACTAACAAAGCAACCATTATTCCACTGACCTTGACCTGGCTCGTATTTCCGCTGTCCTTGACCTGGCTCGTATTTGCAAACAGCTTGGGTCCTGACGAGACACCGATTTACGAGATGCCGAGTAACTCGGCGTATCACCAGGACCCATGCTGTTTGACACACGGTCAATACTTTCCTAAAAGCTTGATCGAATTGGAAGTAGTCAGACTTGCACTATATCCATTTATGAGCATACGTTATTTTTACAGTGGGATAATGGTTAACGAGTTTTAGTTTCACTGTTTCACGCTTTTGCATGCACCGCTTTTCTTACCACTAGCAAAGTCTCACAGGCTCATACTCGAGGAACGGGCGACCACTAACGTCATTCCAGTCATTTGAATATCGTCTTTCATTTAGGGCGCATTTTAGAACCAAAAAGTATGTTGGATGTCCTAACTTAATTAGGGCGAACCCATACCAGTATCTGGATTAAGTATATTGAATATCAAAGCTTCTTCAAGGAGGGAGTATGCAAACTTGATATCATAGCTTAATTATGGTCAACCAATATAGGTATCTTGGTTATCAAAGCTTAATTAGGGCGTCCAGTATCTGGATGTAGTATCATTGATATTAAAACTGTATTAGGACAAACGATAACCCGTATCTGGATTAAGTATATTGGATATCATATCTTAATGATGGCGAACCAATGCTCGTATCTGTATTAAGTATATTGGATATCATATCTTAATTATGGCGAACCAATGCTCGTATCTGTATTAAGTATATTGGATATCATACCTTAATTATGGCGAACCAATACTCGTTTCTGGATTAAGAATATTGGATGTCACGTCTTTATTAAGTCGGGGATATTGGATATTGAAGCTGAATTAACGCCCGGTTATATAAATTGGGTATCAAAGCTTTTATAAAGGCGACCCGATACAAGTATCAGGATTTAAAGTAAGTATATTGGATAGCGTAGCTTTATTAATGCGATCCAATATCGTATATGGATTAAGCATGGATAAAATAACGTAACTAGGGCGAACAAATACCATATCTGGATAACATATATTGTGTATCATAGCTTAACTAAGGCGAAATAACATATGGGATATCTGATTACCACCAATCTTGTTTTATCATTAGTATAATGTATGTTCAGAGAATATTACGCTCACAAGTCACACTGGTCGAGAACTATGCCTGTTTTGTATTTATACACATTTCAATGGTCTTTACCTTTATTTTAGAGGGAGAATGAGGTTATGTATAAAAGGTGTTAGATATTTCCAAATAGGCTACACTGAATAATAAAACAGTTAAACTAGTTTGACGGGTTAATTATTTAAGAAATAAATCTTATCTAGTAAATTGTTATCTTGTTATATAATTTGTATTGTCTATAGTGTGCTTTCCTTAACCCCAAACGTGAGAAAGGTACCGAGAACATAAGACCTTTTCAAACAGTGTAGACTCAGTTGAAAACATCACATCTGTTTACACTCCGATCAGACACCACCGGTCTCATTCAGAGGTTGGTCTGTGTCTAGACTGATTTCAAAGTTCAATGGGATATTTTTCTAACGTAATTGATACTTAACTTGTTCACTAGTCCATAAATATTCAATTAGATATACTATGTCTTAAGATCGCAAAATTATGATATATAGAATAAGAATAATCGTCATTAAAATAGTAACAACCCCCCCCTAAAACGACCCAGACGTATTTGAACCCTTTCAGCGCGGGAAATGGGTCACTAATGTCATGCGCACATAGTGTAGACGCAGATGAGAGGTCTCACAGAGTAGCTATATAACCACAGTCTACACTGTTTGTTATGCTACATTTAGTCAAATCCCCCGAATATTCACGTTAACCTCGACCTGTTTGAATTTTGGAATAATACATTTTACAATTTAGAGTTGAAATGGTTAAGATTAAATTCAGTCATCGCTACGGATATGCATAGCCTTTGTGAACTACTAAGAAGTGTAATCATATGTGTACGTTTAGTTGGCCAATGAAGCCATACTCGACAATAGGGCTACAGATAGCCTAACAGATGCCTACCCAAATATTTAAAGCGTCATTTCTCCACCAAACCGTATACTATTTCTTCTAAACGAGTCTAAAGAGTGATCACAGTACAGTAAGTTATTCTGGAAAATGTTTAGACTTTCGTATCTTACATGTACCTCTGCTCAACACGTTCATGCACATGTTGTGACAAGATATAAGTGCACCCTGACAATTTAATGACTTCGAATCAGTAGCTGTTTCTAATTTAATTGTTTTAGATACACCTAATTACTTTCTTGCTTAACACAAATGCCACCTTGTAATATTGCATGGACAAACTCTTCATAAAATAACGTTATTCTCTTTTTCGGTTTTCCATTCAGTTTAGAAACATTTCATATATTCATTTATGTTTTGGGGTTTCTTTGACAAGCTATTTGCACTTAGTGAAGTCATGTTTGTTTTCACCGAAGTTAGGTTTTACTTCAGTCATTTTCACTTAAGGTGTAGGCAAAAAGGTATAGTGCCCTATAGCAGTAATCAGTTTTAGTGTGAAGAGGCATGCCAAAGACATTCGTTATGAGCCTTTACCCTTCCAATGGCTTGAAACATATTGATAAATACAGGTAATGTGTTTTAGAACTATGGACAGCTAGCTTAGTAGCTTTTTTCTGCTTTTCCGTTTTAACATCCCCCTTTTTGATTGTCACAAGTGTTTTCCTGTTTATTTTACCAAAAGTGTGTGTCAGTGTAGAAAAAAGCAAACATTGAAATAAAACCCAAAACGTTCAGTATTATGCATGGTGCGTGACCTGGCGACATTACGAAGCAATTTTCGGTATCGAGATTCAACGGCCAAGAAGACCAAGGTAGGTTGCTTACTGTATACTTAATTCCTCCTAATAAACACCCAATCTAAACGAACGCCCACTCCAATAAACTCCCCACTCTAAATAAAGGCCACTTAGTTCAGAGAGAGGGTGCGAGAAATCAGTTTTAACCCATTTAGTCACCATTTATTAAAGACATATAGGTTTTAAAATTACAGGTGGTTTGCTTAATGCAGACTACAAGCAATGCAGAAAGTTCTGACAGGAGCTTTCTGTATCGCTTTCATTCTGATTTAAGCAGATATCTGTGTACAAATGCAAGAAAATGTAACGCCTCGGGCACGTTTATTAGATATACATTACCATACACTGTGATGTAGTAGATCGTATATGTTCAGTAGTGTTTACAGGAATAAACTAGTGGCAACTCTTACCCAACATGACATGAACTAGCGGCAGCTCTTACCCGACAGCCCGTTTTACACAAACCCCAGACGTATCCTACGTATTTTTGTACTAAAGAAAATAACAAATTCTGTGAAAATGCAGACCTGTCTTTAGAAGTTTATGTCTGGTTTCAACATTTCTTGTTCGAATTCGATAATGAAATAACTGTGCCCCAGAGGTCTTCGGTGTGGTCACACGGAACAAGAATTTGCTAATAGAGATGTTAATCTGCCATTGTAATAAAACACACCATGTCCCATGGACTTCCTCAGGTTCAGCTATGCCCTAAGAGTTTCCTAATAAATATGTTGTATATTAAAGAATTAATGTTACAAACGTTATTTAATAAGTTAAATAAGTACACATAACCGGAATTCATCAGTTGAAGTGAATATAAGCAATGCTTATGAACCGCCCAAAAACCTACAACTGGGATGTAAATCCCTGTGTTGCCCCTAGTAAGTGTGACTTAGTAAGAAGGAATCCTCGGGAGTTTCTCCAATGTGACCGCATTTAGTATTAAAAGCGTATTTTGGTGATTTGTTTATTAACCTACTTATTCCCGTATTATGGAAGGAAACCCCGTCTATTTAGTTTGGAACCCAATCATTTTTCATGCTGAGAGGACACAACCAACACAACATTTGTTAGTATAAGCCATTGACATCGACCTGTTCAGGAAACATTGCAGATCCTGACCAGAGGACTCCTTTAGGAGCCCGCTGATCTGGGTCTACACCGTTTGTCTGTTCCCATTTTCAGGGACGCTGTGTATTAATTGGGTCCAGAAATCATGTTTAAATATGCTCTAGGATTTTACCCTCGTCTATGACCTCTATAGGTTACGAGCTACATACGTTTGAACTGTTACCATCGTTTATCTCAATACAATGTAGATCGGGATTGATAGTCTTCAATAAGTGGCAACACTAAAGCTATACAAGTGTACATTGTACACGCACTTTAGATATTTGAATTAAAAGTATAGTTGTAGTCTGTAAACACAACACATCTGTATTTAGTTTTTACCTAATTTTTGTTACAGTATTAATGTGTTTTGTTTTATGTCTAGATGTAATAAAATCAAATTCTGAAGGGAGATGATTGATTTTTGTCTAAATGTAATGAATTCAAGTTATGGAACTATTGGAATTTTCTTTGCTATGACTGTATACCTTTCAATGTGTGTCCCGATTCCAAGAATTTATCTTTTGTGTTTTCCATTATATTGTTCTCCATTACTCACTTAGATGTATGTGTTGTTTTGTTTCTTTTAAATCCTTGAACTCATTTTGACTTACCGGGTAAACACCACCTCACCAACCTTATAGTGTATCAGTAATTCAAACTTTAACAATTAAGAATATAGTCAAAACCGTTTGCATGTATAAGGATGTGCCAATTGACATTATTTAACTATTGTAAAACATTAATAAAATATAATACTGTTTTGTCTATATTATTATTATTTGACCCAAAACCACTCACCAGTTGCCCTGGATGTTATTGCGTTTGTTGTGAAGTACTGTTAATAAACACAGATGCTTGCCAAATATGTGAGTTAAGTCAGCAAAAAGCTTGCCAATAAACGAGTGTGCCAGTCAAATACACGAGTATGCTTGCCAACCTGTATTGTCTTTGTTTTGTTTAAAGCCGTGTTTGTCTCTGATCTGCTGTATGTGCAAGCTTCTTGAGCGCTTGTTACAGTATACTCAACAGAAAAATAGATAAGACACATAGTCCTTGACAGAATGCTTTATTTTTCCACCATACCCTGCGCTGTGACAACTCTTTTTGATGGTCTCGACGACTAGTGGTCACAATAGGGCTAGGTGGAGAAATGATGAATTTAATATCTATTTTTCTGAAGCCTCATACACTTTGAACATATGAACTTGAAACACATGTTATTTAAAAGTGTTTTATCAGTTTTAGTACCATTGTGTTGCCTGCAAGCTAGCAGAATATCATATAAAATCACTAAACCGTGACATTATTTGGCAGCTATATGTCGTTAGATATAGATATAAACACCTTTGTTGACACGCAATGTGTTGTAATTGCTATAAATCCTTTTAAATCTAGATTGACTGGTTTTTATTGCCAATTACAACAATTACAAAATATAAATTTGAGATTCTTCATCTATTTTAACTATAGCTCCATGAACTATAAACCTTATTTTGATAACAAAGAAGACAATCATAAAAATCAAAAGAGACTGGATGGCACACACCTTTTCGATATTTCAGCTTGTGACACTGGCAACTGGGGGGATTTCTGCAACATAACTTGTGCAGGAGGCGAGCACTGTCTAAATGGAATATGTAGAAGAGAAACAGGCAATTGTGATCATTGTATTCCTTATCGATGGGGCCAGCACTGCCAAAAGTTGTGTTCATACTGCTCTGAAGGTGAATGTGTCATAACAACCGGAGTCTGCTCCTTGAGCTGCATAGATGGATTTTACGGACGATTCTGGTGCGAAAATTCATGCCACGACAGATGTTCCGTGTGTGAACGAGTAACAGGTCAATGCATCACATGTGACAATGGAACATTTGGACAACAGTGTGAAAATGACTGTAGCGAGCACTGCTATCCTTCTTTTAACGATATCGTTACATGTTCGATAGACAACGGTATTTGTCATTCTGAGCAATGTTTGCCGGGATATTATGGACCAACATGCGTTAACCAGTGTAACCAGAACTGTGCAGCAGATATGATGGGAATTGTCGAGTGTAATATTGGAACTGGAGAATGTTCCAGTGGATGCAATGTTGGCTTTTATGGACCGGCATGTGACGGCGAATGTAGTTCAAATTGCTTTAATAACAACTGTCTTGGAGACTTTGACCATTGCGTCAGTGGATGTATTGACGCGTTTTATGGTGAACGCTGTGACATTCCTTGCAATTCAAATTGTGTAAACAATACCTGTTCCGATGACAATGGCTATTGCTCATATGGTTGCAATGTCGGCTTTTTTGGGTCTTTTTGTGATGAGGTGTGCAACGAAACATGTATCTACGACACATGTGACAGAGAATCCGGTGAATGCGGGGAGTGTAAAAAAGAGACCCCTTCATTTGTATGCCGATCAGCTGGTAAATATAGCCTGATGGTGGACGTCACAATATCACTTTAAATCACAACCCACGTGCTAGAGAATTTGTCTGTCACTATTTATTGTGGTTGGATGTATTGTTCTTGGTTGTTTCTCCATCACATTCTTTCATTGTATCCTCTCTTTTTGGGAATCCTGTTCATAATAAATATGTCTTAAACTTTTACTCCATGGATATTCATGTACGAAATAATGTATGAATTAATATCAATTAGCTTCATATGAACAAGAAAAGGTTTAGCCCTGGTGAAACGGTAATAGTCGAACTATATAATTCCATAAGCAAACATAACAGACGGATATCTACTCTGATTGCAAAGGAGTTCAAAAGAGACATATCTGTGGAGTAAAGGGTTAAATAGAAAACTAACAAATGAACCGTACATCACTGTCGACAAGCACGTGGTATTGTAGGAGACAGATTATGTATAGGATGATTGTATATATGTACCTATTAATCATGACATAACATTTAGCCAATTTAGACTAGTAGCTAAACATACTTTAAGATAACAAGCGTTTTGCAAATTTGTCCTTTGCCTATCCATGTACAATCATATACAGCTGAACTTTGATATATCGACCATAGTTCGAGATAACAGATACTCGAGTCATCTGATTTATAATCTGACCAATATCTCTTATTCACAGCTTAATGCAAGTCTAAAGTAGTGCTGTAAGCTCCTGTAGGAGCTTTCAGCATTACTTTATACCTACATTAAGCTGTCAAATTTATTTCTAGATATAGAAAAAATATGTATTTAAAGTTTGGAAGGATCGAACTTTAAGTTGGAGTTATCCCGAAATTCGGGTTATCCGAGTCCGAGATTTCGAAGTTCAACTGTAATCCGTACCCCGCTTATCGCGATTTGACCCTCCTTTGCAAACAACTTGGATCCTGATGAAACACCGAGTATCTGGGTGTCCCATGAGATCCAAGCTGTAGGACCTTCTGTTAATAATTCCCCAAAATCCTGATCGATTCGGAAGTAGTCACTATTGCACACGGTCATACACTAAGAATCGGGGTAAGGGTGAATTGCTATAGTGTCAGTGTATGCTGCTAGCTAAACTAAAGCGTGCCAGAGCTATCTGTTCTAATAAGATATTTTACTGCTTGGTATTCAAGTGATAAAACCGAACATGACACGAAAGCCTGAAACATTAACAATTGAAGAAACGGCACAAAGTAATAATTCCGAAGTTTAGAACTTTCTACAAAGATAAATACCAGAGGTAGTAGAGTCACAAAACAGTGATCTTTTAGCTAGAGAAAACTGAAAATACTCAATGAACACGTAGCTGGGGGAATTGATAATCTGAACATGACATCGCTTCTTTAATACTTTTAACTAAACGGTTAGACACTGTGGTAATGCGTTTTATAGAAACATGGAAAAAATATTTAACCATTACTTTTCGGGACACGATCCACTAATGTCCTTTGCAAACAGTGTAGACCCAGATGAGAGGTCTCCAAGAGGAGCCCTCTCATCAGCAACTTTCCTGTTTGTCATGTTACACTTTTCTTTAGAAAACTCCAAAGTATTCATCATAAGCTTGACCTGTTTGACTTTGAAATTTCAGCGTATTGAGGCTAAACAATCCAAACTTGTCACAGGCGACACATTTTACAGATGGCTTTATTTGACAGCAAAGCACTTGAACATATGACAAAAATAAGTATGATATAAGAAGAATAATCTTTGATAAATACAAGTACGTGGCACTTATCATTGTACATATGTATTAATCGTTTTACCGCCGATGTCTCAAAATTGCACAACGACAAATAGTGCAGTCACAGATCAGACGTCGCCTTTTCAAGGCAGCGTCTGATCAGGCACTTCACTGTTTTTTCTCAACGTCTACTTCCATCTGTGTAGTTTATTTCATTGATATTTTATTTATTTAACTCAGTTCATCATTTACACAAAATGTTTAACGAACAAAAAAATGCAGGCGACAAATAGAAATTTGGCACTGAAAGGGTTTAGAAAGAAACCTAAACATAAGGCAGCATTGAGTATAACGGCAAACTTCTTACATTCCCTAACAAAATGTAAAGGAAAAGAAATTGATTGAAGTCTGTTTACTTTCGAAATTTCCTAGAAGTTTTAAACAATTAACAGATTGCCCGAATGGTTACTACGACATCTTGTGTAACGAGACCTGTCCAGGCCAAGAACGGTGCATGGAAAATAAATGTGGACGACATAATGGAACATGTCTAGGCTGTGTTGCTGATTATTACGGAGACGCTTGCGAATTTACTTGTGCAAATTGTCAGAACGGAAGCTGCACTCAAGGGAATGGGGCATGCACAGAAGGCTGCCTAGATGGGTACTATGGACAGAAATGTGAGAATCAGTGTCATGATAGATGTGCAATATGTAACAGAGCTAGCGGCTATTGTCAAAAATGTGAGCCTGCTTCATTCGGAGAGATATGCGAGTTTAATTGTAGCACCAGCTGTCTTCCTGGTTCCACCGGCTTCATCACATGTTCAAGGAATGAGGGTATTTGTGACCAGGGAGCATGCACTCCCGGATTTTATGAACCGTCCTGTAAAACAAAGTGTAGTCAGTCTTGTCTTCCGGGTACAGATGGGGAAATCACTTGCAATATACTTTCAGGAACTTGTGACTTAGGTTGCCAGGTCGGATTTTACGGTTTAACATGTCAAGGTATTTGTAGTTCCCAGTGTCTCGATAGCAATTGTATTGATTACTTCGCCAACTGCGTAAATGGATGCATTGACAAATTCTATGGACCTCTTTGCGATATTCCATGTGATGTAGGATGTGTCGATAGACAATGCAATGGCATGACAGGAATATGTAGCATCGGCTGTACATCGGGGCAGTTTGGAAGCAAATGCGAATATGGGTGCCTGGAAACCTGCATTGATGAAACGTGCGATAGGACATCCGGAAAATGCAGTGAATGCATGTTACCAGAACCTGGTTACCAGTGTCGTTCAGCTGGTAATATAAGTGTTATGAATTTGACCAATCATTGTCTGTGCCTCAGTGCCAAAGTATCAAATGAAGGCGGTGCTAGGTTGGGACATCTTAAAAAAGATAAATCAATAGTTCTAGTTAAATTTTGTCACGCTTGATAAAACAGTTTTTAATTACAAAATCAACCTGTATCTGTATTAAAATGCTTAAGCGCTTTTGTTTGAATTGCAAACCCGTGTATATGTTTGCCTTGCCGTACCCCTGTGCATTGTGACCTTAGTGGGGTGTATAAGCAAACAGCTGATTAATTCTGTACATACATGCTATCCGCTCAATAACCCTTTGATTCCAATATTATTAAAGTCATAACTCGTCAATATCTTACTTTTGAACCTGACAATCTTTAAACAAAATATTTTCTGGGTCCATGCTTATAAAGCTTTTAGTTGAGTCTGAGTTTCGTTCTCAGGCGTTTGATTGGTCAGATTCGAGTTCTCAAGCTTTTGATTGGCCAACTTTGGCTCAAATCTGACCAATCAAAAACTTGAGAACGAACTCAGACTCAACTAAACGTTTTATAAGCATGGAACCAGGTATAAGTCAATGAAATCGGTGGGTTCAACAATCAATACATGTATTGTTCATAGGGCTCCTTCAGTAGCTCTCTGATCTTTATCTATACTATTTGCCTATGTACCTTTAAGGGACACTGGGCACCAAAAGGGCATGAAAACTTTATCTAAAATACCGATAATAGACACCTTTGCACAAAGACTAGAACCAAATCAGATGGTTCCTGTAGGAGCCGTCTAATCTGGATTTGCTTTTCTGGTTATTTAACGTTGTAGATCTGACTTTAAAGATTAACTAAACTAGCATGCGCTCATTTACCATTATCATATTTCTGCTATTGAATATGTATGTTGTCATTACTTCTTTTAGTGAATAATACTTAGGCAGTATCCAGTGAATCACTTCCTTATCATTTATCCACAATGATGTTTGAAATACATTCATTGTAAAAAGTTTCATATTTCTTTCTGAAAGTTTTTATGGAATGCCGAATCGAAACGTTGGATACCCAAATGAAATCAAAGCATTAAACATTAAAATAAACGTTAGAAATTCTATGGATATAGATATGTTTGTCGTTCTATAGATGTTTATTTTGATACTTGGTACTAATGTTTTCCACACTTATATTCTTGATTTCACATTTTTTGTTTTTATATTTTAGTAAAACTAAATTGGTGATAGACCTATACAGACCTTTGGCTAGATGAATAATAGTCTGATCAAATGTGTCAAAATGTCACCTGATGCATCTCATTTTACTAAATTATTCATGAGTGTTGTCTCAAACTGTTAAAATTAAATTTCATTCACACTTACCTACGGCCGCATTCATACAGTTCACATTATTTTTCTTTGAATGTACATGGCGTAGCTGCAGCATTCTGTTTTCCAATCTTACTCTTACCTTTGTCTCCAGACTGCGAAGTCAGCAAGTATGGACAGTTCTGTGACACTGATTGTATCGGCGGTGTATTCTGTCTGGGTAGCATCTGTGATCGCTACTCCGGACACTGTGTGGGCTGCAGTACTGGACTATACGGCGAATATTGTCAGTCTCAATGCACTGAATGTCTTGAGGGACGGTGTAACCAGACATCGGGGGTGTGTAACCTCGGTTGTGTGCCAGGACATTATGGACAAAACTGCGAATTCCAGTGCCATGAACGATGCGTAGAATGTGATCGTGACTCAGGATATTGTGATATTTGCGAAACTGGTACTTATGGGCCTGTATGCGAATACAACTGTAGCTTGAATTGTCTTCCAGATAACAATGACAGAATATTTTGTAGCAGAGATGACGGATATTGTAACACGGGAGAATGTTTGATTGGATTCTTTACCAGAACATGTGAAGTACAATGCAACGAGCATTGTGTCAATTTCGATTGCGAGTTATTCTCTGGTAACTGCCTGCAAGGATGTGAAGATGGATGGTATGGAGGGGTTTGCAGTGGGGAATGTAGTACAAACTGTAAGAATGAAAAGTGTTTGAGCAGTCCTGACAATTGTGTTGATGGATGTATACCGGAATATTATGGCACTCGATGTAACCAGCCTTGTCCCAATAATTGCTATAATGATGTGTGCCAAGATGACGGATATTGTGCCAATGGATGTGTAGAATATTATTACGGCGATTTATGTTCAGTACCATGTGATGAAACTTGCACAGATAAATTGTGTGACAGAGAAACTGGGGATTGTCAGGAATGCAAGAAAAATAACCCGGGCCCATTGTGCCGGACTGCTGGTGAGTGCTAAATTAGTTCTATCCATGCGTCTATTCGCAGATTAAGACATTGGTTGCCACTAATGTATGCTATTGTTGCTAGTATAGTCATTTATATTAATTTGTTCATAACAGTTGTCCAAATGATTAAGCTGTTGATCGATTCCAATGCATTGTTCGAAACGAAACTGATAGTTGAACATGATACATGCCTTAATCTTTCTATGATGGAAGCCAATCGAATAACGATTCAGCGCGGGAAATGAGTTACTTATCAGTGCAAGCGTGTATAACCAGATGAGATGATCCCTAGAGAAACATTCTCATCATAGCCTGCATTGTTTCTATGTTACAATGTTTGAAAATTCATAGTTGAAAATGCTAATTATTATCACATGTAACTTGTCTTTTCCCATCGCAATGTAAGCATAAACAGTGTTAACATTTTCTTATGTATGGGATATAAGTAGATTGTCTTGGTCACTGTCGAAGAAAGGTTGAAATACATTGCATGACACATATAAGCTAAAATCATAATTTAATTCTTCTATCTGAAATGTAATACGCTACATTTTCCTTGATATTTTGAAATACCTGGTTGTATTTATCAAAGGTGTCACATAAGGTTAATGTTTAATACTTTTGTAAGACAAGGCAAGTGACATAGATATATATTCTGAAAATGGGTGATCCCTCGAAAGCAAAAGTAGAAATGCAAAATGAGAAAATTGCAGACTCGGTTTTATTGAGTCTGTTCATGCGTAGTAATTAAAAGTGCAACACTACTCACGCGCCCTAGCACCGGCTTAAGCAGTATTCAATTTTCAAAACTAATAACATGAAAACTAATGATCCCGAAGTACCAGAAGATATAACAACACTGAGAATGAAGTACGGGGCGACTTTTTACGGCCGCCACACAAGCACTTAACACCTGCTGTTGTGAAGTACATATATTCTGAAAATGTTTGAGTTGATTAATGTAGAAAACAAAGTCGCTTGGGTACGTGATGGATAATAAACTACAAGATAAAGAACTTATGAAGCATTCTGTACATTGACGCATGATTGACTGTTTTTTATTCATGATAACCAGGTTTTTGTTTGGCTCCTAATGCATTAAACGCATTTCTGTTGTTTTAGCCTTTTCCTAACTATGAACGTGGTTCATATATGTCATTTAGTCACACGGCGTGCATACATTAATCATAACACAAAAGATGCATGTAATGGCATTTGCAAATAGTATAGACCCAGATTAGAGGGCTCCAAAAGGAGAGCCGTGATCCGGATGTGTTTGTCGTTCAATATTGTGCTGAAAGTTTATCATTCACACTCGATGGACTGCACCATGAAACACGAATGGGCAATTTCACTATGAAATTTCAGCATTCATATTAATTCTTTGTCGCCTGCAAAGTTTGTCGTCTTCAAATTTGTTTAAAGAAACAGTCACAGTAACAAACAGTTTATATTCTGATGAGACGCCGAATTACTCGACTTCTCATCTAGACCCAAACTGTTTGAATAGATAATAACATATACGACTTTGCCAGCGAAAGAGTTAAACAGAGAACATGCAAAATAAATCAGTTTTTGCCTAGGTTTTCCTTTGTTTAAGCAAGCAGTTACCTGTGTTGTCTTATTGTCTGTCCCGCAAAGCCTACACTTAAACTCAATAAATTACTTTACAGAGTGTCCCGTTGGGAAGTACGGCTTAGATTGCCTTTCTGATTGTCCAAGCCAGCACTGCTCAAGCGGTATTTGCGATAGAGCTTCAAGCCATTGCATAAGCTGCGTTCCTGGCTACTATGGCGATCTTTGCGATCAGACTTGCAATACCTGCCGCCAAGGCACCACGTGCAGACAGACGGACGGAAGATGCGACGTAGACTGTGAGGATGGTTATTATGGCGAGTATTGCTTGGACGTATGTACCACGTGCGTTTCATGCGACAAGAATACCGGGTTGTGCACGGAGTGTCCGTTTGGAAAATATGGAACACAGTGCTTACAGGATTGCAGTCAAGCTTGCGTTCCGGTTGATGATATCATTAGATGTGATCTCGATACAGGAGAGTGCGAATCAGGCACCTGCCTGGTGGGTTACTGGGATCTGCGCTGTTCCAGCAATTGCAGTTCAAACTGTAAAAAAGATTCTCAGGGTCAGGTGGCATGCGACAGGGAAGATGGACGGTGCATTGGCGATTGTTTAGATCGATTTTACGGAACACAGTGCGAATTTACCTGTATTTCTTTTTGTTACGATAAGACCTGTCACAGGGCTGATGGCGTCTGCGAAGAATGTTTGAAAACAAACCCTAGTCCTAATTGTCCCACAGCACGTCAGTATCCATGTTCTTTTCTTTATACATCTTTATTCGTTAATCATTCTTTATACTATTTATTTGGGGTTAATTTAACGGGTTTAGTAACAACAATTTCAAATTAAAAACTTTGAAATATTAAATGTCAAAAAATAATTGTACAATATGCAAGTGATACCAATTGTTGATCGGTGATAAACAGAACAATACTCAGAATATGGCAAATGTTGTATTTAAATTAAAATAAATTTTACTTAATGACAATTCCAGCTAGTTGACCATTGAAACATGATAAATATAAGACGCTTCCGACAAATATATTTTGTCCCTTAGTAATGAATAAACATAATCGTTATAAACTAGTAAATTCTTTTCAGTATGTCCAGCTGGTTACTTCGGCGCGGCTTGTGACATTCCATGCGCATCGGGGTGTAACGAAACATGTGATCGTGATACAGAAAAATGCGACGGGTGCAAACCAGGACTATTTGGTGAAAAATGCAACAGTGACTGTTCGGGACCGAACTGCTATGAATGTGAACAAGAAGGTGGTGCCTGTCTTGCGTGCAAATCGGGATATTACGGACAGACATGTCAGTTTGAATGCGGTTCCTGTAGGCCTGAGTTCGGTACAGTCCAATGCGACAAGGACAACGGGGACTGTCTACCATACGAATGTGTTCCTGGATTCTGGGGAAGAACTTGCACGCATGGTTGTAACTTACAATGTCTTGCTTTCGTGAACAATATCAGCGAGTGTTTTATTGATACAGGTATTTGTAAATATGGATGCAAAGATACATATTTCGGTTCCTACTGTGACGGGGATTGCAGTCCTACATGTCATAACTCGTTATGCATAGACTCAGCCTTTAACTGTTTTGAAGGTTGCTCGTTTGGTTTCTATGGTGAAAACTGCGATCTTCTTTGTCATGAAAATTGCGTTGGTGGCGGATGTGATGAAATATCTGGCGCATGCGCGGGAGAATGTGAAACAGGTTTTTATGGCAGCGATTGTTCTATACCATGTTCATCCACTTGCATCGATAATAAGTGTGATAGATTGCTTGGAAACTGCCCAGAATGCCACGAAGGAGCTAATACAGGAAGACCAAGCTTCTACTGCAGGGCAATTGGTAAAATAACCTTCTGTTCGAGAATATGAGGTTTGATTCTAGTACGATAGATTGCTTTTGATGTAATGATCTATCTGAATGTTGTTATTTGATGTTGTAAATCCCTGTTCTGTTCTATTCCCATTCTTATATTGGTGTGACGATGTCCTCTCGCAACTGTTATCCAATTTAGCCGACAGCGTTCCAGCAAATTTTAACGATCAGATTGTATTCATCTGACGGAATTCTTATTTTGAGTTACAAGCTGTTTGACAGCACGCGCTAGTTGAAACTGTTTGTTCCTTTTGAAAGTTTCCCGTCCGCAGATTTTCAAGATGTCGGCCAATGATTATTTCCTCTAATACGCAAAATGTCAAAACGATCGAGAACAAAATGTCAACAGATGGTGGGTTTAATTGATGATTACTACACGTAAGTGTCCCTTAAACATTATTTTATTACTTATTTTATCGCAATACTCAATCATTTCTCTAACATAAACCCTTGTTCACACCTTTACAAACAAGGAATACCCATATTAGACGGCTTATGTAGGGGCCGTCAGTTCTGTAGGGGCCGTCAGCCATGAGCATCCTTTGTTTACTTATAAAATTGATTAAGTTTAAATGTACAGTTTTACCACCTTCGCAATAATCATGTGTATAATTATGTGCCATTATAAAAATGTATTATTTCTTTCGTTCATATGCAACAGAAAATGGTTAAAATGTATCAATGTGTCCAACGGTAGTTGAGGCGTGGATGTAGCAATAAATGTACACATATTAACACAATAGGAATACCACAAAGGTGGAGGAAAAAGGGGTGCAGGCTTGATGGTCATGCATGGGCGTGTTGTGAATCCTGTGTAACTTTTTAATGTGTGGCAAACATATGACTTTCACTATTTGCACAATGCCGCTATTCAGTTATAATGATAATTGTGTAACAAATACCCACGATGAAAGAGAGGATGAGCCTCTGACATTTTTATTGTGATTAACAACTTGCAAACTGCTCTGGTAGCAACTATGAGTGTGTATTATACTATATACAATATTACTGCAATAATACATGTAAGTCTCTAATTTGAATTTGATTAGATGACTACTGTTTCAACAACTAAACACAGTTTGATTTTTATTTGTTGGAAATAAAACATTTAACACAAACAACGCCTTGTTAACGTATGCAAATGGCATAGTTTGGACAGTCCTATTAATACTTTCAAACGTTTTCAGGATGTGATGGTAATACGTTTGGCGAATTTTGTACAACAGCATGCCCGGAAACTTGTGAGTCCACCTGTGACCGATACACGGGCTATTGCAATAGCTGCGATGTTGGAAGGTATGGACAGGAGTGTGAAAACCTTTGTGGGAGATGTGCTGGAAACATTTGCGAACAAGTCAATGGGACATGTGACACCTGCCAGCCTGGTTACTCTGGAGACAACCACCCCAATTGCAACAATGAGTGCCTTCATCTTGGATGTTTCAGCTGCGTTATGTCAACAGGCGAATGCGATGTGTGTAACGCCGGATTATACGGCTCAATCTGTGACGAGGAATGTAGCGAAAAGTGCATACCTGATCAAGATGGATTAATATATTGCGACAAGACGAATGGAAACTGTGATGAAGAAGCATGTGAATCAGGCTATTGGAATGCTCCCTGCGACATGGAATGCAATTTAAATTGTTCTATGGACGATGATGGTAGCCGACCTTGCAATTTCTCAACGGGGGTCTGTGACCTTGGCTGTGAAGACACATGGTACGGAACGCAATGCGATGAAAGATGCAGCGTCAATTGCAAAGACCAACTATGTGAACGAAACGGAGAATGTTCTAGCGGATGTGTGCCTACTAAGTATGGCGTCCTTTGCGAGCTTAACTGCACAGAAACATGCAATGATAATAGATGCAACCAAACAACAGGAGAATGCGATGAATGTGACAAACCATACGCCGAAAGAACGCCAGAATGTAGAGATGCAGGTAGTTTTTCAATGAATCAGTTAACAGTTTTACTAGAAATTGACCCCAAACTTTTCCCCGTTCTATACTGAATATTCATGGACAAAATAGTTATAACACACATAGATGGAACATTGTAGCCGTTTTTGAAACTAAAAAAACGGATCTATCATATTCATATTTCATTAGCAAACGGAGCAGACCCTGATCATACGGCTCCTCTGGGAGCTGTCTGTTCTGGGTCTTCCCTGTTTCCAAGTGAGTGAAATCACGTTTATATGAGGGAAAGGGTTAGTTTTAATATTGAAATGCTCATTACCATTAGCGTCTATCCGTGTAGTATTTGCAGTTGAACTTAGATAACTCGAACTTCAAGGGACCATACAAATTAGTTCGAGATAACAGGAGTTCGAGTTATCCGATTTCTATTTGAAAGATTTCTCAAGGTCACAGCGTAATACAGGTCTAAAGTAACGATGAAAGCTCCTGCAGGACCTGTTTTAGAGAAAGTCTGTATTATAAGTTTTGGAAGAACTGAACTTTTTGTTCGAGTTAATCCGAAGTTCGAGTTATCCGAGTTCGAGATAACGAAGTTCAACTGTATTTTCAATAATTATTAACAGTGAGTTTACGCCCAACCCTTGTTCATTTTCTCACTTGCATCTATATCATTTATTGAAGTGCATACATTTTTGTTTGATGACGGGGCGGGGACATCTACACTCTGGTTACGCCTCGTATGTTAACCTACACTCTTTGGCTACGCCTCATATGTTAACCTACACTCTTTGGTTACGCCTCATATGTTAGCGTAATACCGAGTAGGTTAATTGGAAACCTAAATTTACCATTCAACGATACTATTATGTGAAGCACCTACAAAATATATAACATTCATGAACATCCAGAGAAAAATACAACACTATCTGCTTTATTTCTCCTACAAGTGCCATGTTGTGACAGCTCATTAGATTCGTCTCTTGAATACAATTTTAGGAATGAAAAAGAAAATAGGTTTGGTGTAGAAACGACAATGTTAATAGACGAATACGCACTTATATATGTCTCTGCTAACAACTGTAATGATCATATCAAAGGTGAAGGGTAAATTGTTCTGATTGGCCGGTGGATGGTTATGGTTGGCCGGTGGATTGTTATGATTTGCCGGTGGATGGTTATGATTATGTTTGTGATATAGAATAATAGTTCAGTGTTGACTTAAACAAAGATACTTTGAAAAACATACCCAATTTTGGTGGAGAATTAAAGGTGCTCAATATTTAATGTAAACAACCGATGTACAAATAAATTTGTTTTTGGTAGAAAGAAAGGAAAACTGTTTAATGTTTAAAAAGAGTATTGACTTTTGATTTTTGCAGCTGTCGAAGAAAAGTCATAACAAAATGCATGTCTTTAAGTGCAAGATAGCATATCTTGAGGAAATAATCTTGAGGTCACATGAGGAAATAATACATATTTACTTTAGGTTATTAAATTATCTTTTTTTTTTTCAATCGAAACACAATGCTACTAGAAGTCTAGATAAGATGTTTAAACTAAAACATTTTAAAGAATAACTTCTATATTTCTCCACCAATCCCTGAGTTTTGACATTCTTTAGAATCGTATCGACGAGATTATTACAACATAGGATTGGGTTGAGATATGACTATTTTAGTACTTGAGTGCTTACTATATGTTGCTCTGTATATGATACTTCGCAGTAAACTTGATGGTATTTTCTCAATCAACTTAAATTACAGACACATTGTCTTTTTTGTTTTATATTAATTATGTGTTCATATCATAATCCAATATATATATATATAACTATCAGTCATATCAAATAATGGGTATTTCAGAAGTGTTAATCAAAACGAAGAACACGTTTTTCTTTCAAAGCTAATATATGTTAACAATACATTATTGATGTTTATTCTTTTTGCATTTCTATTATCAATTAGATCCTGATTGCAACAGTACTTTTATCCTTTCAGATTGTGGAGGGAACACATTTGGCGATTTTTGTATCACAGCCTGTCCGGAAACTTGTGAATCTACATGTGGACGCTATACAGGCTATTGCGATAGCTGTGATGTTGGACGCTATGGGCAGGAGTGTGAAAACCTCTGTGGTGGATGTGTTGGAAACATTTGCGAACAAGTCAATGGGACATGTGACACCTGCCAGCCTGGTTACTCTGGAGACAACCACCCCAATTGCAACAATGAGTGCCTTCATCTTGGATGTTTCAGCTGCGTAAAGTCAACAGGCGAATGCGATGTGTGTAACGCCGGATTATACGGCTCAATCTGTGACGAGGAATGTAGCGGAAAATGCATACCTGATCAAGATGATGGATTGATATATTGCAACAAAACAAGTGGAAACTGTGATGAAGAAGCATGTGAATCAGGCTATTGGAATGCTCCCTGCGACATGGAATGCAATTTAAATTGTTTTATGGATGACGATGACAGCCGACCTTGCAATTTCTCAACGGGGGCTTGTGACCTTGGTTGTGAAGACACATGGTACGGAGCGCAATGCGATGAAAGATGCAGCGTCAATTGCAATGACCAACTATGCGAACGAAACGGAGAATGTTCTAGCGGATGTGTGCCTACTAAGTATGGCGTCCTTTGCGAATTAGACTGTACGGAGACATGCAATGATAATAGATGCAACCAAACAACAGGAGAATGCAATGAATGTGACAAACCATATGCTGAAAGAACACCAGAATGCAGAGATGCAGGTACATAGCCTTTGGTTGAATTCACTGCTTATTTCAATTGATATTCAGCATGCTATTAAAACTCATTAAATCTCATTCTCAGTTATTTGGTTTCTGTGAACATTTTGACACTCCTTTATATAAATTATGTAAACATTGTTCCAACATGACACAAGTTTCCCTCAATTGATGGATTGCGTAATAATTAGCTATTTCAATTCCTAAAAACTTGTATTGGTCGCCTTTCTTTAATCGTATCATATGATAACGAACGAACCTAAACAAATTAGAAACAATATATATCGGACTCCGATGTTATAAAACTCTCTTAGCACATTTTCAAGCATCTGGTTGTTCTAAATCTGGACTCAAGTAAATTCTTTTATAATATAGAAGTCAGGACTCCAGACAAGAGAGTACGCAATACTTCCTCACGTTCTCCATAAAACTTGTAAATGAGCGGTACATGTATGTACTACAGGATTTCCTAAATAAATGGACAATAACTTGAGTCTCATAAAGCCACCATCTTTTTTTTAATAAAGTATGTGGTTGCTTCACACGCGACACACGTGATACAGAAAGATCCTATTGGAGCTTTCTGTATCATTTTTCCTAAATTAAGCTACCATCAGTTTTAATGATTTTTGTTGTGAAAATTGAATGCCGCTTAAGCCGGGGATAGGAGACTTGAGTAGGGTTTTACTTAAAATAACTGCTTCCGAACAGACTCAATGAAACTGAGCCTGCAATTTTATCTTTTGGCATTGTTTCTTTTGCTTTCATACGATGTCTTGCATTCAGAAGTTATTTGAATCACTTCCGGGACATATAACATAAAAATGCACAAGTGCCCCACTCACTTAGCGTTAACATTGTAGAGTAGTTCTAACATTTTTGCTCTATTCACAGGATGGTGTGACAGGGTTTAGATTAAACTGTCACTGTGAATTTGGTGTATCAGTGACATTTTTTTACACCGTGCATGTTATAGAAAAAGGCACTAACCAATAAACCAATTATCCAATTAAAAACTACCCAACAATTACCTATGTTGCTAACTAGTTACGTTCACGGGTGCATAACAGAAGAAATTCCGGGGTCTTTGTCCACTTTTAATTAGCTGGACGTCCTGATAAGACTGAAATACTGTTAAAGCGACATAAAATCTACTAAAACCTAATAAACCAATCACGGGCACGTCAACGAAATAAACGAGTCCTGCAAAAAGAAATTGTATTAAAACTGTCAAGATATATAGGTCAGCAGTGTTCATATCATCCACTGGCTGCTATTATACAATGGGATAGAGGTCAGGCAGGAGATATCACCCGAACATCCACATCAATCCAAGAAACACAAATGAAGTGCTCTCAAGCACACGCATATACACAAGCTTCGCATAACTATCCTATGCCCGCTCACCACCGCTAGCATATATGAAGCCACGTTTGTACTTGATATTAATCGATTTAACCATATTTTGGTTGTTTTCAATAGCAAAAGTGTTTCATTAATATCCAATAGAGCTTTTCACACAGCCTCTTAGTGGGTTTAGAAGCAGGCGGTAGCTTCATGCAGGTGGAAAACCAAACCAAACGGTCAGGTGAAACCCTTCTGCATAACTGTCACCATGTATAAAGCTTCCACCTGTCTGAATCACTCCATCACAGATACACCTTTTCATACCTTTGCAAACAGAAAAGCCCCAGATCAGAGGGTTTCTGTGGGAGCCGTCCGATCAAAGTCTTTTCTTTTTGCTTAGGATATACTATAGATGTGATTTTATTATTAATTCCATTGTAAAATAGTGCCTCATTCATAATGCCATTTTAAAACATCGGCTTATTTATATCCATGCCGTCAATAGTTCTTACTAAATAAACAGTAAAGGGTCAAGGTCTTCTGGTGAAAAAGACCGTTGTGAAGTAGAAACTTAACAATTATTTGTCATACGTCATGTGATGGGTAGACCGGGAATTAACTTTAGTGCATTCTATAGAGAATATATTTAGTGTCGTTTGGCATCTCATGCCAAATTTCTATTCAATGTTTAGTAAATGTCTCTTGGTTCTACAATGAAATTACTTATGGACAGCTCGCCCTGCCCAACGCCAATTTGTAACAACAACGAAATGTTCACACCATCCATCTACTACCCATTATTCCTAATATACTAATTTCATTAAAGTCATTAAAACCATTGGCTGGCAACATTAATCCTGCATCCTTATTGTGTGTCGATAAAACTCACTAAAGACGCCTGGTCTTCCTTCACATCCTCACCTAAATGAAATAATGTTCAGCTTCATGGTAACTGGTATCAGAACCCGTGCACTAATGCACCCATTATGAGCTGCTTCTTTCTCTGAGATTATGTCACCAATGTTTTCATTTTATAGCCTACTTTTAGAAGAGTTAACACAATGGTACAACAAAGGTTCACTAAATGTTTTAGGAGGTTGATATTTAGATATACTATTCGAAAACAATTAACTGCATAATTACTGTACTTGTGTTTCAGATTGTGATAACAATACCTATGGGGTATTCTGTGAGTTTGATTGCTTGGAAGCTTGCGAATCAACTTGTAACCGCACCAATGGATTTTGTGACAGTTGTGATGTTGGTCTCTATGGCTCCGAGTGCGAAAGCATTTGTGGAAAATGTGCAGGAGACGCTTGTCAACAAGACAGTGGATCATGTGGTACATGCCAAGCTGGATGGTATGGAATGGCATTTCCGCATTGTAATAACACGTGCCTCTTTCCAGGATGTTTCACATGTGATAAAACTGAAGGCACATGTGATGTTTGCATGTCAGGAAAGTATGGGGGTAATTGTGATGATGATTGCAGAGATACGTGTCAACCGAATCCTGTTGATGACCTGATCTATTGCGCAAAGGCAACTGGTTATTGTGACGAGCAAAGTTGTTTATCAGGATATTGGGATGCTGCTTGTGATGAACAATGCAATGCCAACTGTATAATGGCAGACGACGGCAGCAGACCATGTGACTTCAACACCGGCAGATGTATACTCGGATGCGAAGATACCTGGTATGGCGACCAGTGCAATTTTAGATGCAGCGATAGCTGTCAAAACCAGTTGTGTGAAAGGAATGGAGAATGCATCACTGGTTGCGTGTTGAATAAGTATGGCCCTGAATGTGAGTTTAGATGCACGGTAACTTGCAACAATAACACATGCAATAGGACCGATGGATTGTGTGATGAATGCAAGAAGCCTTATGCTGAGAGAAGTCCGCATTGCAGGGAAGCAGGTTTGTTAACTTATTGCATTTATTATCGTAAAGCTTTTCTTATAGTATTAGCTTAGAATAAATGTAATGTTTACGTTTATGCAATTCAAGGCTTGAATTGTTATTTTATTTTTTAGTAATGCAACTGGGGCTGCTATTTTTCTCGTTTGAGATAATTTAGGCGTCGATATGCTAAACTCTTTCGCTGCCAATATCCAGTAAATCGACGTCTCGTCAAAACTGTTTGTTACTGTTTTGGTTTCTGGAAAACAATGAAGATAAATAAAGACTCATGTAGCAGACGACAAAAGTTTGGCAGCAAAAGAGTCAATTAATGTCTGTTTTTGATTTCCGAGACTGGAAACTGAATTTCTAAACTAATTTTTATTATCATCCAAGGTTCAGATAGCTCAAACTACTTCAATAAATATAGATTATTAAAATATTAAGTGTGAGCAGGGTTGGATATGCTTAACTGATAGATATAAATGCATCTTTGTTTTTCAATTTCTAACTTAGTGATAACAGTTACACTGTCGTTCGTTCTTTTTCAAAGCGCATCATTCATAGGTTTGATCAATTTTAGGATCAAAGTGCTGTCCAATTCAACTCATTCATCTTTCTCTTGAGACAAATTTGCAGAAGGAACTTATAATAACTAATTTATACCTTTACTCCAGAGATACGCCTGTCTACAAAAATATATGACTCAAACAAAATCTACAATATTAAATTATGTGTACAGAAGAACATGTTTTGGGCGACGATTCATTTATTGAGAGCTCTATAGAAAGCTCTATGTATTACTTTTGGCCTGGATTAAGCTACCACCTGCCGTGCAGATTCATAATTAGACATCTTATTGATGATCGCTTAATACAGGTTCGTTCTACTGTACCTATAACTGTAGTAAAGTAAACCCCTCTAATGCGATAGGCAAAAAGGGGCATGATTCACATTGGTAAAGGCATGTCGTAGCTTAATGCATGACGAAAGTTATGCAAAAATGCTCCTATAGGAGTATTCGGCATAACTTTCGTCCTGCAATAAGCAATCACCTGCTTATGAAGACAACCATGTTGGTTCATTAAGTGGTCGCATTAGAGGGGTTTTACTGTATAGTGGTGCCATTGGACGCACATATACTGTGCGATAAGGGCGGTATATAAATGTGGTATAATAATGATAATTGTCCTAGAATCCAGGCATTATTTATATATGTACACACTCGAACATACTGCAGCAACTTATACAGTAAAACCTCGATTATCCGAACACTAAAATACGTATTATTATCGATCTTTAAGACAAGTGGGAGCTTAATGCATGGTGAAAGTCATGCAGACTTTCATCATGCATTAAGCAGCCACCTGCCTAAAAGGGTCTAAATTCGTTTATAACGAAATTTCGAATAATCGAGGTTTTACTGTATTAACAGTATGAAATCATGGTACATATATAAGAATTTGATGGAAATCATCGTGTCATTTCAATACCCATTTTGTCAATACCCATTTATATTGATTACCCTACTTATGTCGACTCTTAGAACAGTGACCCCAAGTATATACACAAATTAGACATAATTGTTTTCTTCAAATAGAAAACCCTTGATGGGTCCTCTAATTAAGTCTTCACGGTTTGTTTCAGCAGTCACAATTTTTTCAGTGTTACACCAGCAAAACGTGTTAAATCTCACCCTGCAATTTGTTTTACTCAGTAAAAGTCTTGAGTCTGTCTGAAACGGACATAAGTGACGAACAACTCACGACTGTTTGGTGTCGACGGCACGTTGCATTACATTTCTCAGCAGCTTGCATAACACATTAACATCAATCATTACATTATCTATGTTATGTATTCATTGTCATTCATTCGATCTGTTCACTCTGTATGATGATACCTTGGTGCTTATTTGTATGTCTAGTTTATATGTTCTGTGTAGACGGCCACTAAACGTTTCCAATTCGTACAGCACGTTTCAGATTTTGCGATGTTGCGATAGAGGCGGAGAAATTAGAATTGTAGTTAAATCATTAAAAGTACATTTGACATGAGAAAAGTTATACAATGTAATTTGAATTTGTCAATCGGAACATACAAATACTTTTCAGGGTTTCAAATTACGACTCGTATCAGAATCTACATTCATAAGAGAGTTGGCAAGATCTGTAATTATCATGAAAGCTGACAGGCGATGCATGTGTAAGACGTTATGTCTCAGACCCAATACTTGATATGGATATAGTTTGTGTGGAAAATCCTTAATGCATATCCTCTTTAAAGGCAGAACAACATTACCAAATACATTAAATATATGAGTACCCAGTGTCCAATAAAAAGAGAATATATTGGTACCCAGTCTCCAATAAAAAGGGAATATATTGGTGCCCAGTGCCCAATAAAAAGAGAATATATTGGTACCCAGTTGTCCAATAAAAAGAGAATATATTGGTACCCAGTGTCCAATAAAAAGGTCATAGGCAAACCATATAAACCTATATCAAGGGGGTCCTGAGCGAACCCGCTGATCAGGGCCTGCACTGTTTGCTTATCCCATCTACGTAAATGGCTTATACCAACAACTATTTTTGGTGTGCTCCCTGAACTTGAAACATAAATGGGTTAAAAACAATTCGGATGAAACTTCCTGAAATAATATAGGAATTACTGGGTTAAAACCAGTACCAGCCGGTGCACCACAGGTCTCGAACATGCCACGCGTATTTGATGATCAATCCGACGATGCTTTGAGGCTAACTATAACGCAACAGGTCATTGTTGGCAATGTCTGATGTACTGAAAATGATCAGGTAGGAGATACACGATAAAACGATAGCTAGGGGAGAGCGTAAAAACTAGAGGAGAACGTAAAAGCTAGAGGTGAACGTAAAAGCGAGATCAGTTGGACATTATTTATTAACTATAGGCGATATGGAAAGTACAGTTGAAGATCGATATCTCGTTTGTAAGATCATACAAATAACTTCGAGTTAACAGAGTTTCAATTTATCCGATTTATAATCTGAACAATTTCTCTAGTTCACTGCTTAATGCAGGTCTAAATAATGGCGAAAGCTCCCATAGGAGCTATCAGCATTACTTTCGACCTGCATCAAATTGACATATGTGTTTCAATGTTGGAAGGACTTCGAGTTATCCGTTTTAAGGGACATTACGAATTGTATCGAAACAACGGGACTTTGTGTCAGCCTATTTTCTAATTTTGAAAGTGTCTCAATGATACAGCGTAATACAGGTCGAAGGTAATATTGAACACTCCTGTAGGAGCTTTCAGCATTACTTTGGACCTGCATTAAACTGTCACATGTGTTTCTAGATATCTGTAGCGAACCATTTTAAAGTAATTCTGTATTGTAAGTTTTGGAAGGACTGTTTTTTTGTTCTAGTTATCCCGAAGTTCGAGTTATCCGAGTTCGAGATATCGAAGTTCAACTGTATTTATGGATATGTGCAGTGGTGCTATTTGGAGCCATTCCTGTATTGCAAAGTTTTAATGGATCGAAATTTATCCTCGAGTTATAAGGAAGCTCGAGTTATCGACATGCCAGATATAGAGGTTCCATCGTACCTCTATAGAACGAAATAATAATAAAAACACACCAGCCCAAACAAAGATTAACGTTTTCAAAATATCCTTGCTGAAAATATTAGTCATTCCAATATGTATGGCATTTGAATGAATTGCATACCTCTGGTCTGTTTTGTTGATCAAAGTCGATTTGTCTTGTGCAAGTACCGTTTACATTGTTTTCAGTGTGCAACCAGTGTAGTCTGAGTAGATGTCCATGTCATGCTGTTTACTGCATTCATATATAACATGTCAAACCTGCTTTACATATATGTGTCTGATCCAAAGCAACATTCAGAAGCAGTCAGTAAATGTTACGCTATGTTAACGTAAATTATAGATATAAATTTAATAAGTATACGGTTGAACATACATTGATTACCTCACTACGGATAGGTTTTCAATGCTTTTATAAGGGTTCTTCTTCTTCAGATTGTGTTGTTGGAAATCACGGATTGTTCTGCGACTTAACATGCCCAGATAACTGTGCCAGTTCCTGTACTAGATATGATTCCGTTTGTAACGGATGTTCGCCTGGTTTCCACGGGGATAAGTGTGAGAATGATTGCACCAATTGTGAACAAGTAACGTGCGACCAAAACACTGCAGAATGTGATGGAAATTGCACGAAAGGATACTATGGAGACACGTGCGGAGATGAGTGCCTTCACACAGGATGTCGGTCATGTTTACGCTCAAATGGTGAATGTATCAATTGTAAGCCTGAACTTTACGGAAGCTCGTGCCAGCTAGAATGCAGCGATGCATGCCCGGTGTCTGCGGATGGCCTGATATACTGCGATAAAGAAACAGGCGCATGCACTATCGGTTCCTGCGACCCAGGATTTTACGGCCCAAAATGCGTAAAAACTTGTCCAGGAAATTGCCGACCTTCTCCTGAAGACGACCAGACACTCTGTGATTTTGAAGACGGAAGCTGTAACGACGGCTGTATGGATGAATGGTATGGCAGCCACTGTAATTTCTCGTGCAGCGTCAACTGCAAGGGCGATGTTAAGCTTTGTGCAAGGAACGGAAGATGCACTGAAGGCTGCGTGAACGAACGGTATGGGGACAGTTGTGACAGTGTTTGTAATGTTACGTGCTCCGATGATACATGCGACCGAATTACCGGAATGTGTGCCGCGTGCCCAAATACAGCGCCTCAGTGTCGTGACCCAGGTATACTCGTTGTGTGATCAGAACGTGACATTGGTGCATGAAGGGTACTCATTAGTTTTGTGTGCTGACGCATGGGTATGGTTTATTAAAATATTGAGCGTTTTTTGCACTAAAGGTTTGTGGTATGGATCATATTTTCTAACAATTAGCAATAACAAGTACTTTCTTTTACTGATATGTATTAAGTATTATTCTATTTAAACAAATTTACTATGATTGATTGATGATTTGATTTGATTTACACTGCTCTATTGATGTATCCATTTATTGCGTAGGTGAGAAAATTATTTTGAATAACAATTAATAAAATGAGCAGAATTTTAGTTTGTATATTTGTTTTCAAATCGGTTGATAGCTAAAGTTGATTGCCAATTTTGTACATTTTAACATATTAAAAGCATGCAACACTAAATCGTTTGATTACCGAAAACTCCTACTAGTACGAACTGTCTATACAACTACAGCAATTGCAATTGGTCACTTTGGGTTTGGTGAAGAAATTACAGACATATATAAAAATATGAATAGATTATAAGTTGATACAGTAAAACTTCGAATATCCGAACAGTATAACTTCGAATATCCGAACAGTAAAACTTCGAATATACGAACAGTAACACTTCGAATATACGAATGCTACAATACGTATCATTAATGATTTATAACCCTTACTCTGCGGAGCACGAATCACACATATTCTTTGCAAACAGTGTTGACACAGATGAGAGGGTTCATAGAGGCGCCCTCTTATCAGAGTCTGCACAGTTTGTCATGTTACACTTATTTTTAGAAATATCCCTTAATATTCACCGTAAGCTTGTCCTGTTTGAATTTTGGAATAGTCCATTTGAAAAGTCAGCGTCGTAAGGTTTAAGACAGTGCAGTCTAATACAGGATGAAAGTAATGCAGAGAGCTCTTCTGGGAGACAGCTGCATGACTTTCACTCTACAGTAAATAGTCACGTGCCTAAATATTTTAAATTCTTCTGCACTGAAATTTCGATTTATCGAGGTTTTGTTGTATTTATAAACACAAACCACAGAGATGTATTGCATATTTGCGGTTTGTGTGTGGTGTGTAAAACTATTTTATACATTTCATGTTTTTTCTTTGGTTAAAGGCTATTAAAAGACTTCCAAACTGCACCGAAAAGGGTGTTTGTATTATAGTTTCACAAAGTGGTTAAAGGTTTGGTGACAGGTTGGTTTGGTGTAATCAATCATACTGAATATATATATTTGAGATTTAATAAACCCAGTTACCCAGACCAGCCCTCAATGTTTTTCTAGGTGTATTTCGTTTAGTATTGCTGAGTATGGTATGATAAGAAACGGTCTTGCAGATACGGCCACTGGGTTCGATGTTATCAAATCTCTGACCAATCAGGTACCTGAGAATGATTTCTGTAAGTCCCCCGACACTGAACTCTTGCCAGACACCCCAAGAACATTTCCTCTATCGGTGTGACTAAAACCATCTAATGTACTATATGGATAAACATTGTCAATTTGACTATTGGCTTCTTTTTGAAATGTTGAAGATGGAACACTGTAGCCACTTTAGATAGTAAAGAAACAGATCTATCAAATTCTATTACCAAACAGAGCAGACCCTGATCAAACGCCCCTATAGGAGCGGTCAGATCTGAGTCTACTCTGTTTGAAATGCATGAAAATGCGTATATATGAAGGAAAGAGTTAAGTTTGGATTAGGTACAAGCTTGACTTGATCATTTGGATTCAAGCTGCTTCCAAATGCAATTGAAACTGAGTTTAGTTAGGATTTGAGTTTATAGTTAAGCATTATAGCATTAGGAACGTAAGTGTTTCAAGAGACACCATTGTCAAGAGCTGGTGCGCCTCTGAGCATCTGTAATTGAAGCTTATATAGGGCCGGGGATTCGTTTTGCTCTAAACGCGCACCATTTTTATAAAGGTTTAAACTGCTGAATAATAAAAACTGGATCCTCATTTTTTGATATGTTTTGATCATTAATTTGACAAAAATGTATCAAAATTAATTTCTCACTGAAAAAACCCGATTGTTATGACAGCTCATACCCAACCGAATGAAAGAACGACACCAGGAGCCATTTGACCTGGATCCATACTGTTTGCAAAGGCCTCATATACTTCGTGAAGGGTTTGGAAACAAGCACAGGTGCTTGGGGAATGTCTCTTTGCATGTAAAACCGCTGGAAATGGCTACACAAGCACCCGTGTCAATGTTGCACAGAACAAAGGTGTAAAAACATCAGCACACAGGCCCTCGTCACACAGAATAGGAACTAATTCGGGATTAGTCGGGTTTTCGTGTTAGACTTCTAATTAACACTCCTTGCTTTGAATATTATATAATATATAATATATATATATACCCATATACTCAGTATCCCTTTGTCTTTTCTGTTTACTATTTAATATACAACCTCTCTTAAGCGATCACAAAACAGTTTCATGTTGGGCTTATTAAGGCAGATGGTAGCTACAGGGACTAAAGTTATGCAGAAAGCTCCCAGACGACTCTTAGCTACAGAGACTAAAGTTATGCAGAAAGCTCCCAGAGGACTCTTCGGTACAGGGACTAAAGTTGTGCAGAAAGCTCCCAGAGGACTCTTAGTTACAGGGACTAAAGTTATGCAGAAAGCTCCCATAGGACTCTTAGCTACAGGGACTAAAGTTATGCAGAAAGCTCCCATAAGACTCTTAGCTACAGGGACTAAAGTTATGCAGAAAGCTCCCATAGGACTCTTAGTTTCTTCCTGTATGGAGAGCAACCTGCTTTTTATCATTTCGCTGTTCTGTTTTTATTTCAAGTTCCAATACCGACTGATTATTCATGGACAGAATACGTATAAGGAAATATGGAAGGTTGCCAGTTTTGATAGTAAAGAAACATTTTTCTCAAATTCCATTAGCAATCAGAGAAGGCCCTGATGAGACGGCTCCTCTAGGAGATTCTCTAGGAGCCATCTGGTCCAGGTCTATTCTGTTTGCGAATACTCGAAATCATGTTTATATGAAGGACAGTGTTAAAGATCCTCTATGTTTATTCGTTATGTGATCGCTTAAGAGAAGGCCTACTGTAGCATGTATATACGGACACGTACTAAACCTGCTGTATTGTGATATCTGTCCTTGGTGTAGAAAATGTATGTATTACCGAAGGAAGTAGAAAATTGATATGTAAACTCTTTTTAGTAATTTTATCATAATTGCAATCACGACATATGTAGTATTTATGTTATGTTATACTGAAAACTTAGTCTATACTTTCTTTGTAGCTTACACTTTTCGTTTTTAAAGAAAATAGTTTTCACTGAATTTATTATAACTGTTGGTTATATTACATTAACATAGTTGTGTCCAATTTTTTGCAATTTCTATATACCTGTACATGTGTTTCATTTATGTGTCTCACTGTTATACAGTATCCGTTAATCGTGTCTGTTTTCACTTTATCTAGACTGTCCTGGTATTTACCACGGCCTTTTCTGCGACAATATCTGCAGCGAATTCTGCCAGGAAAGAAAATGTGGGCGTTACACCGGTATCTGTAACAGCTGCATCGCTGACCGCTGGGGAAACAACTGCGAGAACACATGTGGATTTTGTACGGGAACAAGCTGTGATCAGTTCACTGCCGACTGCCCGGAAGGTTGTGATAACGGCTACTATGGTTCCAGATGTGTCACGCCTTGCAAACATACCGGATGCCAAACATGTGACTCCAGCGGAGAATGTTTGGTGTGCAAGCAAGGCTTGTACGGGCCGAATTGCGATGCGACTTGTAGTACCGAGTGTATGCCGAGCGACGTTGATCAGCTGATATACTGTGACAAGTTCACGGGAGATTGCGACTCTGGTGCATGCATTGCTGGCTATCACCAAACCACTTGCACTGAAGAATGTGGCGTACATTGTGGCCTTGATGATAATGGCGCTAAGCCCTGTCTTCAGAGCACCGGATACTGTGCTGAGGAAGAATGTGAAAACACTTGGTATGGCCAGTTCTGTATCAACCGATGCCCGTCAGGCTGTACTGATTTGAATTGCTTCCGGAATGGAACGTGTAGGGAAGGGTGTAATCTAGGGAGGTACGGAGACACGTGCGAGAACTCGTGCGTCGGACCAGACACGTGCAATAACGGAGCGTGTGATAGGAATTTAGGCTTCTGTTTGGAATGCAATAAGACGGACCCTACACCGCTCTGTAGATCGGCAGGTACTGACGCCAAAAATAGAATATGTTGTACATACTGTTTTACTGCACTAGGAGAGCTGACAAAACACGACGTCTCATTGTAGGAAAACATGCATTTGATAGTTTCTTTGGTTTATTTTCTAGCATAACTTAAATGAACAAAAACTGAAATCTGAAACTGTAATGTTTTGATCCTGTTACAGATATTTACCTCATTATAAATTGTTTCATTTCAATGAATATCTCCATATGAGACTGTCGTCGCTTGTTAAAACCGCTCTCCTAACTGACTACAGGTCCCATATTTTGTAGGGCCATTATTATTTACATGTGTGTGTTTCTTGTGTTGTATTTGTCCTGTCTCTTTTCCTAATAATATCTGAATTGCAATGTATGTGATGGGGTGATTATTTCAACAAAAAATGCCTTCTAATTTATGCACGAGTACTTCGTCAAACTTGAGCCATCTTCCTGGGATATAAATTCGCGGATTTTTATAACGATTTTATTATGGCTACCTTCGCGGATATTCTCGGTACTTTCAAATATTGGAGATTGCAAATACATTTGTACGATCATTCTGACAGGCGTCTTATAAATAATATACTATTTTGTCGTGTTAAAAACCTCTCAGGCGCCGCCTTAAAACACCAATCACTGGCTGGTGTTAAACACCTCTCAGGCGCCGCCTTAAAACACCAATCACTGGCTGGTACTGTTGAAGGACACCACAGAAAGGATCTTCTTATTACTGAATGATGTATACACGAGAGCATGTTCAATTTACAATGACCCCAATTATGTAGTTGTATCACGTCGCTATCCCTATTGTTAATCAGTAAAAAACTTTTAACCCTTTAATTATTTCACTGCCAATGTCGCATCTGTAATTACCTAGGCAAACAGTTGGGATCCAGATGAGACGCCGAGTTACTTGGCATTTCATCAGGATCTAAGCTGTTTGTTACTGTGACTATGTTATGAAAGAAATATAGAAAAATAAAAGCTTGAAATTTTAGCAGACAACACAGTTTGCAGACGACAAACTTTTGCAGCTAAAGATTTAAGTACGGGAAACGAGTCAATAATGTTCAACCACTTTTTAATAATGTTCTACAACTTTTTAATAACGTTCAACCACTTTTTAACGTCGATGATTTGACTAATGTCTTGGATATAATTTTGGTTAAGAATCTGTAAATGAAACAAATATTTGCGGTAAATAACCCAGAGTCTCGTCAACTGAATCCAAACTGTTTACAAATGCTTTGTTAATAAAGCGATATATACACATAAATGGCATATAAAACCAATAAGAGAACATCAACTGACTACAGCGCATATGTATAATACATTGTAGTAAGCACAATGATGTCTAAAGGCGATGAGGCAAACACTAGTATGAGTCTAAAACAGTTACCTTCAAAACAAATGTAACATAATAATGTACGGCATGGATGTCTCACTATAACGATACGACAAGAACAGTAATATTTATACATGTAATATAAATGTTACACAGTTATGTACGACTACGATGAGCTCAACATAATGCCTTACTATAACGATACGACAAGAACAGTAATATTTATAATATAAATGTTACACAGTAATGTACGACTACGATGAGCTCAACATAATGTCTCACTATAACGATACGACAAGAACAGTAATATTTATAATATCAATGTTACACAGTAATGTACGACTACGATGAGCTCAACATAATGTCTCACTATAACGATACGACAAGAACAGTAATATTTATAATATAAATGTTACACAGTAATGTACGACTACGATGAGCTCAACATAATGTCTCACTATAACGATACGACAAGAACAGTAATATTTATAATATAAATGTTACACAGTAATGTACGACGACGATGAGCTCAACATAATGCCTTACTGTAACGATACGACAAGAACAGTAATATTTATAATATAAATGTTACACAGTAATGTACGACGACGATGAGCTCAACATAATGCCTTACTGTAACGATACGACAATAACAGTAATCTTTAATACAAATGTTACACAATAATGTACGACGACGATGAGCCCAACACAATGTCTAACTATAATGATAAGTATAAACAGTTATATTTAATACATTTGTAACACAATAATGTAAAGAAAAACATACAACAGCGTTCAAGATTAACAGTAGAAATGGACTAATTATAAATATTCAAAAATACAAAAACATAATTCACACAACGAAATGGAATGACTAAAGAGAATGGTCCATAATTTACATGTGTAGACTTAAAAAATGTGTCTTTTGATGTATGATATCTTATAAATATACAGTTATACATGTATATATTTACATGGACAAACAATTTAACTTTTTAGTGGAACTATGTTAGTACTCTACTTGCATAATATGCCTGTACACCTTTAAAGCAGAATGTGTGTGCTCCTGTATGCAAATAGTGTATACCTAGATCAGAGGGATCATACCAGGATGATTTATAATTCAAAATCGTCTATATAAATTTAAGCCATGCAATCTATTATTAAACTCTGACGAATCATCGACTTTAAATGTTCAGTACTCAAAAAGATTAATGACTTCTCTCTTTACTTCATAAATATTTTGTTTGCTTATGAGATTAGACAGATCTGATTGTACAGCGTCATCTAGAGCCATACTATTAAGATTAACTCATGTTGACGCGTATGTCGGGGTTTCACTGTATATGTGTGAGTTAAGAAAGTATTGAGGAGTGCACCAATGTTCTTGTATTATATATGTGGATTTATTCCACGATTTTCATATTCATGAGAAACATAATGATTTGAAATAACAAATGACAATAATAAGAATACACATAAATTAATACACGAGTACAATGATAAACATACACATTGTACAATAATGATTAAAGTAACGGTTTCACATAGCGATAAACACTCGACTGGGTACAAATTTACAAAAATATGTTTAAACAACGAAAAGGTACATTTACTAGAATGTATGAAACCTCAAAAGTGTCATTATCTATAAAATGTTGAATATACCAATCCAGAATATAGTTACCTGCATAAATATTAAATGTATCCAGAGTTTATCATAGTAAGCAAATTAACATGGCGACTGTTTGTGAGTTCGAAATTTCCGCTGCCAATCTCGTGATGTCCGGTTAGTAAAAAATGTTAGTTTGAGTTATGTCCCTTCAACAGTACTAAACATGGATCTAGAAATGGGTAATCAAACGAATATTAACACAATACTGCTAATACATTTATTTATTTCGACACCTCTGTAGTTTTCACCCTATGACACGTAGCTTTTTTAATCATATGAATATGTGGTCGGATATAAGTTACAGTTGGTTATATGAGTATCTGACCAAATACAAGTTCCAGTTAAATCATATTAGTATGTGAATAAATGCAAGTTACAGTTAAATCATATAAGTATGTGAACAAATGCAAGTTACTGTTAGATCATATAAGTATATGACCGAATAAATGTTACAGTTAAATCATGTAAGTATGTGACCAAATACAAGTTACTGTTAAATCATATAAGTATGTGACCAAATGCAAGTTACTGTTAAATCATATAAGTATATGACGGAATAAAAGTTACAGTTAATATAAGTATGTGAGCGAATAAAAGTTACAGTTAAATTGTATAAATATGTGACCGAATAAAAGTTACAGTTAACCTGTATGTGAGCGAATAGTAGTTACAGTTAAATCATATAAGTATGTGACCAAATAAAAATTACAATTAAACTGTATAAGTATGCGCAAGTTACAGTTAAAATCATACGAGTAACTTACTGTTTGTAGCCACTTAAGGTCAATATTTACAGACGTGTGGTTATTTCAAATGACGTGGGATCTTTGGAAGTATGTTTTAATTCAAGGGTTAATTTAGACCTGGGGTAATTTTGACTACTTCCGATAAATTCAAACATGTATATGATGTCTGAACAAATACAGCAAACTCTGGTCATACGGCTCCTACAGAAGTCCTCCGAACTGGTTTAATATGTTGCAAAGACGTAGAAACGCCCATTTATTGAGTAAATGGTTGAAATATTCATCTTGTTTATAAACATGATCATTTCACGTAACGTTAAAATACTCACTAGACTGGAAACAGTATTATGACCGGAAATTTTATTTACTCATCAGTCTCGTCACTGGACAATCTACATTGAGTTGTTCATAATATAACATCCATAACATTAGAAACACTATCATGCCAATGAGTTTTAGATTGATTTGTTTCCATCGTGCGTCGTAATAGACACGTCATGGATGTCTTTCATTGATATGTTTACAACACTCATCATGACTATCTTAAATTGATTTGTTTACAACAGTCATCGTTTATGAAACATGTTTATGACATTGAACTTTGCATAGGTTTGATTACAACACTCATCAAATTAAAAACATTATTACCACCATGAATTTTGTACCCATCAAATTAGAATCATTATCAACACCATGAAGTTTATACCATCACATTAGAAACATTATTATCACCATGAAGTTTGTACCCATCACATTAGAAACATTATTAACACCATGAAGTTTATACCATCACATTAGAAACATTATTACCACCATGAAGTTTGTACCCATCAAATTAGAATCATTATCAACTCCATAAAGTTTATACCATCACATTAGAAACATTATTACCACCATGAAGTTTGTACCCATCAAATTAGAATCATTATCAACTCCATGAAGTTTATACCATCACATTAGAAACATTATTACCACCATGAAGTTTATACCCATCAAATTAGAAACATTATCGCGACCATGAAGTTTCTACTCATCAAATTAGAAACATTATCACGACCATGAGGCTTTAAACCGTCGAATTAGAAACATTATCACGATCATGAGGTTTTATACCATCTAATAAGAAACATAATCACGACCATGTTTACGTTAATGTGATTACAACAGTCATCAAAATAGAAACATTTATCACTATAGGGAACGTCTCATTGAGTTATTACCAACATCCTTCAAATCATTATATCATAATAATAGTCAGGAATTTTACATTAATGTGTTAATAACGCTCGTAAATGTAGAATCATTATTCAGTATCATTAGCATGTATTACATGTTTACCCATCCAGTTTACTTTGAGATGCTCATTGTTTACTTTACCCATCCAGTTTACTTTGAGATGCTCATTGTTTACTTTACCCATCCAGTTTACTTTGAGATTCTCATGCCGCTCATCACATTAGAAACATCATCATGACCTCGATCTATACATTGAATTGTTTACAACGTTTGTCTACTTTACTTGGATTTTTTTCACAAATTAGGAACATGATCGGAAACTTGAAACTGAGCTGTTTATAACATTATTTGTAGTAGAAGGTTATAATGATCAGGAACGTACATTGATTTCTTAGATATACTCGTCAAATTAGAAACATTATCATTACCGGAATTTCACGTTGATTTGTTTACAACGCTCATTGTTTTAGAAACATAATTATGGCCAGAGATTAATTCTCTGCTGTGTTTGAGGCAGATGGTAGCTTGGTGCAGGGAGAAAGTAATTACTTATGTCCTGTATTAGGCAACTACTTATGTCCTGTATTAGGCAACTACTTATGTCCTGTATTAGGCAACTACTTATGTCCTGTATTAGGCAACTACTTATGTCCTGTATTAGGCAACTACTTATGTCCTGTATTAGGCAACTACTTATGTCCTGTATTAGGCAACTACTTATGTCCTGTATTAGGCAACTACTTATGTCCTGTATTAGGCAACTACTTATGTCCTGTATTAGGCAACTACTTATGTCCTGTATTAGGCAACTACTTATGTCCTGTATTAGGCAACTACTTATGTCCTGTATTAGGCAACTACTTATGTCCTGTATTAGGCAACTACTTATGTCCTGTATTAGGCAACTACTTATGTCCTGTATTAGGCAACTACTCGGTGTTTGAGAGTCTTAGAGCTTCCTGTATTACTTTTGTCCTATATTAAGCAACCACCTTCATTAATTAATACTCGCTTAAGACAAGCTCTACTGCACAATGGTTTTGCGCCACATCCTTATGTTTGGAAACCTTCTGTTTCTATGCTATAACGGTTTCTGTCAATGGTTTCCATGCTTTACATTACAACGGTTGCTATCAAAGTTTTCTATGCTACAACGGTTTCTATCAACGGTTTCTATCAACGGTTTCTGTGCTATAACGGTTTCTATCAATGGTTTCTATGCTACAACGGTTTCTATCAACGGTTTCTATGCTATAACGGTTTCGTCTCTATCTTTCCACATCTTTCTGTCGTCTGCTAAGTATACCCTGTCCAAAACAAAACATTTGTCAAACAGCAAAATCTCAAACAAGGGACATTCGATTTAGTATAAATATTGGTATTGGAGACATTGGACAGCTTAATACAGGATGAAAACCTGTCATATTTTAGCCCAATTTTCATGAAACTTGGTCAGAATTATTGTCTTGATAAAATCTCGGAGGAGTTTGAAAAGTGGGTTACGTGGGGATGAAAAACTAGGTCACTTGGTCACACAGTAGCAAAACCTTGTGAACACTCTGATGGTCGCAATTTTAGTCCAATCTTCATGAAACTTGGTCAGAACGTATGTCTTGATGAAATCTCGGATGAGTTTGAAAGTGGGTCAAATGGGGTTAAAATCTAGGTCACTAGGTCAAACAGTAGAAAAACCTTGTGAACACTCTAGTGGTCACATTTTTGTCTAATCTTCATTAAACTTGATCAGAACGAATGTCTTGATTAAATCTCGGATGAGCTCGAAAGTGGGTCAAGTGGGGTTGAAAAATAGGCCACTAGGTCAAACAGTTGAAAAACCTTGAGAACACTCTAGTGGTCACATTGTTTGCCCAATTTTCATGAAACTTGGTCAGAATTATTGTCTTGATAAAATCTCGGAGGAGTTTGAAAAGTGGGTTACGTGGGGTGAAAAACTAGGTCACTAGGTCACACAGTAGCAAAACCTTGTGAACACTCTGAGGGTCGCAATTTTAGTCCAATCTTCATGAAACTTGGTCAGAACGTATGTCTTGATAAAATCTCGGACGAGTTTGAAAGTGGGTCAAATGGGGTTAAAATCTAGGTCACTAGGTCGAACAGTAGAAAAACCTTGTGAACACTCTAGTGGTCACATTTTTTGTCTAATCTTCATTAAACTTGGTCAGAACGAATGTCTTGATAAAATCTCGGATGAGTTCGAAAGTGGGTCAAATGGGGTTGAAAAATAGGCCACTAGGTCAAACAGTTGAAAAACCTTGTGAACACTCTAGTGGTCACATGTTTTGTCCAATCTTCATGAAAATTGGTCATAATGATTGTCTTGAGCGAGTTTGAAAGTGGGCTTTGTGGGGTTAAAAACTAGGTCACTAGGTCAAATAGTAGGAAAACCTTGTGAACACTCTAGTAGTCACATTTATAGACAAATCTTCATGAAAATTGTTCAGAATGATTGTCCTAATAAAATCTTGGACAAGTTTGAAAGTGGGTTACGTGTGGTCAAAAAGTAGGTCACTGGGTCATGTCTTAGAAAAATAGTGTTTACACTCCAGCGGCCACATTTTTAGCCCAATTTTCCTCATACTCGCTCAGACTGTTTGTCTTGGTGATATCAAGGTTGAGTGTGATCATGGGTGGGGTGGGAATAAAAAGTAGGTTACTAGGTCAAATCTTAGAAAAAATACTCTAGTGGGCAAATTTTTAGCTCAATCTACCTTGGTCAGAATCATTGTCTTGATAAAGTCAATATTCTAAATCTTTGAAAATCTTGTTCTGTAGAACCACTGCTCATGGTCCACTATCAACATTGTTCAAATATTGTCCCTAATGTCAATATTGGCCCTACCCATGGGCTACCTAGCAAAAATCTTAAATCTTTGGTGATCAGGTGAGCGATCAAGGGCCATCTTGGCCCTCTTGTTTGTTCATAGTGTGGTGTCTCTGTGTTTTGTCGTATTTTCTGGTTTCACCATTTACTCGATAAGTATTCATATCTGAAATAATTACAGCATGAATATTAATGATTATATTGGCTAATGAACAAGGGAATTTTAGCAGAAACTGTATAATCAGATCTAAATTATTTCATTAGCAAACAGCACAGAACCTGATCGGACGTTTGGTTCCTACCAGAGCACTCTGATCTAGACCTACTCTGCTTGCAAATGCATTATACCACGTCCCTATGAGCTAAATGTTTAGAATTTGTTCTTTCGCTGCCAAACTATGTCGTCTGCAACCTTTGTCGTCTGCTGCAATTTCCATTTCTTATATGTCTTCATTTTTGTCTCAAAAACATAGTCACGTAAACAAACAGTTTGAATTCTGATAAGATGCCCAATTACTCGACGTCTCAACAGGATCCAAACTGTTTGCATAGGTAATCACAGATGCGACATTGGCAGCGAAAAAGTTAAATAATATGTACGAAATGTCTGAGGTCACGTGATGATTTTGTTACGCGAATATCCATGTACATGTAGTAAAGTTTACTTTGTGGAGAAACGAGTTTTTTTATTCTATGACACATAGTCGATGTTAACACTATTTTGACAAAAGCTATACGGAACGTTTGGCTTTGGATTGATTTCGCCTTTTATGTCACTGACACTATGTCTATTTACTGAAACTTGGTCAAGGATAATCCTGGTTACATTTACACAACAAAACAAACTAAAAAATATTCTTGTAACATCGAATATGTCTGGAGTCGCACATTTCGCATTTCCAAGCAGCTTGGATTCAGATTAGACGCCAAGTAAATTCTGCGTCTTTAATCTATTCCCTCTGACGTCACTTTTGACGTCACGTTTTAAAACCATTGTGATAAATATAGCAAATGATCTATTTATCACAATGGTTTCTAAACTGCTTTCTCTAGTAAATGCTCCTTTTTCATTAGATTCAAAGCGATTGTGTCTCAAAATAGCCTTTGTGATAATGAGTTATGGATCAAGCTGTTTGACACTCTTTGTGGTAATGAGTTATGGATCAAACTGTTTGACACTCTTTGTGGAAATGAGTTATGGATCAAGCTGTTTGACACTCTTTGTGGAAATGAGTTATGGATCAAACTGTTTGACACTCAGTCAACAGTTTCTAAAACTAGTGTACGAATACGAAATAATTAAAAAATGCAACAGATCAGAAATTTGGCAGAACTATTTTTTCAGCTCAATAAATGTTAAGCCACGTTTGAATGTTCTTTGAATGTACGCTATACCCATATTTCTCTTTACTAGATTGTCCAGTCGGAAAACATGGGACATTCTGCGACAAGGACTGCCCTGCAAACTGTGCAGACAACGTGTGTGACAGGGACACAGGGTTGTGTCCTAGCTGCAAACTGGGCTACTGGGGATCAAACTGCGAGTCCACTTGTTTCAACTGCCGTGATAACGCGTGCTTCCAGAGTGACGGCTACTGTGAAAAGGACTGCAAGGACGGGTGGTACTCGCAGACCTGCACGTCGCCATGTCTGCACGACGGTTGTCAAACGTGTCATATCGTCAGTGGAGAATGCATCACGTGCAAAATCGGTTTATATGGAGATGAGGACTGCAGCCAAGCGTGTGAGCGTACATGCTCCGTGGATGCCGACGGTGATATTACATGCAATAAGCTAACGGGTGCATGCGACACTGGCAAATGCATTGATGGATACTACGGTATGAAATGCGACCAAAAATGTAGCGAATACTGTGGAACTCCAACCTGTGGGATTGATTCAGGGGTGTGTGAACCCTGTGTGATTGGATATTATGGGCAGCGGTGCACAGGGGTTTGTAGCACACGGTGTCAGAATAAGGACTGTGTCGTATCGGAGGACCAGTGTCGCCAGGGTTGTACAACTGGGTATTGGGGAAGTCGCTGTGAGACAACGTGTAGTTCGAATTGTGACAGCAACCTGTGCGACAAGGACACGGGGCGCTGCACAATTGGATGCACGAGAAATCTGTACTGGGGAGACATGTGTCTAGCAAGGTGCAACGATAACTGCATTGCCAACAAGTGTAGCAGGCAAGGATATTGCACAGAGGAGTGTGAACATGGTTTCTATGGCGATCAGTGCGAGAACACGTGCAGGACTCCTGGGAGTTGCACGGATGGCACGTGTGACAGAGAGTCTGGTAATTGTGCTGCATGTTTCACAGAACCTCAAGGCAATCTTTGTCCGGACGCAGGTAAGAATCGCGTTGCTCTGTTATATCAATAATATATATTTATAATTATTTTCAGTTTAAGAATGTTGTTTGTCGGTTGAGTTTCGTCTTCGTTATGTGATGAAATGAGAAACAACGATAATAGTATTATAAATGCTAACACTAATAATAAAATTATTCAACAGCAACAACAAGAGTATAATAATAATATTAATACTACTAATAATAATGATAATGATAATATTGATATTTAGTGTAATTAATATGTGGTCAAAACATTGTTGTATTAGTTACTGTCATAGTGACAGTCTAAAAAGATATAAACATATATTGCGATGAACATGTGTGCAGTAGATGAGTGCAGTGAATAAGCTAGAGCTTTTTGAAAAAAAAAATTAAATGCTTAGGAAATGTATAACAGTAGGCGTGCGTAGCATTGAATTATTCGGCTTACACTTAATCTTACCCATTTCGGAAACGCATCGGTAGATGAGCCATTGCCTTTCACCCTTTCACCACCGAAGTCGCATAAATGCACCAAGAGAAATAGTGCAGTCTCAGAGGCGGTGTCTGAACAGGGACTTCACTTTTTGTCTCAATCTCTATTTCTATACCTGTGATTTATTCCTTTGACATTTGCATTTATTTATCTCATTTCCTTATTTATCGAATGATATAACAAAAATTGGACTGCAGACGACAATTAGAAATTTGGCGCCGAAATGGTTAAAGGGATGGAGTCATCTTTAAGCTGGCATATATTGCAGTTGTTTTCGTTTTAAATCAAAACATCCAATACCCTTCGTAGAATCCGAACTTTTTCGTGTATCTCGAGTATCACGGAAGGGTTACGAATCTGGTTACGAAATATACCGATCGTTTCCGAAATAGTTAAATTGCGAACAGGATGGCATAGGATATAACACATTTAGTTAGTGAACTGTCCATATGTGTGTGGTTGAGTGTAGCATGTAGTGATGTTTGCCTGTTTCATCTTTGCACATACCATATACTATAGACATCCATGCTTCTAAAGGTATATTATAATAATTATTCATCGGTTAAAAGTGAACACACAGACTCTGAATTGGTTATAAATTGAAACAACAGTTATTTGCGACATATCCATATATTATGTGTGTATTTATGTTATACGAATTTAGCATTACATTAGAGTCATGCCAATGTGACCACATAATTACTTAACGCAGGAGTCTGTAACGGCAGGCGCTTGCTTTATGCAGGTGCAGTTATACAGAAAGCTCCTATCCTGCATTGTTCAACCACTGGTATAAAAAATCTAGAATTAGTCTTCTTTTGCGTGATCGAGACTTTACAGTACCATCAGGCGTATCAACTCGACAATTTCCGGTATTTTCCGGAGAACTCGTAACATCCCGTAAGTCTCCCAATTTAATAAACATTAACCACTCCTAGTTTTCCTCAACTCGTCAACATCTGTTCTGGAGTGTTTTCTTTTGTAAAACTTAATGTATTTGTTTTACCTTGGGATTTCAGCAAAAAGCTGATTTGAAATATTGTATTATATTCCAAATGTTTACTGATGCATGTCAAAGTTCAATGTTGTGTATGAAGGTCAAAGATACATTTTGATGACACTTGGTACTCACAAACTAGGTCTATATTGTGTTGCTTTGCAGAAATGTCAAAGTCTTTCAATTTTCAACCACTCATTATTGTTAGTCTACTGTTCAGTATTGTGTTAAGTTAAGCATCACCACGGTGACGTCACAATGACTTCATTGTTCCAGTGCATTGTTTATTCACCACAACGTGCTAACATTTGTTGTTACCCAATTCACTTTATAAATGTTTACTGTTATCACGCGGAATAAACCAAATATCATGAACTGAATCATTCCCAGGGTCAATAGTATGGACTGCTGTCCTCTCCTGCATAGACGTCATTGGATCTTCCTCGTTCTATTTATAGACGGCTTTGATATTACATTCGGTCGTTTCCGTCCTCGATTCGTGATTTTACGCAAACGTCGGAATATTTAAAATCTGATTAAAAGTCTAATTAAAAGTTAAACTTAAAGTAGTTTTCTGTGTTAATTTCTATGTTCAACACGGCTTAGCAGTAAATAGCCGTTATAAACGCCTCACATTCAGAAACGCCTCCTTACCTCTGGAGGGAAATAAACAATTTAAACAAAACAGCTAAAACATTTTATAATGACCATTATATAAAGATATTTTGTGGTAAATAAATATTCATGATGTCATTATTTCTTACATAAATATTCAATAGGGAAAGTTCTAAAACTATATAAAGTACTTAACGGATTTTTTTTTTATCGCGAACCACTTATTTCGCAATTTTTGTTTATATTGTTGAGACACATGCTGGACCCATTACAAGCGTTTCGCATGCCTGAATAAATTTTTACGAGCTAGATATAACCGCGACGTTATTTATTTAAGAAATCTATCATATGTGTACATCATTTGAGCCTGTGTTTACTGTTTGTAGACTGCCCAACTGGTAAGCGAGGTCCTACGTGTGAAGTTGACTGCACAAGCGACAACTGTTTGTATGACCAGTGTCATAGAGATGATGATATTTGTATTACCTGTCCCAACGGCTGGTGGGGAGACCAGTGTGAAAAGACGTGTCCAAATTGTAAAGAAGGTATACAAACCTATATAGCTAGAAGCATACACATGATGTTTACATTAAACTTTTTTTCAAGAGAAAATTTGGTTTATTTCTCCACCAAACCCTATGCTGTGATCACTCTTTAGAATCGTCTCTTCGAGACGATTCTAAATAGTGGTCACAATATACGGTTTAGTGGAGAAATGACGATTTTAGTATTTGGGTTTGGACCTATATCTGTAGATCTACATATGAACAGAAGTACATTGGTCATTTTAGGTAATTCTGTACTCATTTTACCTTTACTGAAAACGTTAACTAGGTGACTCGTTTTCATTTAAATTCTTTTCAAACCATTTGGATACAAAGTTAACCATTTACTCCATAGATATACTCCTTTCTACGCCTTTTAATTTGAAAACAGGGCGACAAAATAGGGCGATAAAACAGAGCGACACAACAGGGCGACAAACACGGTATGGTGATAGGTGTGAACCCTTTCCCTGTTCTATATTTATTACAAATTTCAATACCTACAGAATATTCATGGATAAAATAGCTATAATGAAATACGGAAGTCATTTTAGAAATTATAGAAAGAGATAAAATTCCATTAACAATCAGAGCAGACCCTGATCATACGGCTCCTATAGGAACAGTCTGATCTAGGTCTACTCTGTTTGCAGATGTGTGAAAACACGTTTATATAAGCTAAAGGCTTAAGCACGTGGTAGCTTAAAGCAAGACGAAAGTTACGCAGAAAGCATTTTTTCTGTATTTCTTTCTTCCTACATTAGGCGTACACCTGCTTTTAAAATGGTCTCTTTAGACGGATTGTGCAGTATATGAAACAATATGATGAATATTTTATTAGATTGATGCTACATTGTTTCCAAGATAAATTACGAAGAAATGACAAACGTTCCGATTGAAACTACTCACATGTGTATATATTTTCAGGGACTAGTTGTTTCAAAACGACTGGTGAATGCATTGTTAGTTGTTCAGATGGATGGTATGGAACTCTCTGTGACAGCCAATGCTCTCCCCTGTGCACTTCCTGTGAACGACAAAATGGCGACTGTGTCACGTGCCGTGCTGGTCGTTATGGCGACCAATGCACAGACATATGCAGTCCTAATTGTAAAGAAACGGTTGACAATGGTAATAATATGATATACTGCAACAAGGTCACCGGAGCTTGTACAGAGGCAGAATGTAAAGCGAACTACTGGGGCCAGGCGTGCGATCGCACGTGCGGAGAGAACTGCAGGATCGTCGGTGGACAGAGACTATGCGGTCTGTTGGATGGCGCATGCGTTAATGGCTGCATCGACACCTACTACGGAACAGCGTGCGAAAGAACGTGCAGTGACCGATGCAGGAACCAACTCTGTGTTGATTTCATGGACAAGTGCACGGAAGGATGTAACGTTGGTTACTATGGTGCCACCTGCAGCGGCACGTGCAGTACTCATTGTGTCGGTGGCACGTGTACAACGGATACCGGTAAATGCCTGCTTGGATGTGAACCTAATTATTATGGAGATCGATGTGACAACGAATGCATCAACACGTGTCTGAACGGCACGTGCGGGGTGGACGGTAGTTGTGGGGACTGTAAAGTTGACCCGATTGGTCCAGGATGTCGTGTTCAAGGTTGGTTAATCTTGATAATACGAACCTTAAACAAAGAACAACTGAGAAATTAATTTCTTTTGACGCCAAATTTCTAATTGTCGTTTGCAATTGAATTTGTTATATCATTCGATAAAATAAGGAAATAAGATAAAGCACATTAAAGTTTGAAACAAAAAGTGAAGTCCCTGATCTGGGACTGCACCATTTGTCGTCGTGCATTTTACGACATTGGCGGTGAAAGGGTTAAGTAAAGAACAACTGAAAAGTTTAACCCTTTCATCGCCGCAGTCGCATAAATGCACCACGACAAATAGTGCAGTCCCAGATCAGACGCCGCGTTTTCAAGGCGGCGTCTGATCAGGGAATTCACTTTTTGTCTCTATATCTGTGATTTATTCCTTTAAAACTTGCATTTATTTATCTCATTCCATTATTGTACCGAATGTCTTCACAAAAATTGGATTGCAGACGACAATTAGAAATTTGGCGCCTAAATGGTTAAGTCAGATGGTTGCTTAATGCAAGATAATCATACAGAAAACTCATTGAGGAGCTTTCTATATGACTGTCACCCTGCATTAAGCTTCCAACTGACTTCACGCTTTACTCCATAGATATGCATTTGAGCACTGTTACAGTGTTTTGATACATAAGAGGCATCTAATCTGGGTCTGCTCTGTTTACTTATGGAATAATATAGATCCTATTCTGCAACTGCTATCATGATTAAAATGTCCAGTGATGATACTTATGCCATTATTAACGTTGGTATCATTGATATTCATGATATATTTAACCTTTAGCCTGCTGAGCAAAATTTGGTAGCAGAAAATCTCATCGATTTTAGTTGTCACTGTTCATTTATCTTGCATTTCTTTTCAACAGCATGGTCAGAACATCAAACAGTTTGAATCCTGATGAGATGCCGAGTTACTCGGCGTCTCATCTGGATCCAAACTGTTTGCAAAGGTAATCACGCAGCAAGCTAAAGTAAAGATCACTTAAGATATGTATCGGAGTGGCCTGATTCGTTAATGTTTGCTGTATTCATGTAATATTAATATAATTTTTATAATGGCATATGAACACATGGAATGTTGGCCATGATAGGAATTGCAGAGATATATCTATATTATTTCATAATCAACCACAGCAGACCTGGGATATGATGAGCATCTCCTGCGTTTACAAATTCAATGTCACGTTTTGAAACCATTGTGATAAATAGAACATTTGCCCTATTTTTATTTGGTTTCAAAACTAAACAATTCCACAATTTTTCTCTTTCTCTAACAAATGTTCCTTTTAAGTAGATTTATTCAAAGATGGTGGCGTTTAACTGGTCTATGGGATAATAGGTTAAATAAACAGCACGAAATTATAAATAAATACATTAATTACTAAATTAATCTCTACTAATTTTGATTGATTCCCAGCTTCAAACATGGTTACAGAAGTCGAGAACCAATCAAACACGTTTGATAATAGACGGGACATTAATAAAGAATAATGTATGGTTCAACTAAATGCGATCTGCTTGGCATTAGCAAACAGTCTAGATCCAGAGGAGACGCGGAGTAACATCCGGGTGTCACTAGGATCAATATTTTCATAACTGTTTAAACAAAATGAAAGAACATATAGTTTGGATGCAGTTTAGACTTTCAGTAGACATCGTTGTTTTAAGTATAGTTTTTCACATATTTTTTTTCACATTTTTATAGTTTTTCACATTTTCATTAGTTTTTCACATTTTCATTAAAGTTTTGCACATTTTTGCTGCAGTTTTTCACGTTTAATCATAGACTTTATTTTCATTTTTATTACAGTTTTTCACATTTTTATTTTAGGTTTTCACACTTTTGTTACAGTTTTTCACATTTTATTACAGTCTCCCACTCCCTCACATTTTCGTTACAGTTGAATGTGCATTTAAATAAGGGTTTTTAAGACAGACGCATCTTAATACAGAAACCTCTTGGAGCTTTCCGCATTACTTTCGTCCTGCATTAAGCAGTTACCTCTCACTGGCATCACCTCTCACTCAATGTTTATGCAATAGACAGGCTTCATTGTACATTCTGTTTAATCACAGACTGTTTTTGTGTTTATCAATGCTTTGATTTCATCCGGTGTTTATCTTTCGTTGTTAAAGTTGTATAGGGGATCCATGATTACGTCTGCAAACCGTTTGGATCCAGATGAGACGCCGAGTAACTCTGTGTCTCATCAGGACGCCGAGTAACTCTGTGTCTCATCAGGATCCAAACTGTTTGACATCCTTATGAATTTAGAAGACACATTGATGACAGATTATTATTATATTATTATTATTTTATTATTATAATTATTATTATTGTTATTGTTATCATTATTATAATTATAATTATAATTATTATTATTATAATAATTATTAATATAATTATTGTTTTATTGTTATTATTATTTACATTATTGTTATCATTATTATACTAATGATAATAATAATAATAGTAATAATAATAATAATAATATACTTCTTCTTCTACTACTACTACTACTTATTATTATTATTATTATTATTATTATTATTATTATTATCATCCTCGTTATTATGATTTCCATTGTTTAGTGTGCCCACAAGGTTGGTACGGACCACAGTGCGAGTCTGAATGTCCGGGTGATTACTGTCTGAACAACCAGTGCCATAGGCTAGACGGTCTTTGCAGCCTGGGATGTCTTCCAAACTACTACGGTGAGTACTCACATTAGGACTCTCTACAATACTTCTTGCTTTGAGGGTATACAACTTTGAGTCTGAGTTAATTTTGAGGTTCACTGACAATTTTGAGCTGCACTCACAATAAGACCAATCAGATGCTTGAGAACCAATTTATGCCCTTGTTATGTCTAATAAACTCATCCTAATGGAATGTAAGAATGCACTTATTTTTTCATCCTTTGGGTTTGGGCAAAGGAGTTACATGTACAGTAAACACATTCTAAACAGGAATGTTTGTAAAGAATATGATTTAACCCATTACCTCATAGGCTATTTTTAGATACAACCTCTTTGAATAAATCTACCGAAAAGGAGCATTAACTACAGAAAAGGAAATTTAAAATTTTTGTAGTTTGAAACCATTGTGGTAAATAGAGCATTTGCTCCTATAGGAGCAAATGCTCTATTTATCACAATGGTTTCACAAAGTGACTTTAACAGAGTCGCCAAAAGTCGTCAATATGAGGGAAAGGGTTAAGGTATAAGGCTGCTCTCATTTGGGAGCTTTCTTATTGATTTTCACCCTGCATGAAACTGACATCTGTTTTTCTACCCAAGCCTTTCTAAACGACTTTCTACCCAAGCCTTTCTAAACGACTTTCTACCCAAGCCTTTCTAAACGGCTTTCTACAATTTTGCAAACCAAGTTAGACCCAGATCAGAAGGCTCCTATAGCAGGTGTCTTATCAGGGTCTTCTCTGTTTGCTTATGATGTAATACATATATGAATCTACATTATCTGTCATGGCAAAATCATGTGTCATTATTAAGATAAAATTAATTGATATGCATGGTCTCATTATTTCTTATATGAATATTCATGAAGAAGAGGACTGAGGAGTCCCGTGATCTAGGTTTGCGCTGTGTGCATGTCTCATATATATAATGCTTTAAAATGCTTTACCATACTTTATACCATGCATGTAAAAAAAATAAAGTACCTAGTTATAGTCTACTTTCAGTCCGAATGACCGCTCAGTCGACTGTACATGTCTAAAAATACCATGCTTTTAAGTACATCTACATATTTTCTATTTAGGTGAATTATGTGTGGGCAGATGTAATTGTGACGCGATTGGAACATCTGAGTGCGATCAAACGGACGGCACGTGCATCTGTAACAACGGTTACCATGGCACCCGTTGTGACCAGACTTGCAGCGATGGCTGTATTGGGTAAGTTAGATGACTCAAATACACTCTAAATCTGACCAATGTCATTGGCAGTTTAACCCTTTATCTAATGAATATACATATTAGATATACTTAATTCATGAACATTAATTAGATGATGGTATACGAACATATACTTTTGCTGTGGCAGAAACTCTCGTTTCAGATCTACATTATGCTATAAGCAAACAGAGCAGAGCCGGAACACACGGCCCCAACAGGGGCCATCTGATTTGGTTCTACTCTATCTACAACTCTAACTCGGCGTCTCATCAGGATCCAAACTGTTTGACACCTGATTGCATTTTGGTAGACAAACTGATTATAGTTTAGATCTGGAAAATGTTGCTGGTGAAACATTGTGTAAAATTATTTTTTCCCAACAAACTTAATGTTTAAGATTGGTATGCGCTAATTATATCCTAAACACCTTACAGATTCCGATGTGACAGGAACGGGCAGTGTTTGGATGGATGCAAACCAGGCAGATACGGATTTTCCTGCGCCAACACGTGCAACACGTGTTTTTCGAGCAGATGTAACTCGGTTACTGGCAATTGCGAACAAGGATGCGTGGATGGCTACCACGGGATAAAATGCCAGCTACGCTGTTCAGAAAATTGTTTTAGCTGTGACGTCAACACTGGCCAGTGTCTTGAGTGTCTTCCCCAATTCTACGGTCTGCCTGCGTGCACCCAAACTTGCAGTATAAACTGCGAGGTTCCTTTCAGCGGGCGCTCGTGTCGCCAGGGCGATGGCGCCTGTACCAGTGGCTGCAAGCTGGGCTTCTATGGTACTCAGTGCCTTTCCAGTTGCGGAAACTGCTTTCAGACTGGTAGCTGTAATGCGGTCACTGGTGAATGTTTTGGTTGTCAATCAAGATGGTGGGGAACTCAATGCACGCAACAGTGCAGCGACAACTGTGCCAAGAGCGGGTCGCAAATCACATGCAGACAATCTGACGGAAGATGTGACTCTGGATGCGATGTTGGTTACTATGGACCGAACTGCGATTCCATCTGCAGCACTAGGTGTGTCTCTAGTAAGTGCACGAGTGCAAGCTCGTGCACTGATGGATGTGTCTCGCCTTATTACGGCAAAAACACAGGATGCCAAAACACCTGCTCCAACTGCAGGTTCGAAACCTGCAGTGATATTGGCGTTTGTGACGTTACTCTCGGATGCAAAGATGGCTATTACGGAGCTGCCTGCACGAAGGCCTGTACCTCAACGTGCACAGATGGATCATGTGACAACCAGGTTGGCGACTGTCAGGATTGCCGTTCGACTCCAAAAGGGCCGAGCTGCAGGGACCAAGGTATCTATGTATCCACTGCATATATGCAAAATAATTTAAAAAACCATAAACATATACTCTAAAGTTGGCTAAATCGTGAAACGGATGTGCATGTAATGCATTTTCAGTAACAGTTTGCTCGCGTTGACTTTTATACGTGCTGAAAAACACCAAAATGCGCGTGTATTTTGCCTTATATTGGTTGCAGTTCACGTAAGTACATCTGCCGTTTTATAATGAAAGACAGCACAGACGCCATCATCATCATGTTTCAGAGGTAAGTGGTTTCGCTTTCTACATTTGTATTAGGAAGTTAACTTAATGTCAAAGAAGGTAAGTGCTTATTTCACATTTACACTTGTACAGTAGAGCGATTTTCGCAGTGTTATCCATTCAATAGATTATACTTTTCTTGGCTTTAAAACACTGCACAATTAGTCTTAAAATATTCTTTGCATTATTTTATATATTGTGAGTTAACTCCTTGTTAAAAATGGATGTACAGTTGAACTTCGATATCTCGAACTCGGATAACTCGAACAAAAAGTTCAGTCCTTCCAAAACTTACAGTACAGAATTGCCCTAAAGTGTATCGATACAGATATATAGAAACACATATGACAGATTAATACAGGTCTAAAGTAATGCTGAAAGCTCCTGCAGGAGCTTTCAGCATTACTTTAGACCTGTATTAAGCTGAGGTCTTAATAAATTATTCAGATTAGAAATCGGATGACTCGAACTTCTGTTATCTCGAACTAATTTGTATGGTCCCTTGAAGTTCGAGTCATCGAAGTTCAACGGTATATGCCCATGTTCCTGTATATTTGCATACGTAGAAATGTGAACTCTAGTGGTAGTGGTGTTCGCATGTAGTCCCTCTTTAGCGCCTCTCTATTCTTCATGCTTTTAATACACCCCTTTATTAAGGTCACTGCCCTTTTCTCTGTCGGCTTGCATAAAGGACGCATATAGGTGTCATTTTCTCGTTTGGCTTGCGTATAGGACGCACATTTGTAAAATCAGTGTCCTTTTTCTCCTTAAAGCTTACTTGTAGTTAGACTATTTATACATGTGTCCACTTTTTAGGCTTGCGTATATAACTCGCAACTTTATAAGGCTAGTGTATTTTCCTTTAAGGCTTACACGCCTTCAAACAGTTGATGTTTTTTCTCTATAGGCTGGTCGGGTGTTCTCTCACCTCTTAACGCTTACTGTATGCTCCACAATAGAGGCTACTTTTGGCAAAATTGCACCAGTATACAAAAGAATAAAAAGTACCATTCACTCTATAGCCGTAATGACCTCCAACCCTTTGTAACCAGAGTAGACCCAGATCAGACGGCTCCTGTAGGAGCGGTCTAGCCAGTGTCCGCTCTGTTTGATTTTAGCATAATTTATAGATATAATACTACAGTTTTTTGCATTCTTGCAAAACAATTCGTTTAATATTCATACATGATTATTTCTTACACGAATATTCATGTAGTAAAATGTGCCTGAGTCTGAATCTGAGACCATTCTCAAGTATCTGATTGGTCTGATTCTGAGCAATCACATAGTCTGACCAATCAGATGCTTGAGAATTATCTCAGACACGAGCAAAAGGTTTTATTTAACCTCGAGGCCAGGTACAAACAGTTTGGAAGCAGATGAGACTCCGCGTAATTCGATGTGTTCTATCAGGGTCCAAACAGTTTGACACCTGGTTACAAAACGAAGGATTCAAACTGTTTGACACATGTTTATTACTTTATAATGAAATTGAACAAGCACCCCCTCTAAAACTTTAAACAGACAAAAGTGTGCCTAGCAGACGACAATGCTGGTATAGGGCATTATTATCATCATAAAGTCTATTTGACATTCCCCAACCACACCCATTCCATGCATTTGAAAATACACAGGCCATTGTAGCACATTGTTGAAAAAAAGAAGATATACATTGGTAGATTCACATGGAAGAAATTTAAAGCGTGCCGATGGAAGTTAGACCCGATTAATATTTCAGGCTGCTTTTGTAAGAATGGCACATGCGACAGAACAGACGGAAGTTGTGCCTGTTTTGCTGGTTACTATGGAAACAAGTGTGAAAACGAATGTGGAAATTGCTTATCAAGGGCATGTGACACAAATGGAATTTGTAGCGAGGGGTGTGTTGAGGGTTTTCGATACAGCGACTGTTCGACACCCTGCTCAGAAAACTGTGGCACATGCGAAAGGTGGAGTGGTTTGTGCGTCACGTGTGCTCGTGGACTTAGAGGTATCGTGTGTCTTGAGACTTGTCCGGAAGGATGTAAGCGTGATGAAACAGGTGTTAGAGCATGTGAGAGAGATACAGGGAAGTGCTTGGATGGTTGTGAGTCGTATTTTTACGGGAACCTGTGTGATAGACGTTGCGATAATTGCGAGAAAGGTGTGTGCGAAAGGGCACGTGGTGGGTGTGACCTTGGTTGTCTAGGTGGTTGGTATGGAAGTTACTGCGATAAACCGTGCAGCGAGGGTTGTTGGATAATCGATGGAAGGGGAGTATGTGAATTAGATACCGGAAAATGTTTACATGGCTGCAAGGAAGGCCTTGTTGGTGACACATGCAGCGTCCAATGCAGTGCCACGTGTCAGCAAAGACGGTGTAATAACACAGGGCATTGCTACGACGGCTGCATTGACATGTTTTACGGACCTTTCTGTGAGTATTCTTGTCCCGAGAAGTGTTTGAACCAATCGTGCACAGTTGATGGGATGTGTACTGGTGGCTGTATGTACGGTTTTCACGGTAGCACGTGCAATAAGAGATGTTATTCTAGATGCACGGATGGCTCGTGTGATATCCATACAGGCCTTTGTGAAGTGAGTGAAGGTAAGTAACGGCGGCTTGTTTATTGTTTCTATTTGTTTCGGGGTTTCAAATCGATTTAACATTATTTCAGTCATATCGCGACGTGGACAGGTTTAGAAAACCCGCAGCAGTTTTTCTGTTTATGGGGCACAGTGATTCGTATCGTGCACAGAAGAACACCTGGATAGAGCCATCAACCTACCGCAAGCCAGCTGGAAGGCTTCCTCACGTGAAAATAACAAATACCCATACAAGGATTCGAACCAAAGCGGCGAGTGGCCAAATAAGATCATAACCACTCTATCACTGAGACCCAGTGAAGACACATTTGTTAATGGTTTATTTGAATCAACACCTAAACTTAAAAAGGATCAGTCGATGTTTTCGCGGTGGATATAAAATGGCCAATGGCTATCGATCACCTCTATAGCGCAGCTGTGTGCTTGTCGTGTCCATGGGCATTGCGGTCATTCCGAAAAGAATGAATATAGTTGAGCTTCAAGAATGAATATAGTTGAGCTTCGATAATTGGAACTCGGATAACTCGAATTTAAAAATAAAAGTTCGGCCGTTCCAAAATTTACAATACAAAACTTTTCTAAGATGTATCACAGGTCATATATAGAAACACACGTTACAGCTTTATGCAGGTCAAACGTTTTGCTGAAAGCTCCTACAGAAGCTTTCAACATTAATTTCGACCTGAAACTGTGAACTCGAGAATATTTCCAGAACAGAACTCGGATTACTCGAACTTCTGTTAACTCAAAGCATTTTGTATGGCACCTTAAAGTTCGAGATAATTAAGTTCAACTGTACATTATCTTTGTTAGATACGAGATTTGGATTCGTAGTTAATACGTATGCAGAGATAAACATAGTCCTTCTATTCATAACTAGTGAAAGTGTCTAGTTAATTAGTAAAAGCATCTCTTGTGCCCCAAACCCTATGTTGTGACCACTCTTTAGAATTGTCTCGAAAATACGCTTATAATGAGTAGTCACAGCACGGGGCTTTGTGGCGAAATGAAAGAGCATTTTTTTTTTAATTTACGTCCCTTATCTATTCATCTGCTCTTATTGTTGGGTGTTGCGGTCCGTAAAATATTTATATTCATTCCATAATTAGCTGAGACACAAGCAAACAAACAGTACAGGCCGTAGAAATGTATACAGAATTGGATACATCGCTTGAAACATTAAAATGCATTCAAAATCTGTTGTAACAAACTGAACTGCCGAAATATATTCGAACTATTGTTTTACACTTAAACTGCTGAAACATATCCGAACTATTGTTTTACACTTAAACTACCGAACATATCCGAACTATTGTTTTACAATTAAACTGTCGAAACATATCCGGACTATTGTTTTACACTTAAACTACCGAAACATATCCGAACTATTGTTTTACATTTAAACTACCGAAGCATATCCGAACTATTGTTTTACACTTAAACTACCGAAACATATCCGAACTATTGTTTTACATTTGAACTGCAGATCGCGCCTGGTTTGGTTTTGACGTATTTTGGAGTATCTTTAAAACTCACCTTTTGAAACCATTGCGATATTTATCACAATGGTTTTAAAACTGCGCAATTCTAAATGTTCCCAGGGAGCAAGCCCCCTGACCCCATAGCCACGGTGTGTACATTGCATTTGGATTCAGCTACGCTCCAGATAACTGTAAGTTCGTGGCCATAGGAAGTGATGGTACCGCAACAACGGAATCGGGGCTAAAATATAGATCATGTGACTTTAGGTTTGTCGCAAAATTTAAAACATAGTTCAGTGGTTTGGATCACGTGACATTCAGTTTGCCGCAAAACCTGAGCCATAGTTTAATAGTATAGGTAAGATGTCGATCTGTTTGCTGCAGCAAGTCAACCATGGTTTCACTGTGTAGGTCACGTGATTTTCCATTCGCCACAACACCTGTACCATGGTTTCACTTTTCCGCACCAATTGAATCATGGCTAAACTGTGTACAGCACGCGACTTTCTGTTACCGAGACAGTTAAACCTTGACATATGTTTCAAAACGTCACTATTTGCCCCCGCAGCAATTAAACCATGACCTAAAGGTTACAGATCATGTGGCTGTTATTTTTTGCAGTCGAAACATTGTTTAACGATATAGACGACGTGAATGTCTATTGCCGAAACATCGGATCCATAGCTTGACGGTATACATCACGTGACTTTCTGGTTTGTCAAACGAGTGCATGACCGATGTCTCGCTTGGTGTGCATTCTCTTTTGTTATTGCTCTCACTGTTCTATTATTGCATGACGTCCTGCTGAGTGCATGGTTGTGCGAAATTATGTGTAATTATCCTATTTCATTTTCGAACAAGAAAACTGTCAGGGAGGTATATAAAGCCCTTCCTAATTGTCTTTTAGCCCTTTCTTTCATATAAACGCTTTTCAGTCATTTGCAAACAGAGTAGACCCAGATAAGACGGCTCCTATAGGAACTGTCTGATCAGGGTCTATTACGTTGGCATTTTAAATTGTCATAGAGCTGACTTTATATTTTCTACCAATACCAAAAAAATTCTGTGTATAAATATGTCATTATAAAAAATCTAATAAATATGCATGACGTCATCACTGTTTATATGAATATTCAGCAGAGAAAGGATTCAATAAATTAATAATTTTTAATCAGTTGATAGTAGCCGACAGTAAAACCAAAGTAATCAAACATCTGAAATAATGTTATGTTCAGTCTTTTAAGATAGGTGGCTTCTGTCTGTAAGACTTTCACTCTGCATTTTACATCCACCTGAATACATAGTTGTCCTTTTCACTAAAAAGTCGAATTTTCAAGATTTTTCTGCCAAGTGACGCATTTTGGCGCCTCTGTAAAAGTCACATTTTCAAACCATTTTGATTAATAGAGCATTTGCTCCTATAGGAGCAAATGCTGTATTTATCACAATGGTTTCAAAACTACACTATTCTAAATTCTCATTTTTTATTGTTAATGCTCCTTTTCGGTAGATTTATTCAATGCGGCTGGGTCTAAAAATAGTGAAGGAGGGAATAAGTTATATACATGTAATATCAAAGAAAAATAATAAAACGTTTCAACGGTTTGCTTTTGCTTCGTAAATTTACGATGAATTACATTCAAACTTACAAATTCGTAACATATAAAAATACATAGATGCTTTAATTTTCTATTCTACGTGGAGATGTTGTTATATTTTACTTTACATTAAAAACTATAATTATATTTTAAAAAATATTGAAAATTAAGTACGAACTAGAACATGTTTTATATAACCTGCTTGATAATTTGAACTGCAGAACGTATTCTCGTCTTTTTTTCAGACCCTATTGTCATTGATGACGACAAAGTTGACCTCACTGTCGGAGAGATCGTTGGCATCGCCGCTGCGTGCGTGGGTGTTATCCTAATCTTCGTCACCTTGCTTATCTGCTGCATCTTCTATCGAAGGTAAGAACACAGCTTTGAGTATACGTATTGTAAAATATTATAGACTTGTTGTCCGCTTTATCTAATTCCTTCAACTATATAGACTTGTCCCACTTGTCCGAAATTCCTTCAGTGTATTTTGTGTGGCATAGAAGAAAGGCCCATTTCAGACGCCGCCGCGAGTTGTAGAATAAAATTATATACATGTATTTTAAATAAGATTATAAAATTATTTAATTTTAACCCTTTATCTGGTATTAACACCTTTTAACCCTTCGCTTGCTAAATTTTAAAATACATGTCTCCTTCTTTACCCATGCCCTATTGTATAATTACATATATCTTCACTGTGTACAAGTATTTCGCTGTGCAATCACTGCTGCGGAGTACACTGGTTGCACAATCAACTTGTAAATAGTGCAGACCCTGATGAGACAGCTCCTGCAGGAGCTGTCTCATCTGGGTCTTCACTATTTACAGGTAGGTATATTGACGTGATTACATGTAGCAAGCGAAGGGTTAATGCCTTTTTCGAAGCCGAGTACACCGAGATGACAAGGCTACGCCAGATGTCTGATTAACCGTTGGCAGATGAGTGAATACCTATGCAAACAGTTTGGATCCAGATGAGACGCCGAGTAACTCGGCGTCTCTTCAGGATCCAAACTGCTTGACACCCTGATTGCATTTAGGTGGACACATTGATTATAGCTTCGATTTTATGTAGTAGATCGAGGTGAAAACATCTGTAAAAATAATTTGCTCAGCAGGCTAAAAGTTAAAGACTTTTCTGTATGCCTTTGAAGTATAGATCTGGTTCTATAGCTTCTGTATGCCTTTGAAGTATAGATCTGGTTCTATAGCTTCTGTATGCCTTTGAAGTATAGATCTGGTTCTATAGCTTCTGTATGCCTTTGAAGTATAGATCTAATTATATAGCTTCTGTATGCCTTTGAAGTATAGATCTGGTTCTATAGCTTCTGTATGCCTTTGAAGTATAGATCTGGTTCTATAGCTTCTGTATGCCTTTGAAGTATAGATCTGGTTCTATAGCTTCTGTATGCCTTTGAAGTATAGATCTGGTTCTATAGCTTCTGTATGCCTTTGAAGTATAGATCTGGTTCTATAGCTTCTGTATGCCTTTGAAGTATAGATCTGGTTCTATAGCTTCTGTATGCCTTTGAAGTATAGATCTGGTTCTATAGCTTCTGTATGCCTTTGAAGTATAGATCTGGTTCTATAGCTTCTGTATGCCTTTGAAGTATAGATCTGGTTCTATAGCTTCTGTATGCCTTTGAAGTATAGATCTGGTTCTATAGCTTCTGTATGCCTTTGAAGTATAGATCTGGTTCTATAGCTTCTGTATGCCTTTGAAGTATAGATCTGGTTCTATAGCTTCTGTATGCCTTTGAAGTATAGATCTGGTTCTATAGCTTCTGTATGCCTTTGAAGTATAGATCTGGTTCTATAGCTTCTGTATGCCTTTGAAGTATAGATCTGGTTCTATAGCTTCTGTATGCCTTTGAAGTATAGATCTGGTTCTATAGCTTCTGTATGCCTTTGAAGTATAGATCTGGTTCTATAGCTTCTGTATGCCTTTGAAGTATAGATAGAGAATATTTGGTTCCTAGCTTTGAATGAGAAATGTTATCTGGCAAGGCGGATGAATATATCAGGTGAGCCGAAGGCGAACCTGATATATTCAGAAGCCGAGCCAGATAACATTTCTCATTCAAAGCTAGGAACCAAATATTCTATTTATCCTTGTCACGACAGCAAAATATAATCATTATTATTTTGTACCGAATGTACCACAAAATGCACCGCAACGTATACCCGACTCTACTGGCTCTAGACTGTTAATGACGTCACTATAAAGGCGTTATTACGTACGTCACTGGAATTCCAAAAAGTCACATTGCTTTAAAAATGGTCAAAACAAAACCGTTGGCTCGGTTGGTTACGTGAGAAAAAGAACCTGTCACTTGACGATATCTACACGATGTTTGATTCTTGATGTGGATTTATCTAAACACGGTAATTTCGCGACAAACAACTAGATCTAGTCTAGATCTAGATCTACTACTAGATCTAGTCTAGGCCTAAGAATAATAAGTTTGGGAGAATGGAGTGAAAGAATTAGATCTAGATCTATTTAGTTTAATGGGTATCGATTGAAATCAACAAATTCGCTTTGTTAAACTTTTTTATTCAGCACTCGGTAGACGAAAATGTGTGTATTGACGAAATAAACGTCTCGGTAAAAAAAGTAGTTTCGGCTACAGGTCATGTGACCAACTGACATAATAACAAAAAGTTTATCAGTCACCTTGTTATCCGTCAGGAAAATAGGCACGTGACAGGATAAATCTAATTATGTAGCTTCTGTATGCCTTTGAAGTATAGATCTAATTATATAGCTTCTGTATGCCGTTGAAGTATAGATCTGGTGCTATAGCTTCTGTATGCCTTTGAAGTATAGATCTAATTATATAGCTTCTGTATGCCTTTGAAGTATAGATCTAATTATATAGCTTCTGTATGCCTTTGAAGTATAGATCTGGTTCTATAGCTTCTGTATGCCTTTGAAGTATAGATCTAATTATATAGCTTCTGTATGCCTTTGAAGTATAGATCTAATTCTATAGCTTCTGTATGCCTTTGAAGTATAGATCTGGTTCTATAGCTTCTCTGTCATGATTAAAAATGGTGCCTGTATTAAAGTCAGCTCAATAATATTCAAGATATAATAGTAAGCAGATAAGATGTGTAAATATTCAAGAATATTGTTTTTATTTCTCCACCGAACCCAATGGTGTGACCACTCTTTAGAATCGTCTCCAAGAGACGATTTTAAAGAGTAGTCTCACATAGGGTTTGGTGGAGAAATGACGATTTTAGTATTTGAGTACGCACCTTTATCTGTTCTGAGTAAGCATGCTTCATGAACGTTGCAAATTGCACGAGAACGTACGAGAGTGTTAGCGTTTTGATTAACCCTAAAGATAATAAAGACGCATTTTACAATTTGCAAACAGAGTAGACCCAGATCAGATTGTTCCTGTGGTAACACTTTTCTTTGTTTATAATATCTTAACAAAATTTCATTTTAGGTTTACAAAATTTATATTCATTCAATTTTTCTGTCATGAATATTCATCACATAAAGGGTTGAATAGCAAGTAATCCTTGATGGGGGTCAAATGTTATACAAATTATATTTATAAATACGCTTTTATTCTAATACCGCGACCCTACTGGGTTTGTTTTCATAGAATAAAATTGATAGGAATACTCTACATATTATGAATTCAAGATCATAGACTTAAATGTACAGACTATCAGCAAAAGGTGTCTTTCAAGATAACATGACGTCATATAGATCTAGCTTGCTGTTGCATATTAACATGACGTCATATCTAGCTTGCTGTTGCATTTATATATCCACGTAAGAAATAATAACATCTGATCTGGGTCTTATCTGTTTGCATATGCGTATAGATCCGTATTTATGGAATATAGATGCGTACAGAGGCGTATATAGATGCATCGATCTATTTATGGAGTATATATGCGTATAGATGCATATAGATGCGTATAGAGGCGTATAGAGGCGTATAGATGCGTATTTATGGAGTATAAAATTAATGCCTATATAATATGCGTATAGAGGCGTATGGAAGCGTATTTATGGAGTAAAAGGTAAAAGCTTCTCGATACCAAGTTTTAGTAAGCCAAAATGAAAATTGCATTTATGGGATGTTAGATCCACGATAACGGAGCGTATTTCAGTCTCTTCAACTGAAGCATTGGAATTATTGAAATATTTATATACCAAACGTCCTGTTGGTCCATATGAAAAGCATTTTCTATGAGTTTTAATTTCAACAACCCAATGTCGCAATTACTGATACAAAAGACTAGGTTTATGTAGCCCTAGTAGCGTTATAACATAAAATATATTGAAGTCTCTCTCATGCGACCACGTGCAGGAGTGTAAAAGCAGGTGTTTGCTTAATCTAAGGCAAAAGTAATACAAGAGGAGCTTTCTACGTGTGTCCTGTATTAAGCTACCGCCTTTTTTATACGCCCGAAGGGACGTATTATGGTATGGCGCATGTCGTCCGTCCGTCCGTCCGTCCGTCTGTCCGTCCGTCCGTCCGTCCGTTAGCAATTTCTTGTGCAACTAACTCCTCCTTTATTATTCAACATAATTTCTTCAAACTTTCAGGAATGATAGATACTGATGTGTAGTTGTGCATATCAGTGAGATAACTCTGATATCATTTTTCATTCTGGAGTTATTGCCCTTTGATAGTTTCGGGTAGCAATTTCTTGTGCAACTAACTCCTCCTTTATTTTTCAACATAATTTCTTCAAACTTTCAGGAATGATAGATACTGATGTGTAGTTGTGCATATCAGTGAGATAACTCTGATATCATTTTTCATTCTGGAGTTATTGCCCTTTGACAGTTTCGGGTAGCAATTTCTTGTGCAACTAACTCCTCCTTTATTTTTCAACATAATTTCTTCAAACTTTCAGGAATGATAGATACTGATGTGTAGTTGTGCATATCAGTGAGATAACTCTGATATCATTTTTCATTCTGGAGTTATTGCCCTTTGATAGATTCGGGTAGCAATTTCTTGTGCAACTAACTCCTCCTTTATTTTTCAACATAATTTCTTCAAACTTTCAGGAATGATAGATATTGATGTGTAGTTGTGCATATCAGTGAGATAACTCTGATATCATTTTTTATTCTGGAGTTATTGCCCTTTGACAGTTTCGGGTAGCAATTTCTTGTGCAACTAACTCCTCCTTTATTTTTCAACATAATTTCTTCAAACTTTCAGGAATGATAGATACTGATGTGTAGTTGTGCATATCAGTGAGATAACTCTGATATCATTTTTCATTCTGGAGTTATTGCCCTTTGATAGTTTCGGGTAGCAATTTCTTGTGCAACTAACTCCTCCTTTATTTTTCAACATAATTTCTTCAAACTTTCAGGAATGATAGATACTGATGTGTAGTTGTGCATATCAGTGAGATATCTCTGATATCATTTTTCATTCTGGAGTTATTGCCCTTTGATAGTTTCGGGTAGCAATTTCTTGTGCAACTAACTCCTCCTTTATTTTTCAACATAGTTTCTTCAAACTTTCAGGAATGATAGATATTGATGTGTAGTTGTGCATATCAGTGAGGTAACTCTGATATCATTTTTCATTCTGGAGTTATTGCCCTTTGATAGTTTCGGGTAGCAGTTTCTTGTGCAACTAACTCCTCCTTTATTTTTCAACATAATTTTATAGAACAGCCTTCGGGCGTATATTGCCCCGTCTTGCGGTGCTCTTGTTGTTAAAAGAAATAGAATTACAGTTTAACTTGGATATGTCGAACACCAATGGACTATACACATTAGTTCGAGGTAACAGAACTTCCATTTATCCGATTTCTAATCTTGACAATTTTTCAAGTTCACAGCTTTATGCAGGTCTAAAGTAATGCTGAAAGCTCCTCTAGGAGCTTTCAGCATTACTTTAGACCTGCATTAAGCTGTCACATGTGACATATTTTGTTATATAATGATATTTTGTTAAAGCCGTTCTGTTGGAGTTAACCGAAGTTCGAGTTATCCGAGTTCGAGATTCAAATGTTTACTTCTATTGAGTGGTCGCATTAGCGAGACTTTACTGTGCATTCCTGTGTTGAACTGTAGAAAATGTGTTCATGTTTTTATTGTTTTGTACGCTTTCGCGGCCAGGAGGTCAAAGAGAAGAGAGTTACCTCCGTCGGTGACCAGCCTAACAGCCTACACCATTTCTCCCATTGTGATTGTCTTCCTGTTTGGAAAATAGCAAGCACATGTACATCACCACGAATGACCCGTGCATGATTCATTTATTCTAAAAATAGAAATTCACGCACGCATCCTCTCGATCAAGCTACGTAAATTTAACTCATTATTCCATGAAGATTCATGCAAGAAAATATCACAGCATAGTTTTTTTTTGTAATTAATTTCTAATGGATTATGAACAGGAAAAGTTTTGGGCCTGGTAAAACGGAATCAGATCAGATTCCATAAGCAAGCAAAGCAGACCTTGATCAGAAGGCTCCTTCAGTGGCCTTCTAATCTTGGTCTATTATATTTGTAAAAGACGTTAAAGTGCATGTTTAAGGAGTAAAAGGTTGGGAAAACGAGCAGTTTAATCCGAATCACGTTGGTACATTGACGTTTGTACATTGACAAGACACTGAAATGTTGATACTTCAAATAATTGATTTTGCTTTCGGAGAATATGGCTCTGTTATACACAATGGTTACTAGCAGTCAAAAAAGTGAAGTTTTGTGCATGATAACATGTGGAACTTTGAAAATCCTCTCGCAGGAGCCAGGTATATACATGTGTTGATATTATGCACTCTTTGCTCTACAAATATGCCTTGTTACGCCTTGCAAACAAAGAAGATCCCGGTCCCATAGCAGCTTTCTGATCGGCATCGGCTCTATTTGCTTGTATACAAAAATAGGATTCCACAGAAAAGTATGTACAGTGCTCCCTCTCTACAACGACACCCTTTGGGATACGAAAATTGTATGTGTTGTTCAGAGGGAGTTATTATCGGGAGGGGAAATCAAACATAATTAGCTTGTTTTCAGGTCCCCAGATAAGGTGTATTTCGAGAACTAAAACCGCTATGCCTCTATCAAACCCTATGTTGTGACCACGCTTTAGAATCGTCACAAAGTGACGATTCTAAAGAGTGGTCACAACATAGGGTTTGATGGAGGCATAAAGAAAACACGATTGAAAAAGTTGTTTCTGGAGCCTTGTTGATTCGGAAACATGTGACATGCGTTGTTGTAAGGAGGGAATCGTTATTGAGAGGATCGTTGTAGGGAGGGAGCACTGTTTTCATTTGACATTATAAAGGTTCGTCTGATAAGCAAGCACTGTAGTATTATGTCTTGCGTGAATATTCATGAAGTATAGGTTAAAAGCTTATTAGCATCTTCTTTCTGTAGATGTATTTCCGTGCCAGTATTTTGTCCTGGTGGAGAGATTTTTATTATCTATAATCACACACTCCCTTCCCACGAATGCCGAAAGAGAGCAGTAATCGATAAAGGAAGGTTCGCTGACTATATTTTAAAATCCAGTCATTCAAATTTGTAGTTTTCCGAGATAATGAAGACGATAGAGACCACTGTAAAACAGGTCAATGGTGTTTTCCATTGTCCATGATACATTTACATTGTAAAACAGGTCAATGGTGTTTTCCATTGTTCATGATACATTTACATTGTAAAACAGGTCAATGGTATTTTCCATTGTTCATGATACATTTATACAGAGGTTCAGATGAGATGTGTAAATTAAAACATGTTCAAGAATAACGTCTTTATTTCTCCACCAAGCCCTATTTCTCTACCAAACCCTATGTTGAGACCACTCTTTATTACAATCGTCTCTTCGAGATTATTCTAAAGAGTGGTCACAATATAGGATTTGGTGGAGAAATGACAATGTCAATATGCCAGTATGCACGTTTATCTGTTGGTTGTTCTGTGCATTAAAAACATAAACCACTCCAAAATTCATTAACCCTATGCTCCATGAATATGTATAAACATAATTAGTGTGGGTATAAATATTAATTAGCTTAATATTTATTACAGCATAAGAACTTGAAAAGTTTTTATCCTGGCAGAAAGCGTAGAATATTATAATCGAACAGAGTAGATCCTGTGGGAGGCGTCTGATCTAGGTCTGCTACACAAATGCGTAGAAAGACGTATTTATGGAGTAATGGACCACCATAGGAGTCTGTTAAAGCAATTGGTTGTTTAATCTATAAACTCATAGGCTATTTTAGATCCATTACCTCATAGGCTATTTTTAGATCCGTCCTCTGAATAAATCTACCGAAAAGGAGCATTTACTAGAGAAAAGGATTTCTTTTAGAATTTTGCAGTTTAAAACCATTGTGATAAATAGAGCATCTGCTCCTATAGGAGCAAATGCTCTATTTATCACAATGGTTTCACAAAGTGACTTTTACAGAGTCAATATGAGGGAATAGGTTAAAGCAGGGTCAAAGTAATGCATGTAGGAAATAATGATATCATGAATATTAATAAGATTTATTGTTATAATGATACATAAACATAGAGAGTTTGGCCATGACCGAAGCTGTAGAAGCATGTCTATATTATAAGTAAACAGGGCAGATCCTGTTCAGACTGCTCCGATTGTATTTATGGAGTTAATGCCTCACTTCGGAATTATATGTCTTTTTGAGTCGTGTCAGCGATCATAACTGTAATATATGTCTTGACCCGTATAGGCTTAATTGAAAATTGTAGTTTGAAATACATTTCATTAACTTTAAATACAGTATAGTATAGTATATATGTATAAATGTAGTTAGGCAAAGGTGTGTACCCAAATATTAACCCTTCGCTTGCTGAATTTTAAAATATATGTCTCCTTCTTTACCCATGTCCTGTTGTATAATTACATATATCTTCACCGTGTACAAGTATTTCGCTGTGCAATCACTGCTGTGGAGTGCACTGGTTGCACAATCAACTTATAAATAGTGCAGACCCTGATGAGACAGCTCCTGCAGGAACTGTCTCATCTGGGTCTTCACTATTTACAGGTAGGTATATTGACGTGAATAGCAAGCGAAGGGTTAAATAAATTTCACCAAACCCCATACTGTGACCACTCCTTGGAATCGTCTCTTCGAGAGTGGTCACATTATAGGATTTGGTGGAGAAATTAAGGAACTTTTCTTGAAAATATTTAAACTTACGTATCTTACCTACACCTGTGTTTTGTATGTTGCTGTAGCGAAATAATTTTATATCTCATATTGATAAAATTCCTCATAGAAACAGACTACAAATGCCCTGTACTTTCCTACCAATCAATTCAATCAATATGTATTACATATGTCAATATTTTAGATTATTCTTTTATTTTACCGCTATTTAAACAGGCAAAAATATTCACCATGTTTGAACAAGCGCCATTCATTAAATCACCAGTTATACATAGTAATATTAATACTTAACTTTTTGTAGACAATCCATTATATTTGGTAAGTCTCAACTCATGCCAATGCTTTAGAAACGCCGAAAAGTCTTTAACATTTTGTAGGGAATTGATGTCCTGATGCAATAGCATAGATTTTAACATAAGGTCCTAACAGTTGTCGTTATACTCAAAACACACAACATGAAAAACATGGGCCAATTACCTAAATGCATGAATATATTGATTGAAGACCTGTGTCATTTATTAGCAATCCAGTTTTCCATATCTTATTTATAGATAAAATACATAACCGCCTGGTCGTTTAGCCATGGATTCCATAGAATCTCTTTTAAATGTTTTTGCAATCAGAACTGACCCAGACCAGTCTGCCTCTGATCGTTGTCTGCTCTGTTTGCTAATGGGATATTAAATACACATGTATGTGTGTATTTACAGCTTTTTCCATTATAGTCATACAGTCATTATTTCTGACATGAATAAACATAATATAAAGGGTTAAACAAAGTGATGTAAATGTTTAAACAAAGTGATGGAAAGGTTTAAACAAAGTGATGGAAATGTTAAACAAAGTGATGTAAAGGTTTAAACAAAATGATGTAAAGGGTTAAACTGTTAAACAAAGTGATGGAAAGGGTTAAACAAAGTGATGTAAAGGGTTAAACAAAGTTATGTATTTTATTTGCAATTCACTTGCATTGAGATGAGCGTGATTGATATACAAATTATGCAACGTCGTTAATACATTTATTCCCACATCATTTGATGAAAAATCGTCCAAATGTCATTATGCATGCTGAGGGGACACGGCTAACACACAATTTGTTGGAATGAGCCATTGACATCGGTGGCTTCAGCAAACAATTCAGAGCCCTTTGATCTGGGTCTACGCTGTTTGCCTACGTCCCTTTTAAGGGACACTGGACACACATTAGATAACCATAAATATGCATGTAAGGAATAAATGACACCACGAATATTAATTATCATAATAGCACATACACACATGAGTGGTTTGGCCATGATAGAAACTGTATAGTCGTGTCTATATTATAGCGTAAGCGAACAGATAATCCCATTGCACAAATGCTAAAATAAGAAACAAAAAATGCATAGTCACCTTCAAAAGTGTAACAATCATATTATGAAATTGCTGCATTAGATACAAAATAATGCATAGAAACCAGAATAGGACACAACCACGTCACGCAATTGCTGAAATTAGATTCTGCAAAAATGCATATTAACCAGTTTGTATTAAACACAGCAAATATGTATAACCACGTCATGAAATTGCTGAAATTAGATACAACAAAAATGCATAATAACGTCATGTAATTTCAGAAATTGCTGAAAACAATATGCAAAACATATGTAACACTCTTCCAATTACTGATTGTTTATAAATATGAAGCCAGCTAATATTGAAATACATTTCACACTCTTCCAATTATTGAGTACCTTTCGGAGCTACTTTCTTCCAATTACTGAGTACCTTTTGGAGCTACATTCTTCCAATTACTGTACCTTTCGGAGCTACATTCTTCCACTTACTGAGTACTTTTCGGAGCTTCTAAAGTACTTATCGTGCTTAAATGTCTACAGCCAAATCATCTTAGCTTAACTAATCTCCATCAACCATAAAAACTTATCTAATTAAACTGATTGATGGTGATATTACCACAAATACAACAAGACCTCGCAAACTGCAAAGTTCAAACAAATATCCTTATAGTTTTAAAGATAGGTTGTGTCTTAATACAGGATAGAAGTCTTGCAGAAATCTCCCCTGGGAGCTTTCTGCATTACTTCCACTCTGCATTAAGCAAACACCTGGGTATAATACAGTCTCATTTTTTAATTAAGTTCGAATAAGCGAGGATAACCTGTCATTTATAACAGAATATACATACTAGTTGATCAAACGGATGCCTCCATCTCACAAACATCAGCCACTTCAGTATAGCATAACACATTGGTCCATTTAGATCTTGTCATTTGTCATACTAATTGTGGTCTTGACTAGCTAATAACAAAAGTGAAAGTCGATTCTGTAATAACAAAGCTAGAATACTGACTGCGCATTGCAGTCACGTGTATATTGTCTCTTACGCAATATCGCGAACTGATTATTAAGCATTTATTCCATGCATATTCATGTAAGAAGTAATGACGTTATAAAGTAAAAGCTCTCTATAACGGCCTCTAAATTACATCAAGTATTTTGTGTTAAAGGCAGGTGGCTGCTTTTTGCAAGGTGAAAGTAAAACAGAACACTCCCATAGGAGCGTTCTGTTTTACTTTTACCTTACTTTAAGCGGCCACCTGCCCTAAATATCAAAATTTTACACAACTTAGTGGCCGTTATAGAGAGGGTTTACTGTACATTTTAATTAGCCGTATCTTTATATTAATATATGAAAAACAGGAATAATTAGCAAATGCAGAAAGTGTAAAATCAGATCTGTATTATGTCATAAGCAAACAGAACAGACCCTGATCAGACGGCTCCTGAAGGAATATTCATGAACTTCATTTAAGTTTGAAATACAAATTTGAAGGGGAATTGTTGGCTTGAACTATATCTCTAGGATCAGATTGATAACATTCCATAAATAGAATAGACCCTGATCAGGCGGCTCCTACAGAAGTCTTGGTCTACAGTTTGCAAAAACATGCATGAAATGTGTCACTTGCAGGAAGTGAGAAATCAGATTATACTTTTCAATAAGCAGCAAAGCAGATGCTGATTAGACGGCTCCTATGGCAACCGTCTGATCAGGGTTTACTCTGTTGTATAGGCGATCAAACGTTTCAATCAATTAAGGTTTAAAGACGTTCATTCTGTTCAATTCAATATTGTCAAGGCCATTATGACAAGGTAAAACAAATTTACCTGTTTTACATGATGAGCTGATTCCGTCGAGCAGCCATCAAATCTTTGCAGACATCACAACGAAATCTTCAGGCCAACAAATAAATGTGCGCACTCAGATATCACAATCATCATTTCTCCACCAAACCCTATTTTTGACCACTTCATTCCTCCACCAAACCCTATGTTGTGACCACGTCTCTTCGAGACGATTCTAGAGTGGTCACAACATAGTATTTGGTAGAGCAACAAAGGAGTTATTCTTGAAAATGTTTTAATTTACGCATATTACCTCTGATCTTCCTACTTTTTGTCAAATTTTCATTATGAAACCCTTAGTGTGCTGGCCTTGCATACGTAGTGGTATGACTGACATTACTGGGCTATTAATAGCACTCTGACACTATAAATATCTGATTGGTCTAATTTTGAACAAAACTCAAATCTGTCCGATAAGATGTTTGAATGATTCGGGCATGACCAGAATCTGTTTAGTTTGCAATGGTCGACCGTCCTGATAAATGAAAAGAGGACAGATCCCTGATCAGACGCATGTATACTATAACGGGTGTTGTCCGCTCAAGACGTCGGCAAAATATGTTAGATTTCTGGGTAAGCGGAGTTGTAGATAATGTCCCTAATCACTTATCAAGATCTCCTACATGTCTCAGCCAACCCCTATCTTACCGCTACTCATTTAATCATTACCTCATAGGCTATTTATAGACCTATTACATCATATACTATTTTTAGATCTATTACATTATATGCTATTTTAGATCCAACGTCTTTGAGTAAATCTACTGAAAATGAGCGTGAAATAACTAGAAAAAGGAAACTTTTAGATATGTGTAGCTTAGAAACCATAGGAGCAAATGCTCTATTTATCACAATGGTTTCAAAAAGTGACTTTTCCAGAGACGTCAAAAGGCGTCAATATGAGGGAATACGTACCATTATCAATGTTTAATCTTGCAGAAAGCTCTTACACTCAAATACGTACCATTATCAATGTTTAATCTTGCAGAAAGCTCTTACACTCAAATACGTACCATTATCAATGTTTAATCTTGCAGAAAGCTCTTACACTCAAATACGTATCATTATCAATGTTTAATCTTGCAGAAAGCTCTTGATGGAGCTTTCTGCACAACTTCCACCCTGCATTAAGCAGCCACCAAATTAAAAGGGGCTACATTCCTCTATACTAAAATTTCGAATTGTCGATTTTGCGAACCTTGTCCACAGTTTTGGACGATCAACACAAGTTCATACTTTGCTTGAACATATTATTGTGGCAGATAGTATTAGCATGACATATGAATTTGTACACCAAAGCATGCAATCCTGGTTGTCCCACAGAGTGCTAATCCCAGTTAATATCAACCAGTCAGTACTACCTGTTTTCGTTTACTTTCATTGACTATTGTATGTGTTCATGATTGATTTCACTTCCATTGGATTTCAAGGTTTCATATGAGTCAGTTGTTGCTTTATAAGGAAGAATACTGTTTCATATGAGTCAGTTGTTGCTTTATAAGGGAGATTACTGTTTCATATGAGTCAGTGGTTGCTTTATAAGGGAGATTACTGTTTCATATGAGTCAGTTGCTTTATAAGGGAAAATACTGTCAAGCGAAGTACTAACAAACCATTTTTTCTCCTTGCTAATGTTATTTGTACAATACTGCAATCATTTTTAAGCATTGATTAGCAATTTAGCATCTACAGTTAAACTGCGATATCTCGAACTTCAATGAACCATACCAATTAATTCGAGGTAGCAGAGGTTCGAGTCAACCGATTTCTAATCTGAACAGTTTCTCAATTTCACAGCTTAATGCAGGTCTAATGTAATGCTGAAAGCTCCCGCTTTCGACCTGCATTAAGCTGTATATGATTTTAAATATGTGCAGTGATACATTTAAAAATAACCATGTATTGTAAATGTTGTAAGGACCGAACTTTTTACTTCGAAATATCTCGAAGTTCGAGCTATTCGAGTTCGAGATATCGAAGTTCAACTGTATTTACATCAATAAGTATGTTATCGTAATGATGATACAATTCTCTTTACATTGATTAACGTCATTCTTGAAATTTAATGCTGTCACTAGGACAATGATACAATTCTCTTTACACTGATTACAGTAAAAATAACTTTAAACTAGGCTTTCAAATAATTATAAATTTCAGTTTTTAAGACAGGTGGCAAGTTGGCAACTGATGCAGGGCGACAGTCATACAGAAAGCTTTCAAAGGGAACTTTCTGTATGAATTTCACTCTGCATTGAGCAATCACCTGTCTAAATAACCTACGTTCTTCTTCATAAAAACTCTAGTGTAGAGCAAATTAATATATGTTAGCTCGTCTGTTTTGAAGAACCTCGAGTTATTGTGATCACTGGGTCGTAGGCGTTGTTATAGACGTTGGTGCCGTCGTCGTTGTCGACGTGGGTGCGCAAACACTTTAATGTGCTGATTAATCAAAGGATAAAGAGGTATCAACATGACAATTCGTAGGTCTCTTTGATGAGAAGTGTATGACAATTCGTAGGTTGGTAGATCTCTTTGATGAGAAGTGTATGGCAATTCGTAGGTTGGTAGATCTCTTTGATGAGAAGTGTATGGCAATTCGTAGGTTGGTAGATCTCTTTGATGAAAAGTGTATGACAATTCGTAGGTTGATAGATCTCTTTGATGAGAAGTGTATGCAGTGGACAAGCACCAAATCAAACGAGCGTTGGAGCCGCACGCAGCTCTTATTTTTCTAACGTGCTTCTATTATCTTAGTAATGATACAATTGTCTTTTCATTATTGAACGTCTTTCTTCATCTATGCTTCTTCTGATTAACTCATTCCATCCTAGACTATTTTAGACCCAACCTCTTTGAATTAATCTACCGAAAAGGGACATTAGCTAGAGAAACGGGAAAATAAAATTGTGTAGTTTTGAAACCATTTTATCACAATGGTTTCTAGATGTGACTTTTACAGAGGCGCTTACATGCGTCACTAGGGGGCAATGGGTTAACTCTTTGCTTCCTATGTAATATTTCGTCTGCAAAAATGTCGTCTGCTTCAATTCTTAACATAAAAACTTTCGTTTTGCTCCAATGTTTCGATAAAGGTGTACAGAAAAACCATCCCAATGCTGCCTCCAAAATGAGGTGTAATCCTGGATGTTAAAGGCAGGTGGTAGCTTAATGCAGTAGCTTCATGCAGTAAAAAGTTATGCAGAAAGCTCCTGTAGAAGTTTTCTGCATTTCTTTCGTCCTGCATTAAGCAACCAACTGCTTTTAAAGACACCAATGTCTCCTCATTAGGTGGTCACTTTAGAGGGAATTTACTGTATAGGAAATATAAAATACAATCAATATAACTTGTCTTCTGACGTTTTGAATTTCAGAAAAGCACATGATATGAAGAACGAGATTCATTTACCATCTGACGTTTTAGAAAGACTGTCCACCCACCGATCTCTTCACAGTACCGTCTCTACCAACTATCCCGTGGCTAGAGTGGTAGGAGATGACGAAAAAGACTTCGTTCTGTTTTAATCTTACCCGGAAATTCACGAACTGTTACGGACATGTACGAACTTTCATGGACAAATCACGAACTTTCACGGAAGTTGGCGAAATATCCCGTCGTTCCAAATCAAGCAATATACTGGCAATTGGTTCTCAGCTGCATCTGTGATTGTGTTTTCGATAGCGATCACGGAATGTCGAATTAGTTTCACCTGTTTATCATTCGATTTTTGTTGTAAATTCAAATACATATATTTAGACACTGAAACTGCCATGCCATTAATTGGACCTAAATATGCCACATTTGACTTCGATTGGGTTTCAATTCCTTACACATTAAATCTCCTCTAATGCGACCTCCAAAAAGAAGTATACGAGGGTTGTCCCAAAATAGCGTGACAAATAACATTTGTCACGCTATTTTGAGACAACCTTCGTATGTCAGGATGTTGAAGACAGGTAGCAGCTTAATGCAGGATGAAAGTTATGCTGAAAACTCTCGGGAGCTTTCTGCATTGCTTTCATCCTGCATTAAGCAACCACCTGCCTTTAAAGACTTGTATTCATAAATTGGTTGTTTTCGAGTTTTTTATGTATTTGATGGCTTAACCCTTTGTGTAAACCTGATGAGTGTTCATGTAAGAATGCATGACGTCAGATAAAAGCATGACGTCATATAAAAGTATGTCAGTCAGTTACTAATGCATGACGTCAGATAAAAGCATGACGTCATATAAAAGTACGTAGTCAGTTACTAATGCATGACGTCAGATAAAAGTACGTAGTCAGTTACTCCAATCGTCAGTTCTCCACCACACCCTATGTTGTGACAGTCTGTTTGAGACGATTCTAAACACTGGTCACAACATAGGGTGTGGTGGCGAAATAAAGTGGTTTAATTTACGCATCTTATCTGGACCTCTGTCTGGGTATACTGTGATTACAAATCTACCAGAGAATTGATATTACTAAATATAATTAATCACCATTCATGAAATGTAAACAAACATGTTAGATTCTATTAAAATGAAAGGGTTTAAACCCTGTCCTCACATAAATGTTGTTTTTTTCAAGTTTTTGCAAGCATAGGAAGCAGAGTAGCCCAAGATCAGAAGGCCCACGTTGAAGCCGTCTGACCAAGGTCTGCTCTGTTTGCTTATAAAGTTATGAGACTTCTGACACTACAGTTGCTATCAATACCAAACATCCTGTGTACTGACGTCATTATTAACCCTTTCGGCGCCAAATTTCTAATTGTCGTCTGCAAACCAAGTTTGTTAAAGAATTTGGTAAAATAAGGAAATGTGATAAATTAATGCAAATTTCAAAGGAATAAATCACAAATATAGAAACAGAACTTCAGACAAAAAGTTAAGTCCCTGATCAGACGCAGCCTTGAAAAGGCGGCGTTTTATTTGAGACTGCACTTTTTTTCGTGGTTCCTTTTTTGCGACATTGGCGGTGAAAGGGTTAACAGAAACACGTGTAAGTGTATATGATGCCATTATTTCTTACATGATTATTCATCAGGGAAAATATTAACTCTTTTGCTGCCAAATGTTGTCGTCTGCAATTTTTGTCGTCTGCTACAGTTTTCATTTTTATATTCTTGTTTAAAACAACAGTCACAGTAACAAACAGTTTGGATCCTGATGAGACGCTGAGTTACTCGGCGTCTCATCTGGATTCAAAATGTTTGCATAGGTAATCACAGATGCGACAGTGGCAGCGAAAAAAATAAACATACTTATAAATAGACAGTGGCCAAAATTATATTACAACTGAAAAGGTCTATACAATTAGCTATGTATATAGCTATATATGTCCATTATTTCGTTATACGTTATTTCAGGGGTAAATGCTAGTGGATGAAACTTCTCCACATTTTCCCAAATTTCCCTATTTTTCTTTCACCAAAGTAAAGTTTTCAGCATTATTCGCACACACCGTTCACATTGGAAATAATGAATTAACTTTTTGCTTCATGAATATGCATGTAAAACGTCTGCCTGTTACGGAATTAATTAATTTGATTCTTGTATTCAAAATATAAAATCAAACATGGTTGTCATGGCAATAAATAATTAGATTTGTAGCGTATATTCAGAGTAGATTCCTAATCAGATAGCTACTACCGGAGATGTCTGATCTGGATCTAACCTGCTTGCTAATGCGTTTAAATGGATCTCTGTGAAGCAGTGAGTTAATTGCACGCATTTGCAAACAGAGTAGACCCAGATCAGACGGCTCCTATGGGAGCCTTCTGATGAGGGTCTGCTATGTTTGCTTTGATTTTTCGTCAAGGAAAATAAAGCCTTAAAACGTTTGCCTACAAAAATAAAATTAAGCTTGAGCTAATTAATATTCATTATGTCTTTATTTCTTATATGAATATTTATCAGGGCGAACGACGACAGTCAGGGTCCATGCTTATAAAACTTTTAGTTGAGTCTGAGAACGTTCTCAAGCATTTGATTGGTCAGATTTGAGCCTTTGGCTCAAAGCTGACCAATCAGAAGCTTGAGAACTCAAATCTGACCAATCAAAAGCAGTCAGGTGCAGCTTGAGGGCGTTCTTGATGTGTTACTGTCAAGGTCGAAACTGAAACGATAAGTTGCCTGGTATTAACCTTTAGTCTGTTGCAAGCTGATGACTGATTATGTAAGCAATCAGTTTGGATCCAGATGAGACGCCGAGTAAATTGGTGTCTCATCAGGATCCAATCTTTTTGAGACCTTGATTGCAGTTTTTGGTACACAGACTGATTATGGCTTAAAGTTTGAAATTTTAATGTGTGAAAAATTGTGTCACACTGATTAACACAGCAGGTTAAAGGTTGTTTATTATTATATATTAATTAGTCTATGCAATTTGTATGTTACATGTTATGTATTATATAATAGGGATAGTGCTGTACGTCATACAGATAACAGTGTTGTATTTTGTATAGAGGATAGTGTTGTGTTTTGTACAGAGGATGGTGTTTTATTTGTACAAAGGATAGTGTTATAACACAGCTGATTCATTTAGCCCCCATATTTAGCCCCAATATTTAGCCCCCATATTTAGATCCCATGAATGGGTGATCGGAGCCTGCGAGCACTGGCATTTTTGCAAGATAAATCAGATGGTCGATGACCTTTACATTCAGTTTGGTTTAAGGGTGGAAAGTCTCATCAAGCACCAGGAGTGTGCGTTTGTAGAAAACATTGTATGGCATATCATTATACTGTTTTAACTGCAAACCATGCTAAAATGTGGCTAAAACTATTTCAGTAAACATAGATTAAGGAAGAATGCATTATATAGCATATATAGTAAAACCACTTTATGAAAAAAATATAGGTCTCTTTAAAAACAGGTGGTTGCTTAATGCAGGATGAAAGTAATACAGAAAGCTCCTACTGGAACTTTCTGCATAACTTTCATCTTGCACTGAACAATCACCTGTGTTAACACCAAGAAATATACCTGCTTTTGGTGGTTGCATTAAAGGGGGCTTACTGTTCGTCATTTTGTCTTGGTCAACCAATATTTACACTGAGTGCTGTGTTGTAAGGGTTTTGCTTTTAAGCTCACATATATCTTGAAGCAAGCTCCGGATTCTGAAATAATGTTGCGAGATTTTACAACCAACGAATAATCGGTAAATGACAGAAGTTGTCAAATACTCGGACAGCAGGGTACTGGGAACAGATCTTTGCAAACAGATTGAGCGCAAGACCAGTCACGACAAAAGGAAATGTGGTGAATAATCAAGTCTCCTCTGTTGGACTAGGATACTTTTTAATAAGCTACGAACAGTGCAGATCTTGATCAGACGTGCTTGACATGTCAGTGCCGGATGCAGTAGAGGCTCTCGATAATGATCATCAAGAAGAAGACATTTTACTGTGTATTTAAGGCACAGATGACAGAGAGTGTCTTCTCTATACCGTAAGCTCTATCACAAGCGACCAATACAATTCTCACATTCTGGATGTTTAAGAAAGGTGGTAGCTTACTGCGTGACATAATGCAGAATGCTGCACTTTGAGCTTTTTGTTTCTACTTTTACTGCGCATTAACCTTTTCGCTGTCAATGTCTCTTCTCTGATTACCAATGCGAACAGTTTTGAACGTTCTCAAGCATTTGATTGGTCAGATTTGAGCCTTTGGCTCAAATCTGACCAATCAAAAGCTTGAGAACTCAAATCTGACCAATCAAAAGCCTGAGAACGAAATTCAGACTCAACTAAAAGCTTTGTAAGCATGGACCCTGATGAGACGCTGGGTTACTCGGCATCTCATCAGGGTCCAAATAGTTTGTTATTATTACTGTTTTTTAACAAAAATGAAAAAAATGAAAAGTGTGGCAGACGGCAAAGTTTGCAGACGACAAAGTTTGGCAGTGAGTTGAGGAACCACCTGCTTTTAAAGACCCCTATGCTAAGGAATTAATTGGTCGCTTTAAAGGGGCACCTCTGTCTCTCTTCACTGCTAATTAATTAATTGGTCGCTTTAAAGGGGTACCTCTGTCTCTCTTCACTGCTAATTAATTAATTGGTCGCTTTAAAGGGATACCTCTGTCTCTCTTCACTGCTAAATAATTAACTGATCGCTTTAAAGGGGTTCCTCTGTCTCTCTTCGCTGTTTGACAATTGTTCGAATGTCTGTTTACCATGTTACACCATTTACTATTATTTATATTGTTCTGTTAACCCTTTGCTCCATATATACGCATTTTAACGACTTTGCAAACCAAGTAGACCGGGGCCAGAAACTCAATTTACTCGTGTAGGAGCTATCGGAACGGGTTCTATTCCGTTTGTTTCTATGCTACATATTTGGTTATCTGTTTGCAATGACAATACATTTCCATTACACAGAGGCCCAGATTAGATGCATAAAACATTTTGAAGAATAACTTCTTTATTTCTCCATCAAACCATATGTTGTGACCACTCTTTAGAATCATCTCTTTCGAGAGTGGTCACAACATACGGTTTGATGGAGAAATAACGATATTAGTATTTGAGTACGCACAGGTATCTGTCGCTCTGATAAATTATATTTTAATGCAAAAATTAAAGCAGGTTTTATTTGTAGTAGGCGGGTCTTTCATGAATATTTGTGAAGTAAAGGGTTAAAACTATGTCTGATATATAGAGTGTTGATAGTTTTGTTCTGAATATTTTGTAAGGCGGGGTTTTATTAGTTAAAGGTGAAGGACATATGGCTTTATACGAGCATAAGTATATAATTGTGTGAATATGTATGTGTGTTAAACAGAAAGGGTGTGTCTATTTCAGGATGAAGGAGCTATAAAGGTTTCAAGCACACTTTTACATAGTTATCCACATAAATAACTTGTAAAGTTTGACGTAAGAATCAGTGTAGTTCTCCATTCATTATTTCATATTCTGTATTATACAAACGGGTGTGTGAGGTCACGTGTTTGTTACGTCATCACATTTAGTGGAAGCTCGATGTTTACTTTTAATTCATTAATTACTGTCAATGGGTTTTTTTTCTTGAAGACTTTTGATTTTTTATTCAACATTATGTTCATTGAATTTTGCTTTAGCTCTTTCGCCGCCAATAGTAACTCTGTGATTACCTATGCATATAGTTTGGATCCAGATGAGACATCACGTGACACGGCGTCTCATCAGGATCCGAATTGGTTGCTTCTCTAATTATTGTGATTTAGCCCTTTCACCGCCAATGTCGTAAAATTGCACCACGACAAATAGTGCAGTCCCAGATCAGACGCCGCCTTTTCAAGGCGGCGTCTGATCAGGGACTTCATTTTTTGTCTCAAACTTTATTTCTATATCTGCGTTTTATTCCCTTGAAAATTTCATTTATTTGTCTCATTTCCTTATTTTACCAAATGATCGAACACTTTAAAGTTGTTTGCAGACGACAATTAGAAATTCAGCTCCAAAAGGGTTTAACAAACTTTAACCTTTAGCTTGCAGTTTACAGCCGACAATTAGATATTTGGCACCAAAATGGTTAACCATACACTAATACAACTTTAAACTTTAGCTTGCAGTTTACAGACGACAATTAGAAATTTGGTACCAAAAGGGTTAACCATACACTAATACAACTTTAAACTTTAGCTTGCGGAGCAAATTATTTTACATAACTTTCCACCCACTACATTTTCAAAAGTCTAGCTATAATCAGTAAGTCTGCCAAAACGCTATCAGGGTGACAAACAGTTTGGATCATGGTGAGACACCGAGTTACTTGGCGTCTCATTAAGATCCAAACTGTTTGCATAGGCAATTACTCATCCGCCCAAAACAGGCTAAAAGTTAAAAAGAAAAGTTTGAAAAAATAACATGATTGCAGACGACAGAACGTGGCAGCGAAATGTTTTAAGGATATATGAGATTCAATGGCATCCAATGTTCGAAGGATGAAATATACATTAACTATAAGATGGAAGAAAATAGTTATAGAACAATGGCCATAGTTTGTTTATCATAATTAAATGCAAGGATAAAGATACGCACTAACGTATAATCCGATTGCAAACAATTTATCAACTATCACTGACAGTAATCATGAAACCAGTCTGTGTATGAATGTATCAGCTGATTTATTCTGTAGAATTGTGACATCCGCAGGGTTTAAGCGCTAGGCACTGCTCACTTGATCTCTCTCAATAATCTCATGCTGACTACCATGATGTACTGGCGTTTATATAGACGTATGTGTCTATAACAACCACTGGAAAATATATTAATTCTGTAGGAGATTTCTGCATTGCTTTCGTTCTGCCTTAAGCTTCCATCTGCTGTAGAGGACGGTAATATTGATTAAATAAGTAGTTGCAATTGAGATACTATATTAAACAATTATATCTTCGTGTCATCAGCCATATAAACTCGCATACACACATATATATGAAAAGACATTTAGTATATAAGGTTGTATAATATGTATTCAAATTATATGAGTGTTTGTTTGCCATGAGATTTTATTCAATAAAAACATATTTTTCTTACAAGTTTGAGTTTTATCATTTTTTTTGCAATGTCGTAAACAAGTCCAATGTTATTTGCCACAATGGAACCTCAACCTCTTTCCCATAAATACGCTGACCAAGGTCTGCTCTGTTTGCTTATGAAATAATATAGATATGAGTTTATACTTTCTGCCATGGCTAAACTCCCTGTGTCTTTGTGCTATTTGATATTTATGATGTTATTATTTCTTGCATGGATATTCATGGAGAAAAACGTTAACTAAGCAACAATGCCCCCGCTATTCTCAACCAGACAATTAAGCAACAATGCCCCCGCTATTCTCCAGCAGACAACTAAGCAACAATGCCCCCGCTATTCTCCACCAGACAACTAAGCAACAATGCCCCCGCTATTCTCCAGCAGACAACTAAGCAACAATGCCTCCGCTGTTCTCCATCAGACAACTAAGCAACAATGCCCCCGCTATTCTCCAGCAGACAACTAAGCAACAATGCCCCCGCTATTCTCCAGCAGACAACTAAGCAACAATGCCCCCGCTATTCTCCAGCAGACAACTAAGCAACAATGCCCCCGCTATTCTCCAGCAGACAACTAAGCAACAATGCCCCCGCTATTCTCCAGCAGACAACTAAGCAACAATGCCCCCGCTATTCTCGATCAGACAACTAAGCAACAATGCCCCCGCTATTCTCCAGCAGACTCACATTTGTAACCAGTTTGTATCCATAGGCTTCTTTATTAACTATTTTCACGCATAGCGTGACTTGACTGACAATAAACAAACAATACAAATAGCCTGGATCCAGATGAAATACGGGTGACTCATTTGTTGTTATGTGCTAATTCATGATTACATTGACAAACATTCTGGGTCCCGATCAGCTGTAAACAGTCGACTATTTAAGAGATGGGACATTTCGTCGATATCAACGGACATTAACGGACATGTTCCATCAAGCTTCGGTTGCCGAATCGATTTTGGAACAATGTAGATATCAGTTAGGTGTTGAAAAATATGACTGACGCTATTCTGCCATGCTAGTTGCTAAATACAAAATGCGAAATGCTTTTTGCCAATTGTGTAAATTGCTAGGGAATGTTCTAAATGAAAGATGTAAATGACAAATGCGAAGTGTGAAATGCTTATTGATAAATCCATCTTTGCACTACTGGCACTGAACAGCGCGATTTTTAAAGCGACTCTACATTTCCTAAATTCATGTTTATTTGCATTAAAGCGTATTGCTTATTGCACAACTAAATACAAAATGTCGCTGTTCAATGCTAGTAGTGTAAATATACATTTAGCAATAAGCATTTTGCATTTCACATTTGTCATTTACATCTATCATTTGGAACATTCCGGTTCTTTCCCTTGCAATTTCCACAATTGACAAAAAGCATTTCGCATTTCGCATTAAGCTTTTCGGATTTAGCATTTAGCAAATAGCATGGCAGAATGGCGTTCCATATGACATAGACAAGAATCGATAACGAGAAGATCTGCTGTGTAATAGTTTCCCTATATACATGCAACGAAATGAGTACTTCCGAAACACATATAATGGCGGACATATTGCCGTTGGTTTCCGTAGCAGCCAAACTTTCTTACAACTATTTCCTTACCAAAAATAAAAGTTTAGAAATTGATTAGATGAATTTCAAAATTAACATGGGATTTGTTTTACCACGGCAGATATTGTGGAATCAAATATATGTCATTTCATAAGCAAACAGAATAGACCCTGGTCCTGTCGGAACCATCTGGTCTGGCTCTACTCTGTTTTCAAAGGCGTGAAAAACGTTTATAGGAAGTAAAAGCTTAAGTATTACATCTATGGTTGTCCAAGAATAGTAATTGCGTTTACAAACGTGGCTTCTGTTCAGGGTCAACACCATCATTCTTCAGCAGTTACAGTCCTTTCCCCACTAGTGCAACATCAGATCATGTCTATAGACCCATATCAGACGTCACATGTCGAACATGGTGGTTGAAAAGGGTCTGCAGTGCTTGCGATGCACACGTGTTGATTTTTTCTCAGCTAGTATCGAATACAGCTCACCGTGTTCATAAATATTTCAGGTTGTGAAATAAATTTTCACATAGGCCCTTCCCATATCAATACAGATAAAAACAAAATATATATGTGTGAAAACCCTATGTGCATGTGTATGTTAACACATGTTCATTCCCTAAATAAATACGCCTTTCGCAAACAAAGTAGATGCTGTGCCCATGCTTATAAAGCTTTTTAGTTGAGTCTGAGTTCGTTCCCAAGCTTTTGATTGGTCAGGTTTGAGCAAAGGCTCAACCCTGACCAATCAAAAGCTTGGGAACGAACTCAGACTCAACTAAAAAGTTTTATAAGCATGGATACAGATTATTTTATTATTATACCACATTTATATAGCGCTCTTTTCACACAGGATATGTGCGTTCAAAAGCGCTGTATACATGGATGAAATCAATAATCGGAACAGATCAGACGAGTTCCTGCAGGAGGAACCTTGCCAGGGTCCAATCTAATTGTTTATGAAATAATATACAGAACTTGCATTTCGATATCTCGAACGTCTAGTTTACTTCGCAATAACAGAAGTTACAGTTATCCGATTTCTAATCTGGCTAAAGTTCACAGCTTAAGACCCTGTTCAAATTTCTCCAACAGGAGCCGTCCGAGCTGGGTCTACTCAATTTGCAACGAAGTTAATATGTGTACGTATGGAGTACGGAGATACATATAAGAATGTGAAATGTTATACTAAATACAATTTAAATGGCGACCAAAGCACGAAGCTAGGAGATTCCCATTCACGATCTACAGCACGAAGCTAGGAGATTCCCATTCACGATCTCCAGCACGAAGCTAGGAGATTCCCATTCACGATCTACAGCACGAAGCTAGGAGATTCCCATTCACGATCTACAGCACGAAGATAGGAGATTCCTATTCACGATCTACAGCACGAAGCTAGGAGATTCCCATTCACGATCTACAGCACGAAGCTAGGAGATTCCCATTCACGATCTACATCACGAAGCTAGGAGATTCCCATTCACGATCTACAGCACGAAGCAAGGATATTCCCATTCACGATCTACAGCACGAAGCTATGAGATTCCCATTCATGATCTACAGCACGAAGCTAGGAGATTCCCATTCACGATCTACAGCACGAAGCTAGGAGATTCCCATTCACGATCTACAGCACGAAGCTAGGAGATTCCCATTCACGATCTACAGCACGAAGCTATGAGATTCCCATTCACGATCTACAGCACGAAGCTAGGAGATTCCCATTCACGATCTCCAGCCCCAAAAGAGTCCTTGATCTAAATTTAGTGATATATTATTAGTCAATAATAGCAAAAAGTCACGCAGTAATATTTATTTGAACGACCATTATAAAAGCTGTCTAATTCTGTTTCTAACCAGTTCCTTTATATGAACGTCTTTTCAAACATTTACAAACATAGTAGACCCAAACCAGACAGCTCCTGTAGGGAGATCAGGGTCTGATCAGGGTCTGCTCTGTTTGCTAATAGAATCTTCTCTGGTTGCAAATGCATTAAAGAGCGTTCATATGAAGGAAATGATTAAAGCATGCCCTGCTGTAGTACCAAATGCCTTCTTGAATCAGGCATGTGCGTGAGAATTGAATCCCAATCTGGCAAGGTCCGTCCGTTATGTATAGTGCAGCCCTTATCAAACGGGAATGTAGTGACACTTTTTAACCCTTTTGAAAATAGACTATTCAAGCTGATATAGCTCTTCGGTGTTTAACTGTAGAATTCAATCAATATGAAATACTTAAATTGGCCTGGAGCATCTGAATGACAAACAGTGTAGGTCCTTATTAGAGGACTCCTCTAGGACTCTACAAAGGAACACTCCTAACCTAACACTGGTCGCAATACAGGGGCACTCGATTTGTGCGTATAAAGGGTTATATCAGATACGTTCCATTTTTTATCAGTAACTTAACAAATATAGACGAATTCATGCTGGACATTATGAAATATTTCCTAAATTTAGACTGACCAAATAGTATATATATGGTCATCAGTGACCGAAGAAGTCAGTTTAATTTCAACGAAGAGTCCGTTACAGTTTCCTGTCACTGCAAATATGAAAATCGTTATTGTTTTGGCTGTATGTTTGGGTAAGTTACACGTTTTAACCTTTAATGCATGAGTATATAAAACAGTATAGACCCAGATCTAAGGAATTCTAAGGGGTCCCTTTGACCAGGATGTGCACTGTTTGTCATAAAATCATGTTGTTGAGTGATATTTATAAAACTGTTTTGTTTGAAATATACAGTAGAACATGTCATACAGTAGCACATGTCATACTAGAACATGTCATACAGTAGAACATGTCATACTAGAACATGTTATTATTTTATTGAACATATTAATATTAACAAGCAGGCGGTTGCTAAAAATAGGTCAAAAATGTGCAGAAAACTCCCATGGGATCTTTCTGCATTACTTTTGAGCCGCATTAAGCAACTGCCTGCATTACTTTTGAGCCGCATTAAGCAACTGCCTGCATTACTTTTGAGCCGCATTAAGCAACTGCCTGCATTACTTTTGACCCGCATTAAGCAACTACCTGCATTACTTTTGACCCGCATTAAGCAACTACCTGCATTACAAACATATAATTAGAACTATTGTTGATGGCCGCTACAGACATGTTTTACAGTACAGTAAAACCTCTCTATAACGACCACTAAATTACATCAAGTATTTTGTGTTAAAGGTAGGTGGTTGCATAAAGCAAGATGAAAGTAAAACAGAACGCTCCTATAGGAGCGTTCTGTTTTACTTTCACATTGCTTTAAGCAACCACCTGCCTAAAATAACAATTAATTAATACAATTTAGTGGTCGTTCTAGACAGGTTTTACTGTATTCAGAAAGAAAAGGAGACATTTTTGTTATTCAGCAGATTTGTTGTTAATCTTCACGCACTGTAAATAAATAAAAACCGCCTGCACAAATTTGAATCTAGTACTAAATTTAATTACTCGATGTTTCATCTGGATCCAACCTGTTTGCAAATGTTACATCAGAATTGAGGTTTCACGCTGCCAATTTTGCCTTCCAAAGATCTCCTACTTTCAGAAGTTATGTTCTTCAGGGCCGCATGTGTTAAGTGCTCGTGTGGCGGCCGTAATAGGTCGCCCCATTCTTCATTCTCAGTGTTGTAATATGTTCTGGTCCTTCGGGGTCATCACTTTTAATGGTTTTACATGTAGTCATGAAAATTGAATACCGCTTAAGTCGGTGCTAGGGGGCATGGAGTAGTGTTGTACTTTTAATAACTGCTCATGAACAGACTCGATAAAACCGAGTCTGCATTTTTTCTCATCTCACACGGCTACTTTTGCATTAGAGAGGTCTCCTAATTTCAGAATTTAACCCATTTCCTCATAGGCTAATTTTAGACCTACACTCTTTTAATAAATCTGCTAAACATGGTCATTTACAAGAGGAAAGGAACATTTTAGAATTGTGTGGTTTTGAAACCCTAAGAGCAAAATTTAAGACCAAGACTCTTTGAGGAATAAATTCACATAAAAGGGTCATTTACTGCAGAAAAGGAACGTTTTAGAATTGTATGGTTTGAAACCCTAAGAGCAAAATTGAATGCTCTATTTATTATTACGGTTTCATAAAGTGACTTTTGCAGAGGCGTCAAAAGGTGCCAATATGATGAAATGTGTTAACCATTTTCATTAAAAAATCACAAGGACATTGTATTTAAACAGTATTCATCCTTTTACCTGGATAAAATTCATGCAAGACATAATGATAGCATGAATACGTCTTAGCTTAATCAATGTTTTAATGGCCTGTAGAGAACGCAATGATAAGGCTAAGGCAGAAACAGCAGAAACGGGTCTATACAATCACATAAACATAGAGCAGAGACGGGTCTATACAATCATATAAACATAGAGCAGAGACGGGTCTATACAATCACATAAACATAGAGCAGAGACGGGTCTATACAATCACATAAACATAGAGCAAAGACGGGTCTATACAATCACATAAACATAGAGCAGAGACGGGTCTATACAATCACATAAACATAGAGCAGAGACGGGTCTATACAATCACATAAACATAGAGCAGAGACGGGTCTATACAATCACATAAACATAGAGCAGAGACGGGTCTATACAATCACATAAACATAGAGCAGAGACGGGTCTATACAATCACATAAACATAGAGCAGAGACGGGTCTATACAATCACATAAACATAGAGCAGAGACGGGTCTATACAATCACATAAACATAGAGCAGAGCCTGATCAGACGGTTCCAACAGGAGTCGTTTGATCTTGATATACTCTGTTTGCAAAAGTTTCAAAAGGTGACTGTATCAGTACAGCTTCTGATAAACCGCTGTTCTAGTCACAGAATATCGGCAGGATTTGTCAGGATAAATTATTATACCTGTATATACATGTATATATATAGACTGGTATTAGTGGCATTGAGTGTCAAGTGGTGTAGAACCCAATCAGACATCAGACATCGCGCCATAGCCACAAGTTGTAAATGAGACCGATTTCCTCGTAGACTGACTTTTTTCAGGTGTGGCTCTGGCGGAGCCTTGCACGGACACAACAGCGTGTCATCAGCACGGTGTAACTACTTGCGGTCATCAGTTCCATGTTGTGTGCCACAATCACCAGTGTCAATGCACCAATGGACCTACCAGTACAGTGTTTTATACTCTACCCATTTTCAACCATCCACGCGTTCAGTAGGGGCGAGTGTGAGCAACCGGTCGTTCTATACGGTAGCTAGTAGGCTAATATGCCTGAAAGGAATAGCATAATCTTATACTGCGGTACACACTCTTGGTCTGTATATAAACTTTTTATAAAGCATAGCATACAGTCTAGTAGCAAACCTCAGGGTCCATGCTTATAAAGCTTTTAGTTGAGTCTGAGTTTCGTTCTCAGGCTTTTGATTGGTCAGATTTGAGTTCTCAAGCTTTTGATTGGTCAGATTTGAGCCAAAGGCTCAAATCTGACCAATCAAAAGCTTGAGAACGATCTCAGACTCAACTAAAAGCTTTATAAGCATGGACCCTGACTGCAACCTGTTGCTCACGTGAACCATAAGTGAACGCACGGCATAATTCATGTGAGAAAACTGACATATCGATTAATCTTTATAATGACCTGTGCCTGCAAGAAGTTTTATCAAAGAATAATTATGACATGAATAATGGAATATACCACCCGGGCATAAACTGTAGAATAATATTCATAATATTGCAAACAGCGCACGGATGCGAATCCAGTATTTCATATTGTTGTTGGTGGGGTTCTAGTAGATTGGGGGGGGGGGGGGTTAGATTTTTATAAGTTGGATGCATATGTTTTTTTGTAATGCATGTTGAGAAAAGGGTGTAATTGAGTGAGGGAAAAAATAAGGGGGATGGGCGTATGTGTGTTGCGAATCCCTACTGGCTTGAGTTTAGTGAGTCTTTCTACTGGCTTGAGTTTAGTGAGTATTTCTACTGGCTTGAGTTTAGTGAGTCTTTCTACTGGCTTGAGTTTAGCGAGTCTTTCTATTGGCTTGAGTTTAGTGAGTCTTTCTACTGGCTTGAGTTTAGTGAGGCTTTCTGGCTTGGGTTTAGTGAGTCTTTCTACTGGCTTGAGTTTATGGGTCTTTCTACTGGCTTGAGTTTAGTGAGTCTTTCTACTGGTTTGAGTTTAGTGAGTCTTTCTACTCGGATGTTCTTCTATGCACGAAACAGCACAATTTGTTCCTTGTACTGAAAAAAACCCATCTGGGATCTTCCTCTGCCTGTAATTAGCTGGACGTCGTGATATTTTTGAACTACTCTTAAAGTGACGTGAAACCAAATACAAACAAAAAACCCTACTTCGTGGGAAGAGGGAGTAGGTTTGGGGCTAACAATTCGATTAAAGCTCTATAATACGTATAAGCTCGTATAACCATTAAGTAAAGACATATAGTTTTTTTTCAAAATACAAGTGGTAGCTAAATATAAAATGAAAGCAATAAAGAAGTCTCCAAAGGATTGTTTCCATACAACATTCAGCAAAATGTGAACGAAATGCAAGAAGTTCCATGCGAGAATCATCGCTCCGTTGTAAGAGTTACTAGAGATAATGTGAAATGTATACAAGATTCAACCCATCTGAGATAGTAGAATGTTTTATTTGAAAATACCAAATAAGGAAATACACTTCAATGGCAAACAGTAGATATCAGACATAATAGAACATAACAGCCCTTGATGCGACATTTTCTAAAACCAGTCTTATTATGGTATTATTCCGTTCACAAAGGTGTAAACATACATGTTTATCTTGAGTCAATGTAAACTTACGTGTCACATTTTAATGTACAGATACTAGACAGTATAAAGTAAACCTTCTCTAAACCGGACAGTAAATATCGGTCTTGAAGACAGGTGGTAGCTTAATGCAGGGTGAATGTCATGCAAAAAGCTACTCTAGGAGCTTACTGCATGACTTTCACCCTGCATTAAGCAGTCACCTGCGTAAAGTATCTAAATTCTTTTCTTCTAGAATTTAGACGGGTTTACTGTATTCATTTTTTAAATTCTATACATGTGTACATCAACTGATATTTATTCAACCAGAGTCCATTTTGAATAGCATTTTGAGTCTAAATTTGGAACTCAGGGTCAAAAACTGCAAACTTAATCTGTTGTATGTTTACGGTTGCTTTTCGGATTTGTACAGCATATTTGCAAATTAAGCCAACCGTACAGAACCTCAGATAGAGCAAATTTTAGACAAATATCTGAAACAGTAAACTTACGCCAATAGCAGACTTTGTGTCTCAATTTAAGACTTTTAAAATGTTTAGTGAATATTGACCCACAACCAGTCCTTAATCTTAACTCTCATGTTGACAACTTTTGCCCTCTGCAAAATTTGGGATCCGCTTTAAATTTCATTTATGTTAATTTTTGTTAAAACAAGAGCTGTCACAGTCACGTGACAAATGCCCCCCCCCCAAAAAATTGTACCCTGTGACCTTGACCTTTGACCCATGGACCAGGGAGTTGAAAGCGACACATCATCTTGGTGTGATGAACATTTGTGCCAAGTTATATTGAAATACATTGATGGATAAAGAAGTTACAGGCCGGACACGAAATTTGTTACAAAGTAATTGTACCCTATGACCTTGACCTTTGACCCATGGACACATCGTCTTTGTGTGGTGAACATTTGTGCCAGCTTACTTTGAAATCCATTCACAGATGAAGAAGTTATAGAAGGGACACGGAATTTGGGACGGACGGACGGACGGATGGAAGGACGGACGGACAGACGGACGTTCTAACGGATTGAGTGTATGTGGCTATTCTTTTGTGACGGACATACGGACAATGCAATTACTATATGCCCGCCGTTGGGGGGACAAAAAATAGTCACGGTAACAAACAGTTTAGTTCAAGCATATTTTATTTCCTTCAGTGATACACAGCTCAGAAATTGCATAAGCATATAAAGAAAAAATATTGGATTGAAAGCAAACAGCATATATATATTATCCTCTTCAAACATACGGATTGGAACCTGGGCCCAAGGTTTTAACATTTCTGAGTCTGAGATCATTCTCAAGAATCGGATTGGTCACCTGGTCAATAAGATGCTTGACGTCAGACACGAGCAAAAGGTTTTATAACCTCGGGACCTGGTGAGTGTAATCTGGATCCAAACTGTTCGCATAAGTATATACAGACGCGACATGTATACAGATGCGACATGTATACAGATGCGACATTGGCTGCGAAATAACCAGTACATGTATAAAGGTGTGTTTTGGTTGTTGTTTTTTTTCAGACACATGCACCTTCCAATCCGATTGCAGTTGCACAAATAACCAGCAGCACCCTCACTGTGTTGATGGACGCTGTCACTGTACCCGTTTTTAAGTTCCTTCGTTGAATAAAAATCTTAAGCATAGCTGACTGTGGTTTGTTGTTTTCCTTTCGAACTCGTATAAAAGAAGTTGTCCCCGGTAACGTTTAATCCTTCTGGACGAATGTACTATGCGCGTCCCCACAAAAATAGTATAAATGTAGGTGCAGTTGAGCTTCGATATCTAGAACTTCAAGGGACCATACTAATTAGTTAGAGATAAAAAAAAAGTTAGAGTTAACCTGTTTCTTATCTGGACAATTTATTGTAACGTTTTTCTCTCTCCCCTGCCTGGGGAGCCGAGCTTCTATGAATGTGAATGTATAATAACTTTTCCTAGGGACTATCTGTCCGATGATTGGTAAATAAATGAAATGCTGAATATTATGTAAATTTTCCTCAGGACTTCTTGTCTTTTGATTAGATAAATGATCGGATATGAACTAACACTAATAATCACCAAATGAATCAATGTAAATATACAGTTATGGACACTTGTCTTCTTGAAGCCTTACTACCATAGCCCATTGAAGCCCGTCACTTTAAAGCCAAACTTCTATAGCTTCAATGAGGCCTGCCACTGAAGCCCTACTTCTATAGCTTTAAAGAGGCTTGTCACTTTGAAGCTTAACTGCTACAACTACTATAGCTTCACTGAGGCCAGTCAATGAAGCTTCTTCGAGGCCAACCTATGCCTCAATGAAGCCAGCCTTTGAATGCTGCTTCAGTGGCACTTCTGCTCTCTTAGACTTTCCTATCTATCTTCCAACAGAACAACTACGATCCGGGCTGCACACTGATAGCTTGATTCTAACCCTTCAATAAAGCGGGGCTTCCTTGAGAGGGAATGAAAATTACCATTAACTATATATGCCCAAAATCCCAGTAGGTATTATTAGCGAGATGTGACCAGCTTAACGATCGGCGCAGAAGTGCGACAAATACTGTGGAGCAAAGTGCTTTTATACTGCAGCGAGTGGTGCTGCCACCTAGCTGAGTTCCGATCATTGACGTTACCGGAACTACTTATTGTGATACTAATGAGCGTCCGCTGATTTACCAAATGATTAGATACAGTAATAACAAAAGCTTTGCAAACAAACAAGAAGTTTGGGTCTACACGATTCATATATGCATTCTAAAATCGACTCCTAAACTGTAGGGACATTATTCTTTATAAAAAATACTAACCGAAAGAAAACTTGGTCTTTCTTTATTCAAGTTTCGTGGTTAAGTGCCCGTTATCTAAACAAGGGAAGGAACTGTTGCATAACTCGAAAACTACTTCTTCTAAACATCTCTACATTATCAAGTTTACAGCTTAATGCAGGTCTAAAGTAATGCTGAAAGTTCTTGTAGGAGCTTTCAGCATTACTTTAGACCTGCATTAAGCTGTCACATATAATTCTAGATACGTGCAGCAGTGCATTTAATAGCAATTCTGTATTGCAAGTATTGTCAGAAAGACTGCTATTTTCGTTCGAGTTATCCCAAGGTTCGAGTTATCCGAGTTCAATATATCAAAGTTCAACTGTATTTTACTCTATATAGATAAGTCGCGTGAGCGGGTTGTTACATCAATAAATACGCAAAAATTAATAGTCCACCCCACCCCTCCACCCAATCGAACTTATATATATAAATTCTCATGTGTTAAATGTTATCGTGACTGCTGCACACGAATCCCCACTTATCAGATACGATAGAATTGGATCAAAATGGCGGCGTGTTTACTCCTGGATAGCAACGAGTTTAGCGCGTGCGTAATAAGCACACTTAGTAATAGATGTGCAAATGTTTGAGTTAAACCATAAATCCAAACAGGGGAGGCATTATCAATGTGGCGTGGAATTAGAGACATGGTTAGAACACGTTTAGCATGTTGAGTAAGATACTTTTTTCTGTACAAAATGTTGAATCTGGAATTAGCTTGTTTGGTTACTGACCTTGTCGTTGATTCAAATGTTAAACTTTGATCAATGATGGTATCTAAGTATTTCATAAAACGTGTTGTCTCTGTACATAGACCATTGCATGTTACGTTAATATTTGGCTGAGATTTTAATTTATGTTAAGAACATAACAAGACGGACTCGGTTTTGCTAAGATGTATTGATAATTTGTTACAGATAAGTCAGTCACTGACTGATGTCATTTCTGAACTTATAATATTTTAATTATCCTGGCTGTACTTACCAAAACCTAAAAGTGCAGATTCATCAGCATAGAAATGGAGTTTGTTCCTAACTACTCCTAGCATATCATTTACATCAACGAAGAAGAGCAAGGACCCTGAAATTGAGCCCAGGGGCACACCGCAAGTAATCTTAGTTTTGGTAGAATGTACTCCTGAAACATCAACTAGTTGATATCTGCCCGATAAATAGGACATGGTTCATCTGACTATACTTTCAGTGACTCCTGTGTTCATCGAAAGAAGTGTGCTGTGCTCGATGTAACTTGACAATGCGAAATAACATAAACAAATGAAACATACATTGCTTCAAAACCATTTGCAATTTTCCCGGTATGCCGTTCAGATCAACTCTTAGCCCTGTCCGTCCGTGAACTTAACTGTCGACTCCTTTTAACTTGTTTGTCGCCTTTTTCTTCTCCTATATACATCTCTTTCTATCTACTTTCCACTGTTATTACACCGGCATTTCTATTAGAACTGTTTAAGCCATTGTAAACATATGGACATGTAAACTGTAGGGGAAGGGTCGTTTACTAATGCTGAGAGAACTTGTGGTCCGACCCCGCTTCTATGTGTAATTAGAAATAAAATGTGTTTAAACTATATCAATATCAAGTCATAGTATCACTGAATATAACAAAAATAAAGGCCACAAGCAACCTGAAACCTTCAAAGAACAGGACAAAGAGCTCGACAGACAAATCTACACACTGAACTAAAAAATCAGAGAGATAAATCAAGCAAATACTCACCACTCACCAGTCTTCACTACAGATATCATTCGAAATTCCATTGTCAAAGCTGGCAAAAATAATAAAAAAAAAAGATAAAGAAATATAACTTCAGCTTATACGCAGATGGAATACACCCCGATACCCTTCTAGCAAAAGTCTGTCTAAAAAGGATATCAAACCAAATATCACTAGATTGCTGGAGTGGATTATAGCAGTTGAGCTCGGACACTGTTGGTCAGTATGGAAGTTCCTATCAGTGTCTGTGCAAAATTGTAGCGTTTTCAACTCCAGTAAAGCTCATAGACAGCAATCAGAAAAGGGTAAAGGAAAGTACCAAAGAAATGCACATGTACGGCCAAGTTACCTGGAAAGCTAGAAGAAACAGTAGAAGAATACCATAATACATGGAATAAATGGTCATTCTTCTACCAAACTACTAAAGACTGGAATGCACTACCACTAAATATCGCAGAAGCCAAGTCGCTTAAGATATTCAAATCTCAGGTGACCAAGCAAATCTTACAAAAAAAGCTATTCCAAAATATCAATGGGAAGGGGGTTGTTACTGCGCACAAACTGGCCGAGTATTCGGCACGACGAAGGCGGCCAGTCAAAGGAAGAAGAAGTTTACATAACGCTATTTCTTCTAACCATTTCCGTTTCATATTTATTCTAAATTTCTTCACCTCGTGAATATTAATTCATGCACAAAATCAATAAAATGGAACAAGGAAAATGACGGTTTTCACTGTTATGTAAACTGCATAATCAAATATATCAATTTCCATAAGCAAACAGAGTAGACCCTGATCGGACGACTCCTATAGCAGCCGTCTGCTCAGGGTATAAATGTTTGTTAAATGGAATTACAGTCAAACCGGCCTCTGGTCAAACCGGCCTCCAAAAAGTCAAACCGGCCTCACATGAATTATTTTTTTGGTCAAACCGGCCCCACATTTTTAAATCGAATTTTTAACCATGTTAGATATTAATTATTTCTAGAAACCCAGTGTAGATCTAGTTGCTTTTCACATATATTTTGGTCCGTTGGAAATTCGGCAATGTATTGGCTATAGTTTATACATAGTTCGCATTTACATTAAGTGACATTGGCGCTAAGTTAATGTCAACTAATAGCACGCATACATGTGTCTTTCGGTAGGTGTGATAATCCAATTAATGGCACGCGCGTGTATGTTGTTTGTGATAATTCAATTAGACACGCGTTCATCGTGTCAGTTGAATGAACCAGAGACATATACATACATGTATGTATATGTCTCTGAATGAACGTAAGGTATTGTTTGTCTTGGTATGTAGACATATTTGCATACAAAACTAAAGTAACGTTCAAAAGTACATATAAATCTATTTCAAATGTTGTAAAATGATGTATATGATATCGAGTGAAAATTTCGAAAAGAATTCCAGAACTAGAAATAACCATTTCCTTCATATAAACGTACATGTATTCGTTTCAAGTTCTTTTCAACCTTTACACTATGATTTGATATTAATTAGTTTCATTTTTATCATTACTTAGACAGACAATATAGAATCAGATCTATAGTATATTGTAAGCAAACAGAGCAGAACCTGATCAGAAATCTCATATAAAACCATGTGATCTGGGTCTACTCTGTTTGCGAAGGCGTAGAAAGGCGTATTTATAGAGTAAAGGGCTGACTACAATGTATTATCATCAATGCAAACAAAGGAAACCTAGACCAGATGGCTCTAAGACTTACAGGATATGCTCTGTTTGCTATGGAATAGGTCTTGCTAACATAAATAATCATGGATTGAAGGGTTAAAATTATCTGTTTAATGAGCATGGAACATATACATATACACAATGTACATACTCTAGAACACATTTCATTAACCTGTCCGTTGAATACATAATATATAAAACACACATAAATAATCTGTCCGTAGAGTATTTAGACTTGTCCGCGTTGTTCAGGTGGAACAATCACTGAACAGAATATCGCTCTTCAAAAAGCAAAAAATAAATGTAGCCTGTTTACCGCTACGTGCATACGTTAGCAATAAGTGTTCATCTTTACAATAAAACATAAGATTAACACCCTTAACCCTTTCCCTCATATAAACGTTTTTTCACGCATTTGCAAACAGGGTAGACCCAGATCAGACGGCTCCTTAAGGAACCTCTGATCAGGATCTGCTCTGTTTGCTAATTAATGGAATTTGAAAGATCTTTTCCTTTATTTTTTAAAATGACCTTTCATGTTTAATTAAAACTATTTTATCCTGGAATATTTGGTATGAATTAAATAAGCATTAATAAGTGTTAATTGTTCGGTTACATTATATGCAGAAATGGAAATTTTCCTCATCACAGGTTTCTCGAACATTATATTTCGAGATAAAAAAAAAGTAATAAAATTATCAATAAAACATTTCATTATTAAAAATATATAGATCTATATTAGAAGCTTTTTTATTCGTGGGGCCGGTTTGACCAGCCCAAAATATAATAAGGAGGCCGGTTTGACCAAATTGGGGTCCGGTTTGTCTTTTTGGAGGCCGGTTTGACTTGGGGCCGGTTTGACCTGTTTCCGTTAAATGCATGAGTTAACTTGTTTATAATTCAATAATTTCCAGCTACATTATTTATTGTTACAATTCAGAGCATAAAAATCTCAAGACACCTAACAATAGATATGAATGATTTTGTAATCATTTTTTTTTCACGATTAAAATTGGAAAGACCGGGAAACGGGGTGAACGCAAGATATATTGTCAGTGATTTATTCATTCCCACAAGAATAAAGAGTTACCTCCCATGATTCAAAATGGAAGCGTCTGAAGTGAAAACAGAAACGTTTCCCGAAACAGACGAGGAAAAACAGGAACGAGAGCATTTCTTGCGAATCGTTAACGCATTCAAAAATTATAAGTATGTATTAGAGACGTTCACTGCTAACCATTGTCGCCTTAATACGACCTGCTCTACGCACATGTTCGTCTCGTCCCGTGTCAACTTCGAACTTCCTTTGCTCATTGTGGTGTCGGCCCGGTCTGAGTTCGCCCATTATACGCTTTTGCAAGCGGCTATCTTCGATGCTCAGCAGACCAGTTATTTTGCCTAAATCTGCTATCTGTGTTTATCTGTAAACTTTTCCCATTTTTTAATAATCATAGTTTGAATTAGATGCGATATCGTAGCTGTAAGACTGATAATGACTAGCGTCCAGTTTACAGCTACGACATGCTAGCATCTCTACTGTGGCACAAGCCGAATGTGAATCACACGCGGCGGTTTAACGCTTTTATTTTCACAACAAATGTAAAAATAAATCAATGTTTCGATTTAAAACGATTTTTTGAACACGCTGGGCTAACAAAATTATGTTACCTTTCTTGAAAATCATGTAATTTCCGATTAAAGTTTTACCACTCTAAGCGGCACTAAGCGGACGACGTTTCCGAGAGATGGTCGGCCATTTTGAAAAAATTACCCATGCTCCGGGTGGTCACAGGTGACCTTATATGCAAATAGCTTCCATATATGGAAATCGTAGTAAAACGAGCACCAATCGTCAATCTAAACAACATGGCCGACCCGTAGTAAGGTTTACTTATATGGCAAAACGAGATCTCGCGAGATCTGTCATGGCGTCCAAAATCAAAATAAAAGTCGGCCGGTTTTGCAAATATTTTTAATCGACCGCAGAGAAGTTATAAGATAGCGTAGGCTGATAAAATCTGATTTTTATTGATAAATAATAAGTTTTAAAGGAATACATTAACTGTTTGGAGACTCGTGCTGGTTTACAAGCACTTTAGATTTTGCGCCATTGTAGAGATGCTAGCGAATCGTAGCTCTATTTAGGAATAGAGCTACGTTATCGTATCTTAGTTTGAATTAGACTGGTGTTGCCAAAGTCCGTGGTACTTAATGATTTTATAAGTAGCGTGGCCTCACCGTCTATCGAACCTCTTAATATTTGACCAGGATCAGAACACGTTTACCGTGAATAATGAAGAAAGTAATAAATCATCAATTCAAAAAATCTTTTATACATATCTTGAAATAGTATAGTATTTCTTTCCTCGTCTAACAATCCAAAAATCATCAAGTGTTCCCAACCACCCCAACAGCCAAAACAAAATGGCGGTCACAAAAAAGTTCACCTGCTTAGGAGGCAGGCAACGGTAGATCCTAATTTTTCGCCGACAGACCAACACCTATCACAGTCTGTTGCTCCGCTTGGCTTTCAATCCAGATTCTGAAACAATATTATGGCCTAGATGAACAAATATGTCCATAAGCATTGTAAAACACTATAAGATTTCTTCTACAAATCGCTTTCACACTGTGCTAAGAGTGAATTTTCTGTTTGTCCGAACCGCGAAAACACATGACAAAAAGCCATCAAAACACTACTTTTCACCATAAGATTTGAAACTGTCACGACATTGCTATGCTCCAAAACACAGCATGCTGTGGATCCATATCATGGCAGCTTTAAAATATTCAACAGGGACAATGGGGTTAACCAGGTTTTTTTTTCACTATTTATTGATTTCTTACCCCATTCAAAATTTCCGCTGTAAATCTGGTGGATTTAGCCGATACCATTTACTCAGGGAGCCAGTAGTGCCTACCGTGCACCCCCCCCTAGACTTTTTTTCATGGGTACCAAAATGTTCAGAAAAGTGTCCTGAATCAGAATCGCGAATGTACTCAAACTTAAATTCTTTTAGGCTATGTGTATTTTAACCGTTTCCATGGCAACCCCCCAGTTTTCGTAATGATGACCCATACCTACAAATTCGCCCATATCACAGCCAGTTTTTGTCCTAAAACTATCAAATTGGTGCCAAATGGAAGATAAGACATTGTGCTTTTATTTCCAACTTGTTTTTTTAAATTACCTTATTTGCATACTCATGAATATTAATGAGAAAATTAAAAACAGTAAAAAAAAGTATATAAATAACGTAAAACTTTAATTTTTTTATCCTACAAATATCAGAAAATAACTTCAAATGGAGTTTAACATGATGACGAAACCCCCAGGAAACAAAATATCCAATTTGAGGACCATAGTATTAATTTTAAGCACCATTTTTACCGTTTCCATGGCAACACCCTAGTTTTCGTAATGATGGTACGTACCTGCAAAATTGTCAATATCACAACCAGTTTTTGTCCAAAACCTATAAAACTGGTACCAAATTGGAGGTAGGACATAGTGCTTTTATTTCCAGTTTGTTTTTTTAAATTGCCTTATTTACATACTCATGAATATTAATGAGAACATCAAAAATAGTAAAAACAATATAGAAATAACATAAATAATGTAAACTATTCACTTTTTATCCTACAAATATCAGAAAACAATTTCAAATGCAGTTTAACCTGATGACAAAATCCTCAGAAAACAAAATATCAAATTTGAGGACCAAAAATTTAACTCTAAGTAACTTTTTAAATGTTTCCATAGTAACCATTCATTTTACTCTGTTCACACAGTTTTGTTAGTCGACACCTGCCTGCAAACATCTTCCATATTACAGGAAGTATTTGTGCTAACTGTAAAAAACTGGTACCGAATTAAAGCTAAGACAGTGTGCTTTGGTTTAAAAGCTTTAATTAGGAATTACCTTATTTGCATACACATGAATATTAATGAGAATAATTAAAAAATAGCAAAAAAATACAGAAATAACGTAAACCTCTCAATTTTTATCCTACCATTATCAGAAAACAACTTCAAATGTAGTTTAAAATGATGACAAAATACTCAGAAAGCTAATCATCTTAACTGATACCCAAACAATGAACTGTAAGTAAGATTGTAACGGTTTCCATGGTAACCGATCCTTACACAAATTTTGGAAATTTGACATCCAACTGTAATACTCCGCTAGATCTCGGTTATTTTTGATGAATCATGAAATCAATTGTTACAAACATAGATATGAGGCATTGCTTTAATAGTAAATAAATCGTTTCTAATATAAACTAATTTGCATATGTATGAATATTTATGAGAACAGTAATAAATGTTGATATTTTCGACAGACACTAGTCTTTCTCTTATAAAGCAAACAAATATGGAAAATGGTTTGCTAAAGTTTACTATGATCACTGAATATCACCAAGATTATTAGATAAATAAGTTTGGGACACATTATATAGCACTGATGGTGATATATCTGTTTCCTAGGCAACCATTCTAACCTCATTGTTCATATTACAGAGTGTTTACATACCTGCAACATACAAAGATATTGCTGCCTTCTTGGGCGATAATTATAAATGATATAAACATATACCCGGTAGTTGATGTATGAATCTTAATGTTAGGTTCACTTTATGCAAATTACCTTATTTGCATCCTCATGAATATTAATTAGTGATAAGAAAACAAAGAGAAAAAATATGGAAAATAACATGTTTGGCAGTATGCCGAGCACAACATTAAACCATGCTCCATAATAAATGTACCTTTTGATGATGAATAAATAAATTTTATGTCTAAAACTGTTACCAAAATGACCATGCACTGCTTCCATGGTAACTGTTGAAAGCCAATTACTTATGATACCCCAAACAATCTTCTGTAATTGTTTTTAAAGTGTCAGTGATTTTAAAGCCCATAAAGCCTGTGTTGAATTCAGGGTTTCAAGACTGTTTCGACTTTTGATATACCATCATCTGTCGAGAACTGGTAATCATGTGATGTGTTTTAAGACCCTTTGATTTGTCTGTCTTGCTAAGCCATCATCAGCCGTACCAATACTGAAGGGAACTGGTGTCAGCAGATTCTGCATCAGCTCACCTATATCAATCTGCATATTGGGTCTTTGTGAACCACTAATAATTGCTATAATTCCTTGATTCCTTACGATTAGAAGCTGCAAGGCAGAAATGTTTTTTCACATCTATGACGGTGAGCCTAACCAGTTCTTGCCAGATTATGGTATATCAACAGTGAGAAACAATCTTGATGCCCTGATTTCAACACAGGAAGAAACTGAAACAAGAATCGTTATTTACACCAAGCATGCAAAAGAACAAGGCTACAAAACTGTTCATCTTCGAACTCCAGACAGTGATATATTCTTCATTCTTCTGTATTACCTTAACTGGTTTGAATGTGTTACTGTCTGGTTTGATACTGGCTCATGCAATCATCAAAAAATAATAAACATGTCAGAAGTTGCCCAAGCATACACAGAAGATTACCGATCAGCACTTTTGGGTCTCCATTTGTACCGTGGCTGTGATTCTACAAGTGCATTCAATGGCTGAGAACATTTGACACCCACTAAGACCATTGAAAAGAAGCCAATGTTTATAAAACCATTAGCAGGTTTTGGGCAACTCTTGGGATGTGTCTGGAGATCTTGTGCAAGACTTGGATAACTTTTTGTGTGCAATGTATGGCAACCTAAGATTTCACACTGTGAATGAATTGATATTGTTTAAGATTAAGGAGAAGTGTGAAGATAAGCCAACAGATGCACTTCGCAATGCTGATATGGGAACATTACCCCCTTGTAGGGCCTGCTTAATACAGCACATCTGAAGAGTTATTTACCAGTTGATACTTTGGAAGAGATCTCTTTCCCGACCCAAACATTCCCCTTGTTTTAGAGAAGAATGGTTGTCAACATGTAACTCTGACAGTCAATCAACAAATATATGGCCTATAATAAGGGTATGCTCCAGAGATATTCAACAGAAATGTTAACCTCTTGACCTAACCCTTATCAGAGTATTACTTGAGAAGAGCCAATATAAACTGTTCCATTTTAGCCTCTAATTAAGGTATGCTCTGAGAGTCAGACCTTCAATTTATAAATTAGCTGATAAATACCCATGATGTCATTATTTCTAACATGGATATTCAGCTGGTAAAGGATTAAGTGAGATATCATTCGTCTATTTTTGTTGAGTCGGCATACTCAAAGAAGCTTTCTGTAAAGGTGTTCTAAAGCAGAGAGTGGGATTAACCCTTTACTAGATGTATACATGCCCTTTAACATCTTTTAGACAGTTTTAGAATTAAAATTCATTTATTTATCACCAAAAGGTACATTTATTATTGCAAGCTATACTTGGAGCATGGTTTAATGTTGTGCTCGGCATACTGCCAAACATGTTATTTTCCATACTGTTTCTCTTTGTTTTCTTATCACTAATTAATATTCATGAGGATGCAAATAAGGTAATTTGCATAAAGTGAACCTAACATTAAGATTCATACATCAACTACCGGGTATATGTTTATATCATTTATAATTATCGCCCAAGAAGGCAGCAATATCTTTGTATGTTGCAGGTATGTAAACACTCTGTAATATGAACAATGAGGTTAGAATGGTTGCCTAGGAAACAGATATATCACCATCAGTGCTATATAATGTGTCCCAAACTTATTTATCTAATAATCTTGGTGATATTCAGTGATCATAGTAAACTTTAGCAAACCATTTTCCATATTTGTTTGCTTTATAAGAGAAAGACTAGTGTCTGTCGAAAATATCAACATTTATTACTGTTCTCATAAATATTCATACATATGCAAATTAGTTTATATTAGAAACGATTTATTTACTATTAAAGCAATGCCTCATATCTATGTTTGTAACAATTGATTTCATGATTCATCAAAAATAACCGAGATCTAGCGGAGTATTACAGTTGGATGTCAAATTTCCAAAATTTGTGTAAGGATCGGTTACCATGGAAACCGTTACAATCTTACTTACAGTTCATTGTTTGGGTATCAGTTAAGATGATTAGCTTTCTGAGTATTTTGTCATCATTTTAAACTACATTTGAAGTTGTTTTCTGATAATGGTAGGATAAAAATTGAGAGGTTTTACGTTATTTCTGTATTGTTTTGCTATTTTTTAATTATTCTCATTAATATTCATGTGTATGCAAATAAGGTAATTCCTAATTAAAGCTTTTAAACCAAAGCACACTGTCTTAGCTTTAATTCGGTACCAGTTTTATACAGTTAAGCACAAATACTTCCTGTGATATGGAAGATGTTTGCAGGCAGGTGTCGACTAACAAAACTGTGTGAACAGAGTGAAATGAATGGTTACTATGGAAACATTTAAAAAGTTACTTAGAGTTAAATTTTTGGTCCTCAAATTTGATATTTTGTTTTCTGAGGATTTTGTCATCAGGTTAAACTGCATTTGAAATTGTTTTCTGATATTTGTAGGATAAAAAGTGAATAGTTTACATTATTTATGTTATTTCTATATTGTTTTTACTATTTTTGATGTTCTCATTAATATTCATGAGTATGTAAATAAGGCAATTTAAAAAAACAAACTGGAAATAAAAGCACTATGTCCTACCTCCAATTTGGTACCAGTTTTATAGGTTTTGGACAAAAACTGGTTGTGATATTGACAATTTTGCAGGTACGTACCATCATTACGAAAACTAGGGTGTTGCCATGGAAACGGTAAAAATGGTGCTTAAAATTAATGCTATGGTCCTCAAATTGGATATTTTGTTTCCTGGGGGTTTCATCATCATGTTAAACTGCATTTGAAGTTATTTTCTGATATTTGTAGGATAAAAAAATTAAAGTTTTACGTTATTTATATATTATTTTTACTATTTTTAATGTTCTCATTAATATTCATGAGTATGCAAATAAGGTAATTTAAAAAAACAAGTTGGAAATAAAAGCACAATGTCTTATCTTCCATTTGGCACCAATTTTATAGTTTTAGGACAAAAACTGGCTGTGATATGGGCGAATTTGTAGGTATGGGTCATCATGACGAAACCTGGGGGGTTGCCATGGAAACGGTTAAAATACACATAGCCTAAAAGAATTTAAGTTTGAGTACATTCGCGATTCTGATTCAGGACACTTTTCTGAACATTTTGGTACCCATGAAAAAAAGTCTAGGGGGGGGTGCACGGTAGGCACTACTGGCTCCCTGAGTAATTAGTTTCGCATTCTACCCTCTAATACACTGTGAGAGGTCATGACCTTAGGGTCCAGTCTATTGAAAACAAGTCACAAAACTCACTTTTGGCACATAACTTCCTGTCTTTTTTGTTTTTATCATTAAAACAACTTTCAAACACTGACAATGACTAGAATTAAGGAAATTGTGCCGGGGCCAATTCGAATATTTCGCTCCTCTACTGTTTACTGCTACCTTACCAAACCTTTTAAAAATTACAGTGCAGTTCAAAAAGTCCGATCCAAAACAGTCAATAATTTTAACTAATTAAATTTTAACATTGGACATTAGCTAAATGTCTCTTTTTGCATTGCTGCTTTTACTTTTGAAGGATCTACTACTTTCAGAATTAATGTACTTCACAAAAGCAGCTGTGAAGTGATTGTGGGGCGGCCATAAAGAGTTGCCTCTTACTTCATTCTCAGTTTTGTTATAATTTCTGACCCTTCAGGTTCATTAGTTTTGATGTCATTAGTTTTGAAAAATTGAATACTGCTTAAGCCGGTGCTAGTGGGCGTGAGTATTGTTGGATGTAGCTGAAATATAAATTGAAAATAAATGAAAAATGTAAGGAATTTTATTTTAAAAAACTCTGTCAAAGATTCAATGGAATAGAATTTTTGAACTGTAACATATAAATACATAGTCACATGATTTTCACCATGGTCACATGACCTTTGCAGCGCAGCAGCCAAAGAGGAGAGCTGTCAAAAAATTTTCAGTGTCGGTAAACTTCTAAATTTATGTTGATATACTATATTTTTCTGATTTGATTGAATAAAGTATTAAGTATTTTATCATTTTTAGCGTAGCTGCAGGAAAAATAGACTGTAATTACCTGTTTTTGTCGCATATTTCCCGTTCACAGTTATTGCGTGTTGTTATCAATATAAAGCACCGGTACACACAAATTGATGACGTTGTGCGCACTACCGTATGCGCATAAAACCCAAAACATTGAAAGGTTCGAATGCAAGGTGAGGTTCAATAAGAGGGAAGTGGATGATAATATAGATCGAAGGGAGAGTTTACTTGTAAAATATTAGCATTTCTCATGACATCCATCCGTTATCCTTGATATGCTTGTTATTACTTTTAAAAAATATCACAGTAATGCTCTGCAGCATGTAGATAAACTAGGTCACTGGCAGCAATTTGCATTTATGACGTCATACTCGAAGTTCGTGGTATCTAGATCAGAGGCTAATAATTTTATTAGCACTATCAATAAATATATTGTTTAGGGTACAACTGTTAAGAAAAACAAAAAAATAGTCGTTTCTGACCTTATAATGGCAGTCTGGTTGCAGATGAAGTGAGAGAAATGATAGAGGGTGATAGATCTAGAGTTCAATGAAAATTGACAAAATTTTGCGGATTTCAGGGGTTTGTGTGGTTTAAAGTGCATTTTCTTGGATTTTGTGTTTTAACTTACATAAATCGATCCATTTTAGCTATAGGAAATGTTTTTCAATAAGATACAAAAGTAGGTCAAACAGTTTCGTATGTTTACGGAAGCAGTGTGACGTAATGCGAATACCACGAGATTCGTGATACCACGACATTCGCGTATAACAGTATACAATATCCATCTATTCTAGGTCTCACAATCCTCAGTTGATTTTATATACAAAAACACTGTACCAAAACGGCGTGGAAGACTGAAGTACTGGGACATTCTGATCTGTGTCTACTCTGTTTGTATAGTGTGAAAATATGCTTAAATGATGGAAAGTGTCATTGTTTTCTCAAGAGTGGGTTTTGTCCATTTTGGACGCAATTATATCACGTTTGATGCATTAATTACCAACTCTGCGTTTTCTGTGACACATTCAAATTTATAGTATTTGCGAACCTCTGCAAATTTTTACTTTAATGGCGATTGTGCAAAAATCAGTGAGGTGTACAAACTTGTATTCATTAGTGTTTTAGCATTGCTCCTTGTTTGTTGAAATAGACGCTTTAATACAGTTTAAATATGTAGCGAGTCCGCTAAAGCGTATAGTAGATTTGCATAATCATTTTTTCCGAGATTTAATAATACAATGTAATCTGAAAAACAGTGACGTTTGATATCTTCTTTTTTTGAAGTTCAGAAACGAAAAAAGAATCATAATGTGAGAATAAGAATTTGTCAATCTGTATAATAAAAAAAAAATTGACCTGATTATAACGAAATTTTGTCAGAAGCATCAGTGGCTATGGGGAACAAAACTTTGTTCACATTATGACCCTGGGCCAAAAATGGCCCCGCCCAAGGGGTTATCAGTTTTTCATAGGAAAATCTTTAAAAATCTTCTTCTCTGAAACTGTAAGGCCTAGACCTTTGATATTTAGTATGAAGCATGATCTTATGGTCCTCTACAAAGATTGTTCAAATTATGACCCCTGGCCAATAAAATGGACCCAAGGGCTTATCAGTTTTTCATAGGAAAATCTTTAAAAATCATCTTCTCTGAGACTGTAAGGCCTAGACCTTTGATATTTGGTATGTAACTTGATCTTATGGTCCTCTACAAAGATTGTTCAAATTATGACCCCTTGGCCAAAAATGGCCCGCCCAAGGGCTTATCAGTTTTTCATAGGAAAATCTTTAAAAATCTTCTTCTCTGAAACTGTTAGGCCTAGACCTTTGATATTTGGTATGTAGCATGATCTTATGGTCCTCTACAAAGATTTTCAAATTATGACCCCAGACCAAAAATGGCCCCATCCAAGGGCTTATCAGTTTTTCATAGGAAAATCTTTAAAAATCTACTGAAACTGTAAGGCCTAGACCTTTTATGTTTGGTATGTAACTTGATCTAATGGTCCTCTACAAATATAGCTGTGGTTTGTAGTCGTCTGCAAAAAATATTCAACTTACGACCCTGACCACTGGGCGAAACTTAGCCCTGTCTCAGGGCTTATCAGTTTTTCATGGGAAAAATATAAAATATTATTTTTCTCTGAAACCATAAGGCTTAGACCTTTAATTAATGGCATACTGCTTTGCCTTGTGGTTCTCTACCAAGGTTGTACAAATGATTTCTTGTGGTCAAAAATGGCTCCGCCCCAGGGGTTATCTCAAGTGAGCGCTTCAGGGCCTCATGGCCCTCTTGTTTTACTTTTTAATCAAAGAGAAACAATTTTATCGACAGATCATCTATAAACCAGTATAAGATTGAAAACATGACAGCGAGAGAGTTTTGCCAAGAATGGCTTGAAAGATAAACCTTTTACATCTTTCAGGCTTCCACTCATGTAAGACATGTGCAGTCTAGTCAACACAAAACTGACTATGTCTATGTCTGACTGTACCACAAAATATGACAAGACCGACACAGTCTCTAGATCATTGATGAATTAGCATAGTTTATATTGATTTTAAGGCTGTTTTTAGAAAGTATTTTTTTAAAGAAAACAGTGCAAACGCTGATTAGAGGACTGCTTTCGGAAAATATGTACTTTTTCTGGTTTCTTGCATAAAAAGGTACATGTACTTCTTATGGTTAACTTAAAGTAAAATACACTTAATGACAATTTCATATTCAAAGGCTTGTGTTGAAAGTAGTATTTGTTTATTATAAAATGTTAAAGCAGAGATCAAAGGTCTTTATAAATACATTATATGGATTAAAAGAATCTGTCAAAGAAATATTTTTTTGTTTGACCCTCTGTTTTAGCTCACCTGAGCCGAAAGGCTCAGGATGAGCTATTGTGACTGCGATCCGTCCGTTGTCTGTCGTCCATCCACGTTTTCAAACGACATCTCCTCTGAAACTGCTGACCCGATTTTAACCAAATTTTGTCAGTGGCTAGGGGGAACGAAATGTTGTTCACATTATGACCCCCAGGCTAAAAATGGCCCGCCCAAGGGCTTATCAGTTTTTCATAGGAAAATCTTTAAAAATCTTCTTCTCTGAAACTGATAGGTCTAGACCTTTGATATTTGGTATGTAGAATGATCTAATGGTCCTCTTCAAAAGTTGTTCAAATTATGCCCCCCGTCCAAAAATGGCCCTGCCCAAGGGCTTATACGTTTTTCATAGGAAAATCTTTAAAAATCATCTTCTCTGAAACTGTAAGGCCTAGACCTTTGATAGTTGGTATTTAGCATGATCTAATGATCCTTTACAAAAGATTGTTCAATTTATGACTCCTGGGCAAAAATGGCCCCACCCAAGGGCTTATCAGTTTTTCATAGGAAAATCTTTAAAAATCTTCTTGTCTGAAACTGTTAGGCCAAGACCTTTAATATTTAGTATGTAGCATGATGTAATGGTCCTCTACAAAGATTGTTCAAATTATAACTCCAGGGCAAAAAATGGCCCCACCCAAGGGCTTATCAGTTTTTCATAGAAAAATCTTTAAAAATCTTCTTGTCTAAAACTGATAGGCCAAGACCTTTAATATTTGGTATGTAGCATGATGTAATGGTCCTCTACAAAGATTGCTCAAATTATGAACCCGGACCAAAATTGGCCCAGCCCTAGGGCTTATCAGTTTTTCATAGGAAAATCTTCAAAAATCTTCTGAAACTGTAAGGCCTAGACCTTTGATGTTTGATATGTAACATGATCTAATGGTCCTCTACAAATATGTGGCTTGGCATGTGGTCCTCCGCCAAGAATGTTCAACTTATGACCCTGACCTCTGGGTGAAACTTAGCCCCGCCTTGGGGCTTATCAGTTTTTCATGGGGAAAATATGAAACCGTAAGGCTTAGACCTTTAATTTTTGGCATACTGCTTTGCCTTGTTGTTCTCTACCAAGGTTGTACGAATGATGACTTCTTGGTCAAAAATGGCCCCGCCCCTTGGGTTATCTCAGGTCAGCGCTTCAGGGCCTCTTGGCCCTCTTGTTTGCAAATGACCCCCAGTTTTATTTCAAGGGGTCAAAAATGACCCCCAAAAATTAAAATCCAGAGAAAACACTGAAAGGTTAAAAAAATAAAAATGCTTAATTCACATGCACGAGGAGTCTTCTGGTCACAGCTTGCTTATAAAACAATGTTCTTGTAGACATGCCTACAGTTTCTGTCATAGCCAAAAAAAAATAAAAATCTGTTCATATATCATTATAAAAATGAATATTCATAACATCAATATTTCGAACATGAATATTCTTGGAGGTAAGGATTGAATTAATTTTATTATACCCCCCTTTTGAAAAAAAGGGGGTATATTGCCTTGCACATGTCGGTCGGTCGGTCGGTAGGTTGGTCGGTCGGTAGATCGATGGTTTCCGAATGATAACTAATAAATGACTTGGCGTAGGATCTTCAAACTTGCTGTGGTGGTTGGTCATGACAACTAGATGAACGCTATTGTTTTTTAGGTCACTAGGTCAAAGGTCAAGGTCACAATGACATTAACTGGTGAAATAGTTTCTGATCAATAACTGCTGAAGGGTTTGGCTTGGGATCTTCAAACTTGCTGTGGTGGTTGGTCATGACCACTTGATGACCCCTATTGTTTTTGAGGTCACTAGGTCAAAGGTCAAGGTCACCATGACCTTAACATGTTAAATGGTTTCCGATCAATAACTGCTGAAGGGTTTGGCTTGGGATCTTCAAACTTGCTGTGGTGGTTGGTCATGACCACTAGATGACCCCTATTGTTTTTGTGGTTACTAGGTCAATGGTCAAGGTCACCATGACCTTAACTGGTTAAATGGTTTCCGATCAATAACTGCTCAAGGGTTTGGCTTAGGATCTTCAAACTTGTTTAGGTGGTTGGTCATGACAACTAGATGACCCCTATTGTTTTTGAGGTCACTAGGTCAAAGGTCAAGGTCACCATGATCTTGTGAAATGGTTTCCAATCAATAACTGCTCAAGGGTTTGGCTTAGGATCTTCAAACTTGCTGTGGTGGTTGGTCATGACCACTAAATGGCCTGTATTGTTTTTGAGGTCACTAGGTCAAAGGTCAAGGTCACCATGACGTTAACTGGTGAAATGGTTTCCAATCCATAACTGCTGAAGGGTTTGGCTTAGGATCTTCAAACTTGCTGTGGTGGTTGGTCATGACAACTAGATGACCCCTTTTGTTTTTGAGGTCACTAGGTCAAAGGTCAAGGTCACCATGACCTTAACTGATGAAATGGTTTCAGAATAATAACTGCTCAAGGGTTTTGTTCGGATTTTTCAAACTTGCTGTGGTGGTTGGTCGTGACCACTAGATGACCCCTATAGTTGTTTAGGTCTAAGGTCAAGGTCACCAATCTATGACCTTAACTTGTGAAATTTTTTTAGATCAATAAATGATCAGTGGTTTGGCTTAGGATCTTCAAAGTAGTTGCCGTGTTGATTAGTCATGACCACTAGATGACCTCTATAGTTGAGGTCACTAGATCAAAGGTCAGGGGGTCTGGGGGGGGGGGGTATACATGTTTTACAAACATCTTGTTTATTCTAAATTCATATAATGTAAAAGCCTTTGTAAAATCTGTAGAGTCAGATCTATTATAATTTTATAAGCAAACAGAACATACCTGATCAGATGGTTCATACAGGAGCCATCTGATCTGGGTCTACTCTGCTAGCAAAGGCTGGAAAACTCTTTGCCAGATATAAGGTGCCATTTCAGACATTTGAAAACAGGTTTGACCCAGATTAGATGCTCCTGTAAGAGCAGTCTGATTAGGATCTCACTCTGCTCTGTTTGTTTATAGATCAGATTCTACAGTTTCTGCCATGGCTAAAAGTCCCTGTACTGTAGAAATCTACACCTTTACTCCATAAATATGCCTTCTACACCTTTGCTCCTTTATGATCAGGATCTACTCTGTTTGCTTATCAAATATTGTATTCTACAGTTTCTGCCATGGCCAAAACATCATGTCTTCATGTGTCATTATAAAAAAATAACTAATTAATTATAATATTGATGATGTTATTACTTCTCACATAAATGTTTGTGCAATAAAGCGATTACGCATATTCACAATTTCTTATATTTATTTTCATGAGGTACTTGGTTCTTGATTTTTCAGGCCTTTCTCGGTGCGGCGAGTCAACGAAGCTGAAAAATACTTCAAAGACCTACCTGTCCATCACCAAAACATGATACCAAACTTTATGGACCATCTAAACCAAATCAGGTGGGACATCAACATTTAAATTTTAACCCTTTACTCCATGAATGTTTGTGTAAGAAATAATGACAGCATGAATATTGATGAGAGGTTAGTATTTGGTATTTTATCTGTATCTCTGGATATCATAAATCATAAACAAACAGAGCAGACTTTGATTTATTGAGTAAAGAGTTAACCTCTTCTCTTATGTGAGTGCATTTTCACGCATCTACAAACAGAGTATACCAAGATCAGACGGCTCCTATAGGAGCCGTCTGATCAGGGTCTGCTCTGTTTGTTTATGGAGTAGTATAGATCTGATTGTTCAGCTTCTGCCTGAACCAAAATGTCCTGTGTCCATAAACTGATCAGTATTCATGATGTCATTATTTCTTACATGGATATACAACAGGGAAAGAAAGGGGTAACAGGGATATACAGCAGGGAAAGAAAGGGACAACGGGGAAAGAAAGGGGTAACAGGGATATACAGCAGGGAAAGAAAGGGGTAACAGGGATATACAGCAGGGAAAGAAAGGGGTAACAGGGATATACAGCAGGGAAAGAAAGGGGTAACAGCACAAACAAAAGGATATCTTCTCTTTAATATAGAAATACTCTTCAAAGCCTTGGGTATCTCTTACTAACTCTGCACTGATTGAATACTTATTTCAATTTTTATCATGGCAACATGTACAAGTGATTTTTTTTTTTACTTTAGAGTAAACTGTAGAATGTATATTGAGCATATCATTTAACCCTTTCCCTCATACAAACATGTTTTTCACGCATTTGCAAACAGAGTAGACCCAGATCAGATGGCTCCTAGAGGAGCTGTCTGATCAGGGTCTACTCTGTTTGCTAATAGAATTTGATAGAACTGTTCTTTGCTTTCTAAAATGTCTACAATGGTCCACCTTCCATAACTATTTTGTTAATGAATATTCAGTAGGTATTGAAATTTGGGCTAAATATAGAACAGGGAAAGGGTTAAGCAGACATAACAGACCCTGATCAGAGGCCTCTTGCAGAAGGCATTAACAGAGCTACATATAAACGTGCGTACACAAATACTAAAATCGTCATTTCTCCACCAAATCCTATGTTGTGATCACTCTTTAGAATTGTCTCTTCGAGAGGTCACAACCTAGGATTCGGTGGAGAAATAAGGATGTTACAATTGAAAATGTTTTAATTTACTCTGACACCTTATCTAGACCTCTGGGCATTAACAAAGGTGTCCGACGCATGCTTGGACTCACCAATGGAACACCCCACCCACCCAACCCCACCACCCCCACAAAAAATGTGATCGAAGTATGTAAAACTAGCCTAAAACTATCTATTTGAACCTTAAACCACTCTGAAAAACAAGAAAAAATGACCCGGAAATTTTTTTTTCCTATCGGGTCTATATAATTATGTATTGAAAGTTACCTAACTACGTCAGATCAGCGGCGGAAAATTCAACAGTCATGTTTTTCAAAGTCTTGCAGCAAAGCCAATTCAACACCGATTTCAATCATTTTGGTCTTGATCCGTTCCAAATTCCACATTATGGTGAAACACTATCTAAAAACATTAAACTTGTTTCACCATAATTTGCATTTTTGTTGAAAAGTTAAACGAATACAGATATTCTATATACTTCTCTGCATCCTGGCGGGAGTCAAATCGTTTCGCTCTAGCGTTTTTTCAAATTCGTGGTCTTGCAGTGACAAGACGGAGCAATATTTAAGGAAAGCTTAAACTGTGCTGCTTAATATATGGTATTTTGGAACGGATCAAGACCAAAATGATTGAAATTGGTGTTGAATTGGCTTTGCTGTAAGACTTTGAAAAACATGACTGTTGTATTTTGCGCCGCTGATCTGACGTAGTTCGGTACCTTTCAATACATATGATATATAGACCTGAAAGGAAATTTTTTTCCAGGTCGTGTTTTTCTTGTTTTTCGGAGTGGTTTAAGGTTCAAATAGATAGTTTTAGTTAGGCTTATTGAACATACTTCGATCACAATTATTTTTTTTTGGGGGGGGGGGGGTTCTATGGGTGAGTCCAAGCATGCGTCGGGCACCTTTAGGCATTAACAGGTACATTTATCTCTATTAGGGAAAGGGTTATGGCAGGCCACAAATAAGTCATGTCTTTATAACTGAATTTCTAAACTTTTCAATCTCACACAATTTAATTTGAAAGCATACCTGGAGCTTTTGACCGAGTACTTCGACCTTTGTCAGCACACTGGTGTTATTGGGAATTAACATCACTCGAGGGATTCCAGAGCGATGTTAACATTGTGTAGTGCACATGCAGCTGAGTGAAACTGCCCTTATTTGAAGAAACATCAAGCTATTGTGATCATGGGTCGTAGGCTTTGTTGTAGGTGTAGGTGTTGGTGTCATCGTCTGTGTGCAAAAACTTTAATGTAACAGATTAATCAAAATGTATAAGAGGTATCAAAATGGAACTTCATACGTGGGTAGATCTCATTGAGGAGAAGGACCTATAGAAAAACCATAACTCTTGCTTTCAGAAGTTTTGAGTTATTGCCCTTTAATTTTTTTTATACAGTGGACAAGCACCAAATCAGACGAGCTTTGGCGTCACATGCAGCTTTTGTTTTATTTTGATTTGAACGTTCTTATTCTCTGACCAGGGTGTGCATAGACCATAACTTTGAGATTATCCGAGCCATCATTAAAGATGCAGAGTTGCTGTTTGAAAACAAACAACATCAAGAGATCTGTGATGTAAGTATTAATTCAGTCTGAGTGCATGTGTAGAAGTGAGGCACGCAAACTGGAAATATCAAACCCTTTACTTCATGTATATTCTTAGAAATAATGACCTCATTAATATTTATTAACTGATTATTATGTCTCCCCTAATGTACTGTATAATATATTGCTTTTGTGCGCGGCATCCGTTTGTCTGTCAGTCCACCCTTCTGTCCAGTTTTAATTTGTCCACATGGTTTTAGCTCACCTGAGCTCAGCTCATGGTGAACTTTTGGGATACTTAAATGCCCGTCGTGCGTCGTCAATAATTTGCTTGTGAACAATCTAGGGGTCACAATTTTAGTCTAATCTTCATGAAACTTGGTCAGAATGATTGTCTTGATAAAATCTCGGGAGAGTTCGAAAGTGGGTCATGTGGGGTTAAACACTAGGTCAAATAGAAGGAAAATCTTGTGAGCACTCTAGAGGTTACATTTTATGCCCAATCTTCATGAAACTTGGTCAGAATGATTGTTCTAATAAAATCTCGGACCAGTTCAAATGTGGGTTATGTGCGGTCAAAAACTAGTTCACAAGGTCAAATAGTAGGAAAACCTTGTGAACACTCTAGAGGTCACATTTTAAGCCCAATCTTCATGAAACTTAGTCCGAATGATTGTCCTGATAAAATCTGACGAGTTCGAAAGTGGGTCATGTGAACACTCTAGAGGTCACATTTATGGCCGAATCTTCACTGACTGTTGATAAGTTTATCTGTTTGTCCCAACTTTAATGTTGGCAATAATTTTGCGCATACATACTTCAAAGTTTGCATGCATAAGTGTCATGCAATTAAGACTCAAATTGGTTCACAGTTTTTGCGAAATGGTAATGTTTGTCTGTAGAACCTGATTCTTTTTACATACAGATAAAGATAAAGCCACAGATTAAGATGTGTTCTCAAATACCAAAATTCTCAAATACTAAAATTCTCATTTCTCCACTAAACCCTATGTTATAACCACTCTTTAGAATCATCTCGAAGAGATGATTCTAAAGAGTGGTCACAACATAAGATTTAGTGGAGAAATACGGTAAAGAAGTTTTATTGTACACATCTAATGCATGTCATCTAGACCTCTGTATATTTAGAACAAAGAACCAACGAAGGCCATGATCCCATTAGTCGGAGACATGGATAAAGTGAAGACCACGCTGAAACAGTTCGTTCGGGACTGGAGTGAGTCCGGTGTGCAGGAAAGAGAGGCATGCTATGACCCGGTGATCGAAGAAATCGTGAAAAGATTTCCATCAGATACAGGGTCAGTCATATGTATAACAAAATGGACTTCAAAACCATTTTAGAAAGTACAGAAACAGACCTATCAAATTCCATTAGCAAACAGCTATTTAGGAGCCTTCTGATCTGGGTCTACCCTGTTTGCAGATGTGTGAAAACCAGTTTATATGAGGGAAAGGGGTAACTCTTCACCGTGTCAAATAGATAGCACATGGTATAGAGCCTCTAGGAGTAGATAGCACATGGTATAGAGCCACTAGGAGTAGATAGCACATGGTATAGAGCCACTAGGAGTAGATAGCACATGGTATAGAGCCACTAGGAGTAGATAGCACATGGTATAGAGACACTAGGAGTAGATAGTACATGGTATAGAGACACTAGGAGTAGATAGCACATGGTATAGAGACACTAGGAGAAGATAGCACATGGTATAGAGACACTAGGAGAAGATAGCACATGGTATAGAGCCACTAGGAGTAGATAGCACATGGTATAGAGCCACTAGGAGTAGATAGCACATGGTATAGAGACACTAGGAGTAGATAGCACATGGTATAGAGACACTAGGAGAAGATAGCACATGGTATAGAGACACTAGGAGAAGATAGCACATGGTATAGAGACACTAGGAGTAGATAGCACATGGTATAGAGACACTAGGAGAAGATAGCACATGGTATAGAGACACTAGGAGAAGATAGCACATGGTATAGAGACACTAGGAGTAGATAGCACATGGTATAGAGACACTAGGAGTAGATAGCACATGGTATAGTGACACTAGGAGAAGATTGTCTGCTTATAAAATTATATAGATAGGATTTTTCATTTTCTACTAATACTAAAATATTCTGTGGTCATATGCCATTATAGAAATTCATCTCTGAACTCTTTCCCTCATATAAACATGTTTTCACACATTTGCAAACAGAGTAGACCCAGATCAGATAGCTCCTTTTGGAGCCGTCTGATCAGGGTATGCACTGTTTGCTAATGGAATTTGAAAGATCTGTTTCCTTGCTTTCTAAAATGGCTACAATGTTCTTCCTTCCATATTTCATTATTACTATTTTGTCCATGAATATTCAGTAGGTACTGAAATTTGGACTGAATATAGAACAGGGAAAGGGTTGAATATGATCAAGGCTTAAGCTAGAGGGCGATTTCAAATTTTGGAAGAAAAAATTTCCTTAAATCTGCAGACATCTCCCTGTTTTGTGGTGAGGAAGAAGTTTATATGTATAGAACATATAGAGAGATACAAAATCAGGACCAAAACTTCTCTTCCAATCGCATCAAACCTCTACTTGATTTAGAATTCCAGCTGGAGCCCCAATGATGTCATATTTTCTTGCATAAATATTCAGCAGGGAAAGGACTAAACAAGTATCTGCTTTTACAGATAATAAATACAATTGTCATTTAGGCAAGGTTCTGCTGTAGTTCTGTGAATGCTTTGAGACAGTAGTTCAAGAAAGAAAGTATTTAACCCTTTCTCGCATATAGACGCTCCACAGGAGCAAATGCTCTATTTATCACAATGGTTTCAAAACTACACAATTCAGAAAATGCTCCTTTTTGGTAGATTTAATCAGAGGATGGAACTAAAAACAATCTATGAGGTAATGGGTCTAAAATAGCCTATGATTGAATAGGTTAAGATATTCAGGATTAGGCCTTACAAAATTTTGTCAATTTAGAATTGACCCAAATGGTTTTCTTGTGTTTATAAATACGCAACTTGTCTGTTTTTAGAAAGCCTTCGAATACACAGGGAATGTTTTCATCTGCAGTGATCCATCATCTGTCACCATACTGGTTCCCGGTGCTGGTCTAGGCAGGCTGGCATATGAGCTGGCAAAGCGGGGATACAGCTGCCAGGGCAATGAGTGGAGTCTCTTCATGCTTCTCTCCTCCAACTTTGTGCTCAATAAGTATGTTACCTTATTTTCTGGTCCTTTGGGATCATTAGTTTTGATGTTATTAGTTTTGAAAACTGAATACTGCTTAAGCCGGTGCTAGTGGGCGTGAGTACTGTTGCTCTTTTAATTACTACTCATAAACGGACTCGATAAAATCGAGTCTGCAATTTTCTCTTTTTGCATTTCTACTTTTGCTTTCGAAGGATCGCCCATTTTCGTAATATTTATATATATACATGTACACACACACACACACACACATGTATAGAAATGGACCAAGCACTTCTGAAAGTAGAAGGTTGAATCATTAATTCAACCCTTTACTCCATAATCAACCTTTCTGTGCCTTTTAAAACTAATATTTATTACCTGAATATTTAAAATGGTATACAGAATTGGATCTACGTGTATGTTATTTCATAGGCAAAGAGCGTACAGGAGCCATCTTATCTGGGTCTACTCTGTTTGCCAATGCATGAAGGGCGTACAGGAGCCATCTTATCTGGGTCTACTCTGTTTGCCAATGCATGAAGGGCTAATGGCATCATGAACAAGGGAATTTGTAGCATAGCAGGATCTCTAGAAATAAATCTATATGATTTGTTAGTCAAACAGAGCAGACAGGAACCCTCTGATCAGGGTCTACTCTGTTTGCAAAGATGTAATTGAGTAAAGAATTAAAAGCCTTGCTGTATATCGTAAATGTTTGGTGTTGAGGGACAGTAAAGATGATAGGTCACTTGGCCATTAACCCTTTCCCTCATATAAATGTGTTTTCACGCATCTGCAGACAGAGTAGATCCAGATTAGACGGCTCCTATAGGAGCCGTCTGATCAGGGTCTGCTCTGTTTGCTAATGGAATTTGATAGATCTGTTTCTATACTTTCTAAACTGGCTACAATTTTCCACCTTCCATTATAACTATTTGTCTATGAAAATTCGGTAGGTATTGAAATTTGAAATAAAAATAGAACAGGGAAAGGGTTAACTGCATAAATGCCCGATATGCCTTTAACACCTTTGCAAACAGAGAAGACCCAGATCACACAGCTCCTACAGGAACCATCTAATCAGGGTCTGCTCTGTTTGCTTTTAAAATGATAATCTGATTCTGCAGTTTGTGCCTTTGCAAAACGTTCATGTTTATATGTCATTATAAAAATTCAGCTAATTAATATTCAGAATGTCATTATTTCTTACATGAATATTCATCTAGATAATAAATGGTGTTCATGAAGGGTTTGACTTCGGGTTGATATGTGGTAAGTATTTCAAACAGTTTTGAAACGGTATCATCAGGATCCCAACAGTTCGACCTTCATGTATATGTGTGAAGGAAAAAACCTCCCTCATATATATGTGTGAAGGAAAAAACCTCCCTCATATATATGTGTGAAGGAAAAAACCACCCTCATATATATATGTGTGAAGGTAACAACCACCCTCATATATATGTGTGAAGGAAAAAACCTCCCTCATTCAGAACATTCATTTGAGAAGAATTTAGATCTTTTAAGGCAGGTAGATGCTTAATGCATGGTGAAAGTCTTGCATAAAGGAGCTTTCGGCTTGACTTTTCCTCTGCATTAAGCTACCATCGAAGGCTGTTACCGGTTAGAGTGTTCAGGAACTTACATTTTAAATACATAACAGTTTTAAAGGTAGCTAAATAATTATACATTGCATGTTAATTGTACTATATTTGTATTTTCTGTGTCAGATGCAGAGAAGTGAACTGTTTTACCCTGTATCCGTGGATTCACCAGTGGACCAACAATACGAATGCCGACCACCAGACAGAATCAATATCCTTCCCAGATGTGAACCCGGCTGACGTACCAGAGGGAGCCAACTTCTCCATGGCCGCAGGAGACTTCCTTGAAGTGTACCAGGACTCAGGTTAATCCTTTACTCCATAGCTTACTATGCCTTTCTTTGCAAACAGAGTAGACCCAGATCAGATGACTCCTATTGGAGTCATCTGATCAGGGTCTTCTCTGTTTGCTTAAGGGATAATATACATCTGATTCTACAGTTTCTCATATGGCAAATGTTACATGTGTTAATATGCTCTAGGGGCCTCCATGGCCGAGTGGTTATGTTCTACTGTGCGCGAAACAGTGCAATTAGTTCTGTGCACTGAAGAATCTCTGGGATCTTCCTTTACCTGTAATTAGCTGGACGTCGTGATATCACTGAAATAGTGTTAAAAGTTTAAAACCTAAGAAAAGTGATTTCAAAACTGGTTTCAAACTAAAAAAATCTAAAATTTTCCTTTTCTCTAGTTAATGCTCCTTTTCGGTATATTAATTATGTCTCCCCCCATATTTATATGGGGGAGACATATTGTTTTCGTGAGAGATGTCTGTCTGTCCGTCCGTCCGTCTGTCCGCACTCACCAAAGGGTAGTTATGTGACTTTTTCTAACTAGTCCCACAAGTAAAATCATTAACCTGGCCATCTCTTGTGACATTAACCTGGCCATTTCTTGTGACATTAACCTGGCCAGTTGTGGGACATAGGGTTAGGGTTAGGGTTAGCTTCCAGATCATTCTTTTCCAAAGTTAGAGCCAAAAATAGTTTTTCTTGTGGGACTAGTCACACAAGAAAAGATCAAAGGAAAAAGTCACACAACTACCCATTTGTTAGTACGTCCGTCTGTGTCCGTCCGTCCGTCTGTCCGTCTGTCCGTCTGTCTGTCACACTTTTTGTCCGGACAATAACTTCAATATGCCTGATGCCAGTTGATTGAAACTTCATATATGGAAAGAGCATAATGAGAGGAAGTGTCATGCACAAGGTCCATAACTCTGGCTTCACTAATATTGGAGTTATTGCCCTTTGTAAAAAAAAATCACACTTTTTTGTCCGGACGATAACTCCTACATGCCTGATGCCATTGGATTGAAACTTCATATATGGAAAGAGCATAATGAGAGGAAGTGTCATGCACAAGGTCCATAACTCTGGCTTCACTAATATTGGAGTTATTGCCCTTTGTAAAAAATATTATAATTTTTTGTCCGGACAATAACTTCAATATGCCTGATGCCATTGGATTGAAACTTCATATATGGAAAGATCATAACGAGAGGAAGTGTCATGCAGAAGGTACATAACTCTGGCTTCACTAATATAGGAGTTATTGCCCTTTGTAAAAAAAAATCACACTTTTTTGTCCGGACGATAACTTCTATATGGCTCATGCCATTGGATTGAAACTTCATATATGGAAAGATCATAACGAGAGGAAGTGTCATGCACAAGGTCCATAACTCTGGCTTCACTAATATTGGAGTTATTGCCCTTTTTAAAAACAATCACAATTTTTTGTCCGGATGATTACTCCTATGTGACACATGCCATTGGAGTGAAACTTCATACATGGAACAATCATAATAAGAGAAAGTGTCATGCATAAGATCCTTAACTCCAGCTTCAATAAATTTAGAGTTATTGCCCCTTGTACATTTGTTTAATTCTTTCTTGTCCGGACGATAACTCCTACATGGCTCTTGCCATCGTATTGAAACTTCATATATGGAAAGAGCATGATGAGAGAAAGTGTCATGAACAAGGGCCATAATTCTTGCTTCAATACTTTTGGAGTTATTGCCCTTTGTTACATTTTTTGGCCGATCAATAACTCCTATTGACTGATGCTATTGGAATGACGTTTTATTTTTGGAAAGAGCATGATGAAAGTAAGTGTCATGCACAAGGGCCATAAATCTGGTATCAGTATTTTTGGAGTTATTAGCTGTTATCATTTTCTTCTTGAAAAATGTAGTGTGGAAAACGCATAATGAGGGGAAGTATCATTCGTCAAGACCATAACATTTTTAGTGATTTCCCTTTACATATTGTTTTTATTAGAGGGGAGACATCCGTTTTTTTGACAAAAACCTCTAGTTTAAAAAGGTTGCATCTAAAAATAGACTAGGGGAGAAAAGGAAGTATTCAGAATTGTGTAGTTTTGAAAATTTTGTGATAAATTGAGCATTTGCTCCTGTGGAGCAAATGCTCTATTTATCACAATGGTTTCACAAAGTGACTTTTACATAAGCGTCAAAAGGCGTCAATATGTGGGAATGGGTTAAATTCCTTTCTAAGGCATACAATACTTAACAAAAAGAAGTTGTTCATCACAACAAATCATAAACATTAATGACACATGAAAATTTCAAACTTTTCAAATTATAATCAGAGCTCCAGATAAGATGCATAAATTTAAACATTTTCAACAATAGTTCCTTTGTTTCTCCACAAAATCCTATACCGTGACTACTCTTTAGAATTGTCTAGAAGAGAGTGACTGTGACCATTCTAAAAAGTGGTCACAGTGTAGGTTTTGATGGAGAAATGATGATTTTAGTATTTAGGTATGCATCGTTATCTGTAGCATAGTGTAATGAAAGCTTGAAATATCTGTTGAATGGGGAAAGAAAAGAGAAATGAAAATGAGAGGAACAGGGTGATATGATTGGAACAAAAATTGAAAATCTGAGGCTGGTACAAACCATTTCATGTGAATAATAAATTGTCCAGTTGAGTAGATCATGTTTTGGACTGAGCTATCTTTTCTACATTTTCAGAATCTTGGGATTGTGTAGCAACGGTGTTTTTCATTGATACAGCCCACAATATCATAGCATATATAGAAAGAATCTACAAAATCCTAAAGCCTGGTGGATATTGGGTCAACCTAGGTAAATAGCTTTATCTTTTGATGGCCAGCCCCTTATTTCATGAATATTTATGTAAGAGATAGTTTGTGAATGTTATAACCCGTTATTCCATAAATGGTGCCTTTCTACAACTTTGCAAACAGAGCAGATCCAGATCAGACGGCTCCTAAAGGACGGTACGTCTGATTAGGGTCTACTCTGTTTGCTTATGATATGATACAGATATGATTCTACAGTTTCTGTCATGGCTAAAAGTCCCTGTGTGTCCCCATAACAATTTATCTGATTAATAATCATAACATCTTTATTTCTTGCATGAATATTAATGGAGGAAAGGGTTAATTAGCTAAGTTTCTATGATAGCCAGTGAACAAGAGACTTTGTTTTACTATTTCAGAAACTTTCGATTCAGATTTTTAGCTTTCTGTTTTTCAAAGAGCCATTGTGGTAAATCGGGTATCCATAGTGTTGTAACAAAGAATCATATCTATATTGTGTCATAAACAAACAGAGCAGACCCTGACCAGTCTTATCAGGGTCTACTCTGTTTGCAAATGCGTGAAGAGGCATGAATATGAGGTGAATAGTTAACCCTTTACCTGATAAGAAATGACATCTCCTATTTGTTTTATAGTGGAATATGGACTCGTGAGTGTTTGTCCAGGGTACAGACACCTCCTATTTGTTAGCTCACCAGAGCACTTTTGTGCTCAGAGTGAGCTTTTGTGATCACTTGATGTCCGGCGTCGTCCGTTGTGCGTCGTCGGGCGTTAACAATTTGAACCTTTAAAAATCTTCTCCTCTGAATCTACAGGGTTCTCAGCTTTCATCTTTGGTACATAGCATCATCTTTAGGTCCTCTACAAAAGTTATATAAATTTTGCCCCTGGGGTCAAAATTGGCCCCGCCCCAGGGGTGCCTTGTTTTCTATTGAAATATATAGTAAAACTTTGAAAATCTTCTCCTCTGAATCTCAAAATTGGCCCCACCCCAGGGGTAGCCAGTTTTGAATAGAAACATATAGTGACAACTTTGAAAATCTTCTCCTCTGAATCTACCGGGTTCTCAGCTTTCATATTTGGCACATAACATCATGTTCAGGTCCTCTACAAAAGTTATATAAATTATGGCCCTGGGGTCAAAATTGGCCCCGCCCCAGGGGTAGCCAGATTTCATTAGAAACATATAGTGAAAACTTTGAAAATCTTCTCCTCTGAATCTACAAGGTTCTCAGCTTTCATATTTTGGCACATACCATCATGTTCAGGTCCTCTACAAAAGTTATATAAATTATGCCCCTGGGGTCAAAATTTGCCCCGCCCCAGGGGTAGCCAGTTTTGAATAGAAACATATAGTGACAACTTTGAAAATCTTTTCTTCTGAATCGACAGGGTTCTCAGCTTTCATATTTGGCACATAGCATCATGTTCAGGTCCTCTACAAAAAGTGTATAAATTATGCCCCTGGGGTCAAAATTGGCCCCGCCCCAGGGGTGGTCAGTTTTCAATAGAAACATATAGTGAAACTTTGAAAATCTTCTCCTCTGAAACTGGAAGGTTCTCAGCTTTCATATTTGGCACATAACATCATGATCAGGTTCTGTGCAAATGTTTTATATATTATGCCCTTGGGGTCAAAATTGACCCCGTCCCAGGGGTGACCATTTTTGTATAGCTGACTGCAGATTAGAACAATCAGATCCTTTACTGGTCACTGATAATTAGGTCAAGCAGTATACTGCAGACAGGTGCACTCACTGTGTATTAGCTTGGAGTGCTGTGGCTTACAATTATGTGGGGTAGAGTTAGTCATTTCTTAACCCTTTAGACCATGAATGAATATTCATGTAGGAGATAATGCCATCATGAATATTAATTAACATAATTTCTATTGTGGATGAATAAGCAAAAACTGTGACCTGATAAATACTAGAATCAGAACTATATCATGTCAAAAGAAAACAGAGCAGACCCTGATCAGCCATCTGATCTTGGTATACTCTGTTTGCCAAGGGGTTGAAATGCCTATTTATGGAGGAAAGGGTGTTAACAACACCATTATTCTCCCTATAGAAACATGTAGTGAAAACTTTGAAAATCTTCTCCTGAAACTGGAAGGTATTCAGCTTTCATATGTGACACACAGCATCATGTTCAGGTCCTCTACCAAAGTTATAAAAATTATGCCCCTGGGTTTAAAATGACCCTGCCCAGGGCTGGCTAATTTTCTATAGAAACATGTAGTGAAAACTTTGAAAATCTTCTTCTCTGATTGTCTGGTGAGCGATATCAGGGCCTTTCAGGCCCTCTTGTTTTATAGTGGCATATGGACTAGTGAATGTTTGGCCAGGGTACAGACATCTCCTATTTGTTTTATAGTGGAATATGGACTAGTGAATGTTTGGCCAGGGAACAGACACCTCCTATGTGTTTTATAGTGGCATATGGACTAGTGAATGTTTGGCCTAGGTACAGACATCTCCTATTTGTTTTATAGTGGAATATGGACTAGTGAATGTTTGGCCAGGGAACAGACACCTCCTATGTGTTTTATAGTGGCATATGGACTAGTGAATGTTTGGCCTAGGTACAGACATCTCCTATTTGTTTTATAGTGGAATATGGACTAGTGAATGTTTGGCCTAGGTACAGACATCTCCTATTTGTTTTATAGTGGCATATGGACTTGTGAATGTTTGGCTAGGGTACAGACACCTCCTATGTGTTTTATAGTGGCATATGGACTCTTGAATGTTTGTCCAGGGTACAGACTGTAATACAGTTGAACTTCGATATCTCAAACTGCAAGGGTCTATACAAAATTTTCGAGATGACAGACATTCGAGTTATCGGATTTCTAATCTGGACAATTTCTCAAGTTGGCAGCTTAATGCTTGTGTAAAGTAATGCTGAAAGCTTGTGCAGGAGCTTTCAGCATTAATTTGCACCTGCATTAAGCTGTCATGTGTGTTTCTAGATATCTATAGTGATACATTTTTAAGAGCAATTCTGTATTGTAAGTTTTGGAAGGAAAAGGCTTTTTGTTTGATTTGTCCCCAATTTCGAGTTAACTGAATGTGAGATATCGAAGTTCAACTGTATAGTTATATCAGTTCATTAGCATACAGCCAGATGACACTTTCAAAAATTGTCATATCTGAGTCTACTCCCATTTGAAAAAGTGATATAGAGAATCTTTTAAGATCACATGTTCCTAAACGAGCCTTAGAAAATGTCATTAAGCGAGCCTTGGTGAGTTTAATAACATTTTCTTGGTGAGTTTAGGAACATGTGATCAAAAGACAACGAGCATCAGATTCTTTTTCTCACATATCAATAGAAGTATATTTTCGCCGTTTAAATGACATGTAAACATAGGTTTCCATGGTTTGACGTTATATATGATGTATGATGTCATATATGTTCTAAAGTATTCTTACACATGTTACAGATAAGGGAATCTTAACCTGTTGTTCTAACTCAGAGATAAGAGAAGGTATGTGAGAAAAAGGTGTTTCTTTCAGGAAAAACACTTTAACCCTCATAGACTATTTTTATACCCAATCTCTTTGAATAAACCTATTGAAAAGGAGTATGTACTTGGAAAAAAGGAAAATTGTAGAATTGTGTAGTGTTGAAACCATCCTGATAAATATTTATCATTGGTTGCAAAAAGTGCCTTTTACAGAGGAGTCAGAAGGCATTGATATGAGGGAATAGGTTAATAAATAAATGTCTGGTCATTCAAAACAAACCTATTTAATCCATCCCCACATATTGACACCTTTTGGCAAATGCTCTATTTATTTATCAAAATGGTTTTAAAACTACACATTTCTAAGCCTTTTCCTTTTCTCTAGTAAATGCTCCATTTCAGTAGATTTATTCAAAGAGGTTGGGTCTAAAAATAAACTTTTAGGGAATGGGTTAACCATTTAAACTTAGGCATCATTTTCTGACATATGTCTGTCTGTTTCTCTATCTGTCTGTCTCTCTGTCTGTCTCGGTTTTTGGCACACTTTTATCGTCACACTTGTTTGTCACACTAACACATGACACATACATTCTTTCAAACACTCTTTTTATTTTCTATTTACAGGTCCTCTCCTCTATCACTATTCAGATGTTCCGAATGAAATGTCCATTGAACTGAGTTATGAGGATGTGAAAAGTGTTATTAAAAAAGTTGGATTCGAATTTGAGGTTGGTGATTTTCTCCTATGTTTTTTTAAGGAAATATAAAGAATATATAAAAACGAATATATAAAAATTGTCAAATATAAAAAAATTAAATCTTCTCATCAGAATTTTTGAAAATTTGCATCACCATCTTTTTCATTTTGAACTCAGATTCAAAGAATAGTGGAGCTTTCCTACTTGCCCCCGCGTCAGCATCTGTGTCAAAATAAAGTTTTGAAAGTTAGAACACTTGTTCACCATCGCATGCTTCATCTGTAGGCAAGAGTACATAACTCTGTCAAGCATATGGTCAGAATTAAACTTAGAATGTTTGGTTAAACTTTTTGTTAATGGTCACTTATTTACATAACTCTTTGAAATAAAGCGTTGAAACTTTGAACACTTGTTCACCATCACAAGCTTCATCTGTAGGCATGAGTATGTAACTCTATCAAAGATATTGACAAAATTATGCCCATTTTTAACTTAAATGTCATTATATTTTGTCTAGAAATTTCACCTTCGTTTGTTTTGTTCTTTGATTGGATACCATGCAATGAATTTACAGATGTCACTAAATTTGACCACAAGTTACTTCCCTTGCCATGTGCAATGAAAAGATTCATTAGATTGGCAAGCTCTTAGAATAGTATACTGAGATGGAGGATATTGACTGAACTTTGCTTCTTTTTAGCTCGTCTGTTTCGAAGAAATCATGATTTATTGTCGTAAGTCCGGCGTCGTCATCGTTGTCGCCGTCATCATCCGAAATCTTAACATTGACCACAACTGCTTCAATTTTTCATTTACCACCTTCATTTTTGGTATGCATGTTCATCTTGACAAGGCATATCCACACATACCAAAATGATAACATACGAACTTTCGCACCCGCTTGCGCTGCTGTTGTTTTACTTAGGTTTTTATTTACTGTCCACTTATTTACCTAATCCTTTGGGATAAAGCTTTGAAATTAAGTAACTTGTTTAACAACACAAGCTTCATCTGTAGGCAGCAGCCCATAAATATGTCAATCATTTTAATAGAAGTATTGCCTTTTTTAAAATGTAGGTTTTTCTTTTTAAATATTGTAGAGATATCCAACGTCTTGAATACTACTGAAGATATTTCACTGCGACTTTGAATACTTGCTTCTAGTATTATTACACACCATTTTAATCCACTCTCAAGCATTTTTACACTAACAATACTATGAATAGTCGAGCTTGTGGTCCTCTGACAACTGTTGTTTGCTCCGAAATAACTATACAAGAATAATACTTGGTTGGTTTTCTTCCATTTTGCTTAACCCTTTCCCTATTCTATGTTTATTACAAATTTCATTACCTAGTGAATATTCATGGACAAGTTAGTTATAATTGAATATGGAAGGTGGAACATTGTAGCAGTTTTATAAAGTATAGAAACATATCTTTCAAATTCCATTAGCAAACAGAGCATACCCTGATCAGACGGCTCCTATAGGAACCGCCTGATCTGGGTCTACTCTGTTTGCAAAGGCATGAAAACACTTTTGTATGAGGGAAAGGGTTAACCCTTTACTATATGACCGTTCATGTACAAAAATAATGAGATCATGAAGATCAATTAGATTAATTGTTAAATAGCCTCTGGATACAGGACATTTAGGCCATGGCAGAAGCTGTAGAATCATTATACATGTATATATTGTTATAATCAAACAGAGCAGTCACTGATCAGATATCTCCTATAGGTCTTCCTCGGTCTTCTCTGCATGAGAATGCGTATTTATAAAGTAAAGGGTTAATTAGATAATCAATGGCGTCAAGTTCCAAACTGTTTGACACTCTGACAATGATTGTTTGACTAGAAATTGAAGAAAAATGTAGAATTGACACGGGTGACAATATTTGCAGACAATAATTGTAAAACTCGCCTTGTCTATAATGTACCTTTTCGGTAGATTTATTCAAAGACGTTTTGTCTAGGTATAGTATGGGAGAGTTTCAGTTAACCCTTTGAATGTTGAATATTCAAAGTGGAAAGGCCCATAATTGTTAAACACATTCCTTCATAGGCAATTTATAGATCTTACCTTTTTGAAAACATCTATCGAAAAGGAGTATTAAATAGAAGAAATGATTTTTTTAGAATTATGTTGTGTTGACCCCAATTGTGTAGTGTTGAACCCATTGTAATAAATAGAGCAAATTCTCTATTTATCACAATGGTTTATAGAAAGTGACTTTTGCAGAGGTGTCAAAAAGCGTCAGTATGAGGGAATGGGATAACTGCCATTTGTTTTATGTGATTTGCTGTCAACGTCAAATTCAGTCTGAAAGGCTTGTACATGCATGTATTGGAAATTGGAATATTATGAATGACAAACAGTGCCCTCTAGTAGCTCCTTGAATGACAAACATTGCAGACCCTGGTAAAATGAATCCTTTAGGAGCACTCTGCATGACACAAAGTGCCTGGTCAGAGGACTTTCCTTGGGGCCCCTTGATCTGGGTCGACAATGTTTTCAAATACCAATCATTCTGTTTTCCGCCATCAGAGGGTGAACTTTTGTTATTGTATTTCAGAAAGAAGAACAGAATATTAAGTCATCCTACACCCAGAATCCAAAGTCCATGCTCCACTACTCATACGACAGCGCCTTCTTTGTCGTCAAGAAACCCTCATGATAATCCAATGTGTTCCCATGGCAACATGTTAAAATCTCTTATTCCATGTTTGAACTTTGTTTAACAGACTGCCAGGCTAGGCCTAGAATTGTTTTATGGCGGTATTATACAGGATGTATTGCCAGAGCTACAGATAATAGTGCATACCCAAATACTTAAATCGTCATTTCTCCACCAAGCCTTATATTGTGACCATTCTTTAGAATCGTCTCTTCGAGACGATTCTAAAGAATGGTCACAGTATAGGGTTTGGTGGAGAAATAAAGGAGCTAGTGTTGAAAATTTACGCATCTTATCTGGACCTCTGTATTGCTAATAAAGCTAGATGGTAATACTTGAAATGGGCCATGTTTCAGTCTTTTCACTTTAATCCTTTACCTGTTCAGTATTCATGTAAGAAACAAGGTCATCATTGATATCTATTAACTGAACTTTTTATAATAGTACATCAACACAGCAATGTTTTACCTTGGCAAAATCTATATAATTCCATATGCAAATTGAGCAGATCCTGATCAGACAGCTCTTATAGGTGCAATCGGATCTGGATCTACTCTGTTTTCAAAGGCGTGAAACAATTTATATGAAGGAAAGCGTTAACCCTTTCTACTCCATGAGTATTCTTGTAAGATATGATGACGTCATGTAAGATATGATGACGTCATGGATACTAATATCCATTTATTTTTATGCTGGCGAATGAACACAGGAATATTCGGCCCTAGCAGAAACCGTAACTGTAGGGTCCAATATATATAATGTCAAAAGCAAATTGAGCAGACCATGATCACACAGCTCCTACAATTACTTGGTGTTTAAATGCAAGTAGGTCGGTGGTAGTCTACTTGGATGCTCTTCTGTCCATAGAACAATGCAATTTGTTCAGTGCATGGTAAAACCTCTGGGGTTTCCCTCCACCTGTAATTAGCTGGGCGTTGGAATGTGTCTGAAATAATGGTCACTGTTTACCACATACAGAGCTACAGATAAACATGCATACTCACATATTAAAATTGTCATTTCTCAACCAAGCCCCGTGTCGAAGAAGATACTCTAAAGAGTGGTCAGCACAGGGTATGGTTGAGGAATAAAGAAGTTATTCTCGAAAATGTTTAAATATATGCATCTGGTCTGGAGCTTGTTCTCATAAACATCTTTTCACACATTTGCAAACAGAGTTTATCCAGATATGACTGCTTCTGTAGAATCCACTTAATCATGGTCTACTCTGTTTGCTTATGATATAGATCCACTTAATCATGGTCTACTCTGTTAGCATATGATATAGATCCACTTAATCATGGTCTACTCTGTTAGCATATGATATAGATCCACTTAATCATGGTCTGCTCTGTTAGCATATGATATAGATCCACTTAATCATGGTCTACTCTATTACCATATGATATAGATCCACTTAATCATGGTCTACTCTGTTAGCATATGATATAGATCCACTTAATCATGGTCTACTCTGTTAGCATATGATATAGATCCATTTAATCATGGTCTACTCTGTTAGCATATGATATAGATCCACTTAATCATGGTCTACTCTGTTAGCATATGATATAGATCCACTTAATCATTGCTTATGATATAATGTAGATCTGATTCTACAGATTCTGCCTGAGCAAACAGGTAATTTGTTTACCTGGGGATATATGCCATTATAAAAATATTCTAATTAATATTCATGATGTCAGTTCAAGAGGAATAAGCAACAGGTTAAAGTATTTGCAGTTAAAGCAAACTGAAACATTGGTAAGAGTAACAAATTTAAATTTTCACCAACACGTCTGAATATTTGGACTATCATTTACTCAAGGAATTATGGTTTGACTCAATTAGTGAAAACAACTGAGAGTTTCCACTCAATTGAAATCATTCTTTATCTGTTCCTCTGTGTTATCATATGGACACCATATGTGGCTTCAATTCTCTAGTTTCAAGGCAACTTACAAATTACTATGAGATAGCTTCAAGTCTTCAAATTTCTAATCTAAACAATTTGTCAAGTTCACAGTTTAATGCAGGTCAAAAGTAATGCCGAAAGCTTCTGTAGGGGCTTTCAGCATTACTTTGACCTGCATTGAGCTGGAATATTTGTTTCCTTATATGCATAGTGATACCTTTTGGAATTTTTTTTTAGAAGGACCGAATGTTTAGGGTCTGGGGTGCATGAGTAGTGTTGCACTTTTAATTACTACTTATGGACAGCCTCAAATAAACCAAGTCTGCGATTTTCTCTTTTCACATTGCTACTTTTGCTTTCAAAGCATCCCACTTTCAGAATTTTTACTTTAAGTTATCCCAAAGTTTGACCACTGTGAATATTTCCCTGTCGAAATATACCCATAGTTGTGTCGTCTCTTGTGGATAGATGGAAATCTAACCTTTACTATGGCATGGGTGGATCATGATCAGGGGCTTTCTGGTCTGGATCTACTCTGTTTGCTAAAGCATAAGGGACTGTCTTGTAAAAGGCTGATACCCCACTGAGTATGTATTCTATATTCAGATTTAACCTATAAAACTTGTGAGCTCATTTGCATAATAAACATTTTACCTGATGAATGTTCATTAAAGAAATATAAGCCATCAGGTCTGGGTCTACTCTGTTTGCAAAGGCATGAAAAAGCCTTTCTATGAAGGGAAAGAGTTAAGAAGTTATAAACATCTTGAATATTTATTAGTTGAATTACATAAACACTGAAAGTATTAGCCATGGCAGATTTGCATACTGTGAGCAAGCATGGCAGACCCTTTTTGGCAACATATCTTTGTTTTAACTTCATAAACAAGGTGAGACAACATCTGTTTGTTTGAACTTGTTATCATATCTAATGCTATAAACAATGTAAGACAACATCTGTTTGTTTGAACTTGTTATCATATCTAATGCTATAAACAATGTAAGACAACTTCTGTTTGTTTGAACTTGTTACTATCTCTTACACCTTAACCCTTCGCTTGCTATTCACGTCAATATACCTACCTGTAAATAGTGAAGACCCAGATGAGACAGCTCCTGCAGGTGCTGTCTCATCAGGGTCTGCACTATTTACAAGTTGATTGTGCAACCAGTGCACTCCACAGCAGTGATTGCACAGCGAAATACTTGTACACAGTGAAGATACGTGTAATTATACAACAGGGCATGGGTAAAGAAGGAGAAATATATTTTAAAATTCAGCAAGCGAAGGGTTAAAACAATGTAAGGTAGTTTTTGTTTGTTTGAACAACATCCAAATTATCCCTAGTTTTCTTGGAAACAAGAGATTATGAAATCATATCTACGTGGCCGTATCCGGTAAAATCGTAAAAAATGGCATTGTAAACATTAGTTCACAAGTTCACATACAGTTAACCCTTTCCTCCAGATTCAGATTCAAATTTTATTTAGAGTCGGTTTGATAATTACAACATGTAAACATTAGCTATGTATAGCTATTGACTGACATAAACATACAAATTTAACAATTACAGTAATAAAATTTATAAACTGAAAATTTCTGAAAACATAAAAGCAATTAAACATATTCATATACATATGTTAAAGGGAAGAACTCTCTGTAAATTGAGCTTATAGCTCTAAGAGGCGGTAAACAATTTCTCTTAAATATTTGAACATTCCATATATCATGACTTCATTAAAAGTACTCTCTTAAAATCATATTGTGTTAAAATACAAATTGGATTGTTTAAGAGTATATCACAGACAATTCTTACCATAAATTAGCATATTCAACAAAATAAATAAATTTGCATTCAACAGCAAAGAAGATGAGCAAAAGCATCAAGCAAATAGCCATCAATAAATAAACCAGAGCATAAATATTCAATGGCACATAGAGTTGAAATCATTAATTGATTGTATATAGAAATGCCTTTAGTGAACAGAGCAGATCATTCCCTGGCTGCACCCATATGAGCTGCCTGGTCGGGATCCTCACTGTCTCTCATCAAGTTTTAATTGATTTGCAAAGCTTTGAATATCGGAATAGTTAAATACGAGAATATATATTTATGAAAATTTATGAATATTTAACATGGAGTGGATTGAAGAAAACAGAGACATATATCATCAGCATAAGCAACAGCAAGCATAAATAAAAACAGTTTAATAACTAGCACATAGTAAGGGGTTGCTCACACTAAGACATGATAAACAAATTAAGAAGAAGCATAATTGCGATAAAAAAAAATTAAAAAGCAAACAAACAAACATCACAGGGGTCATGCTGGAGTAACTAAAAATTTATGTAACATCAGAACAGAATGCTTCTATAATGGCATATATACACACGGTAATATCATCAGCTTCAGTCTCACACTTGGTTTATTTTGCATGTCATTTCATTAACGTGGCCAGCGTATCAAATAGATTGAATCCTGATGAGACACTCGGCGTCTCATCTGGATCCAAACTATTTTCATAAGTAATCAGTCATCCACCCCAACAGGCTAAATCTTAATTCCACTGATTGATTTTCGTCAAGGGTTTAGCTGATGCATTCCATAAATACACCTTTCTATGCCTCTGTAAAAATCACTTTATGAAACCATTGTGATAAATAGAGCATTTGCTCATATAGGAGCAAGTGTTTTATTTATCACAATTGTTTCAAGCTGCAAAATTCTAAAAGTTTCCTTTTCTCTTGTTAATGCTCCTTTTTGGAAGATTTATACAAAGTGGTTAGATCTAAAAATAGCCTATGAGGGAATGGGTTAAACCCTTTCCTGTTGAATACGCCTGTAATAAATAATGGCATCATGCTTCTATAATGGCATACAATGTATATACACAGGGTAATATCACCAGCTTCAGTCTCACACTTGGTTTATTTTGCATGTCATTTCAATAACGTGGCCAGCGTATCAAATAGATTGGATCCTGATGAGACGCCGAGTTACTCGGCGTCTCATCTGTATCCAAACTATTTGCATAAGTTATCAGTCATCCACCCCCAACAGGCTAAATCTTAATTCCACTGATTGATTTTCGTTTAGCTGATGCATTCGTCAATTTTTAACGACTAGTATAAACTGGTTAATTGAGAAGCACTGTGATGGATAATGTTCTGTTAACTCTTTTCCTCCTAGACTATGAAATAAGGAAACTAGAGGTTTTTGTCACAAAAGCGGATGTCTCCCCTCTAATAAAAACAATATGTAAAGGGAAATCACTAAAAATGTTATGGACTTGATGATTGATACTTCCCCTCATTATGCGCTTTCCACATCACATTTTTTAAAAAGAAAATGATAACAGCTAAAAATTCTAGAAATATTGACACCAGAGTTATGGCCCTTGTCCACGACACTTACTTTCATCATGCCCTTTCCATAAATGAAATGTCGTTCCAATAGCATCAGTCGAACAGGAGTTATTGATCGGACAAAAAATGTAACAAAGGGCAATAACTCCAAAAGTATTGAAGCCAGAGTTATGGCCCTTGTTCATTACACTTTTTCTCATCATGCTCTTTCCATGCATGAAGTTTCAATACAATGGCAAGAGCCATGTAGGAGTTATCATCCGGACAAGAAAGCGTTAAACAAATGTACAAGGGGAAATAACTCTCAATTTATTGAGGCCAGAAGGACCTTATGCATGACACTCTGTTATCATGATCTTTCCATGTCTGAAGTTTCAATCCAATGGCATGTGCCATATAGGAGTTATCATCCTGACAAAAAATTGTGATTTTTTAACAAAGGGCAATAACTTTAATATTAGCTAAACAAGAGTTATGGACCTTAAGCATGACAGTTTCTCTTATCATGATCTTTCCATGTATGAAGTTTCAATCCAATGGCATGAGCCATATAGGAGTTATCGTCCGGACAAAAAATTATGAAAAAACATTACAAGGACAATAACTCCATTATTAGTGAAGCCAGAGTTATGGACCTTGTGTATGACACTTCCTCTTGTCATGATCTTTCCATATATGAAGTTTCAATCCAATGACATGAGCCATATAGGAGTTATCGTCCGGACAAAAAATTGTGATTTTTTTTACAAGGACAATAACTCCATTATTAGTGAAGCCAGAGTTATGGACATTGTGTATGACACTCCCTCTCGTCATGATCTTTCCATATATGAAGTTTCAATCCAATGGCATGAGCCATATAGGAGTTATCGTCCGGACAAAAAAGTTGATTTTTTAAAGGGGGCAATAACTCCTATATTAGTGAAGCCAGAGTTATGGACCTTGTGCATGACACTTCCTCTCATTATGCTCTTTCCATATATGAAGTTTCAATCAACTGGCATCAGGCATATTGAAGTTATCGTCCGGACAAAAAGTGTGACGGACAGACAGACAGACAACTATCACGAAAACAATATGTCTCCCCCATATGAATATGGGGGGGGGGGGGGGAGACATAATGAGATAAATAAATGCAAATGTCAAAGGAATAACCAATACAGACATGGACATACAGATTGAGACACAAAGTGAAGTCCCTGATCAGACGCCGCCTTGAAAAGGTTGCATGTGATCTGGGACTACACTATTTGTTGTAGTGCATTTATGCGACAGTGGCGATGAAAAGGTTAATGAGTTAAGAACATACACACACACATGTATACTTTTTGTAACACTTTATTGAGTAATAAAGACGATTATCACTACGCACCTAATAACCGACCGGGGTTTCTAAACAGTAATTAATAAAATTCCTTATTACATATGTATTTTGAATATTCAGTTTTAACACATAACTTCTCGTTTATATTGTATTTCAAATAATATATCCACCACATATTTCTCTATATTACACACGTTTGACACAAGCTGTACATAACGTCATGCAGAAATATTTATAAATATACATGTAAGACTGTCAAAAATGGCATATTTTAGTCGAAATAAGTTATGTGATAAAAAGAATATGAAACTCGTAGTCATTTTTGTACAAAATGATTTTAAATTCATCTTGGAAAAAGGTAAGCTCACGAGAGACTCTCTTAATAACATTTTCCAAGACTGTTTAATATCATTATATCAGTTTATACAAGATGACTACTCGCCACATATCCTATATATCTCATAATGGCAATGCAAGTAACATTGTTCTTGTGGAATAAATATGTAAATATTTACAGCAAAGACTCTCTAATATGACCACGGAAAGGTATGTCTGGATTTCTAAAAAGGTGGCAGCTAAATGCAGGAGAGGCGTTATGAAGAGAGCACCCATAGAAACTATTGGTATTACGTTTGCCATGTATTAAACCATCTGCTCTAAAGACTGCCATCAACAGGTAGCTTTATCGAGATTCTACTGTTTAATCCTGTTTTTGGCTCACCAGAGCACAAAGTGCTCAGGGTGAGCTTTTGTGATCGCCTGATGTCCGTCGTCCGTCGGCGTGCGTCGTGCGTCGTTCGTCGTCAACAATTTGAACCTTTAAAGTTCTTCTCCTCTGAATCTACAGGGGTCTCAGCTTCCATCTTTGGCACATAGCATCATCTGTAGGTCCTCTACAAAAGTTATATAAATTATACCCCTGGGGTCAAAATTGGCCCTGCCCCAGGGGTTTTCAGTTTTCAATAGAAACATATAGTGAAAACTTTGAGCATCATCTCCTCTAAAACTAGAAGGTCCCCAGCTTTCATATTTGGCACATAGCTTCAACTTCAGGACTTCTACAAAAGTTATATAAATTATGCTCCTGTGGTCAAAATTGGCTACACCCACGGGTGGCAAGTTTTCTAGCAAACTTGAAGCTGACTGCACTTTTAAGCATCTTATCTTTACTCAGTCTCATAAACAGGTCATCAGGTCAAGCAATAGAGATGGGGATGACCAGTGGCTATTTTTAGTTCACCTGTATTGCTGGTAGTGGCTGTAGTAACCCTTTGCCTGTACTGTGTTTATTATTAATTTGAATGCCTATTGCATATTCATGAGCAAAATGAAGTATGGAAGGTGAAACATTGTAGCCATTTTTTTTCCAAATTTCACAACCTACTGAATATTCATAGACAAAATAGTTATAATGGAATATAGTAGGTAGAACATTGTAGCCATTTTAGAAACTAAGGGAAGATCTGTCAAATTCCATTAACAAACAGAGCAGACCCTGATCAGATGGCTCCTTTAGGAGGCATCTGATCTGGTCTACTGATTTTTCAAATGTGTGGAAACACGTTTATATGAGGGAAGGGTTAATTAATAATAATGATTGGCATTATGACATTATTACAACCTGCCCTGCAGTTCAGAAGAAGGATAAATCATGTAAAGGCTCCAGAATGCCAAATTAAAGATTTTAAATAAATTATGAAATAATTTTTAACATGGAATTGTATTACTTGAAAATATTAAGTTCAGTGAACTTATGAATATGAAATTATTATGTAATAATTTATAATATTCAAATGCAAAAAATCAGTTTGGAATGCTAGGGTACACATACATTTTCAGAGGAACAGTAATGTTGATTATTTGAGAGGTCAGTTGATAGTCTTTAGTCAGAACTTTGTATGGCCTTGCATAATTAAAATTCCCTGGTTAATACATATCAATCTTACAATTAACTTTCTTGTACAAACCACATATTATGAAGTTACATATGTGTCAGATCAAATCCAAACTCTGTGCTAATTTCAGTCAAAATATGCGCAGCAGTAATAGGGTTTCTGTCATCTGTAATTTGTTTGTCTGAAAAATTAACACTTTCAATGGCCCTCTTGTCTATAGAAACGTATAGTGAAAACTTTGAAAATCTTCTTTTCTGAATCTACAGGGTTCTCAGCTTTCATATTTGGCTCATAGCACCATTTTCCGATCCTCTACAAAAGTTATATAAATTATGCCCCTGTTGTCAATATAGGCCCCACCCCAGGGATGGTCAGTTTTCAATAGAAACAATTTTAATGTGCAAACTTTAAAAATCTTCTCCTTTGAAACTGGAATGTTCTCAGATTTCATATTTGGCACATAGCTTCATATTTAGGTCATCTACAAAAGTTATATTTTGTGTCCCTGGTGTCAAAATTGGCACCGCCCCAGAGACGGTCACTTTTCAATAGAAACATATCTGATTGTCTGGTGAGCGATGTCAGGGCCATTCTGGCCCTCTTGTTTCTAATTGTCGTCTGCAAACCAATTGTGTTAAATCAGTCGGTAAAATAAGAAAATACGATAAACATATGTAAATTTCAAAGGAATAAGCACAGATATAGAAATAGAGTTGAGAGTGAAGTCCGTGAACAGACGCCGTCGTGGTGCATATTTTGCGACATTTGCGGTGAATGGGTTAAGTAATACAACGCAATATTCCAAGAACCATAGACAATTAACTCAATATTCTAGACAGACAAAGGAAACCATTTACCCCATAATTACGCCTTTGCAAACAGAGTAGACACACATCAGACAACTCCTGTAGGAGCCATGTGATCAGTGTCTGTCCTGTTTTGCTTATGACATAATAAAGAGCTGGTTCTATGGTTTTAGTTTCCAAAGTTTCTGCTATGATATCAAATCCACCAGTCATAGTGTAGTTATAGAAGTTCAGGTAATTAATATTCATGACGTCATTAGTTCTTGCATGAATAGTATTGGATTAAAGGGCTACATCGGCCTTATATTAATATATAGCCCTAAGGACATTCATGAATATATTCTTGTTGCATATCACACTAACTAATCCGCAGTGGCTATTGTCTACGACTTAGTTTAGAACCTGTTTAACCCTTTCCCTGATGAATATTCATGTAGGAAATTATGACGTCATGAATATTAATAAGATTATTTTTTATAATGGAATATGGACAAATGACATTTTGGCTCATGGTGAAGCAGTAGAATCAGATCTATATTACACCATAAGTAAACAGAGCAGAGCAGATCCTGATCAGGCGGCTCCTATAGGGTTTAAACTGTTTGCAGATGCATCAAAATGCGCTTAGTAAGGGAAAGGGTTAAAGCGGCTATTCTGTTATTGAACATCACGTTGTTGCTAAATGCGTGGCAAACGTCAGACAAAAAGCTTCCATAGGAGCCTTGGACATTAAATATGCCTGCATTAAGCTACCACCTATCTTACATACCCATAAATTGACCTCTTTTTAAGGGCCACTTAAGACAGGTTCTACTGGACAGGTTCCTCTAGACAAATATTATGGGTTTTCCTCTATATGTGTACAGTGTTTTATGGCAAGCTGTTTAACCTTTTTATACCTTTGCAAACATAGTACGCCTAGACAAGGGTTTGCTATTTGAACTTATTGAATAATATAGACATGGCTATAGTAAAACTTCTCTATAACGGCCACTAAATTACATCAAGTGTTTTGTGTTAAAGGCAGGTGGCTGCTTAAAGCAAGGTGAAAGTAAAACAGAACGCTCCTTTATTTCATTATTGCATGACTATTCAACAGGGGAAAGATTAACAGAAATGGGAAAACATGATTTTAAAGCAGTTTAATCCCACTCTGGGTTATGGGTAAAGAACCGAGAAAATGAATCGATAATAAGAGCAACTCATTGCAACTGGATTTTTAAATCCGCTCCCCTCTCTTTGTTTTTCAATTTAAGTTTGATGTTACATACAATGTACGTGCATAAGTGCGTATCGGTAGCTACTCACCTGGTCGTCTGCCAAAGTTTTCAAAGTTATCTTTTCCTCAATTGTATTTCATAAATACTCTCAGAATGTCAAACAGTTTGGATCCTGATTAGACGCCGAGTAGCACACTTCTGACACAGGTTACTCGTCTGGATCCAAATTGTTTATATAGGTAATACTAAATTTACCGCAAGCATGCAAAGAAGACCGAGGGTATACTCCTTTAGGAGTCATGCCTGATCAGGGTCTGAACTGTTTGCTATGGGATCATATAGTCTACAATTTGTTGTTCATGGCCACTACAGTGAAAACTCCATAGTTCGAAGTTTTAGTAATGAAGACTTAATTTCTCCAGCAGGTGGCTGCTTTATTCAGGGTGAAAACTCATCATGCAGAAAGTTCCTAGGGGAGGTATATGTATGACTTTCACCCAGTATTAAGCTACACCTGTCTTAAAACTCGAAAATAATACTTCCGTTAGTGTTTGAAGTATCGCGGTTTTACTGTGTATATATTGATTCGCTGTGTTATTATTTCTTATATACATTGACTGGTTACAATGTGCTCTAATACGATTGGACTCCGTGCTAACTTGGTGTAATACTTTCCCTCATATAAACGCTTATTCACGCCTTTGCGGAGTAGACCTGGATCAGACAGTCCCTAGAGTAGACCCGGATCAGACAGCCCCTAGAGTAGACCCGGCTCAGACAGTCCCTAGAGTAGACCCGGATCAGACAGCCCCTAGAGTAGACCCGGCTCAGACAGCCCCTAGAGTAGACCCGGATCAGACAGCCCCTAGAGTAGACCCGGATCAAGACAGCCCCTATAAAAACCGTCTGATCTGAAATTATTATAGATCTAGATCTGATTCTTCATTTTCTATTCATTCTATACATCCATGTGTGCATATGCCATACCGTCTGATCTGAACTTATTATAGATCTAGATCTGACTCTTCATTTTCTATCTATTCTATACATCCACGTGTGCATATGCCAAATTAATTATAATATTTTAATGGTGCATGCGCACATGGAATTCTGTCAATGGCAGGCATTGAAGCATCATATCCATATTATTTAATACGAAAACAGCGCAGACCCTGATCAGACAGTCCCTAGAGTAGACCGGGGATCAGACAGCCCCTATAAAAACCGTCTGATCTGTCTGCTCTGAACTTATTATAGATCTAGATCTGACTCTTCATTTTCTATCTATTCTATACATCCATGTGTGCATATGCCATATTAATTATAATATTTTAATGGTGCATGCGCACATGGAATTCTGTCAATGGCAGGCATTGTAGCATCATATTCATATTATTTAATAAGAAAACAGCGCAGACCCTGATCAGACGGCCCCTTGAGCAGACCCTGATCAGACGGCCCCTACAGGGTCTACTCAGTTTGCAAAGCCGTATTAATGGAGTAAAGGGTTAGGAAAAAAACTTTAGACTTGGCGATTCAACCTGTAACACGCTTAGAAAAAAGTAGTACCAACTTTATGGCGTTCTGTTTAATACATGCATCTTTTAAAAAATATTTTCCTGCTGAATATTCATGTTACAGAACACAGCATGCATATTGATTAGCTAGATGTTTTATAATAGCATATGTACTGGTTAAAACTAGTAAAGGTCTATTATAATTCCACATGCAAGCTGAGAAAACCCTGACCAAACGGCTCCTACAGGAGTCGACTGATCTGGATCTACCCTGTATGCAAATATTAGAAAAAAGTTTATATCAGGGAAACGATTAAGAATATGTAATAGACATGCATACTTAGTGTAAATAGTGTAGACCCAGATCAAACTGATCCTAAAAGAGAAGAATGGTAGAGATCTACTTTACTTGCATCTATTTGATATAAGGTACCAAATCGGTTTGTATTAGACATAGATCTACATTTTTGGGCAAACAGTGTAGACCCAGATCAAACTGATCCGAAAAGAGAGGAATAGTAGAGATCTACTTTACTTGCATCTATTTGATATAAGGTTACCAAATCGGTTTGTATAATTCGACATACATTCTAAGGCAAATAGTGTAGATCCAGATCAAACTGATCCTGAAGGATATATGATTGGTAGAGATCTGCTCTATTTGCAACTCTATTCGATATAAGACATGCGTGCATTTAGTTTTAGAAAGGGGGAGAGGGAGAACGAGTCTTAACACGCTGCGAGTTCTCATAATCATTATATTAACAGTTTGGATTCAGATGCTATGTTTGTCTTTTGAATCTGGCTGCACAATCAATATTGTGTTTGTTCCTAAGACACCGGTCATTTGTGAGAATTCCGTCGCGCATTTTAAATTGACGAGTAAAGCTTCTTTGTAAACACAGAAGACCCAGATCAGGCGGCTGCTACAGGAGCTCTAGTCAGGGTCTACTGTGTTTATCAAATAATATAGATCTGAGACCAGTTATAGTCAAGGTATAAACATTCTGTCTCCATTTACCAGTATAAAAATTAAGCTAATGGATATTCATGATTTCATTCCGTAACCCTTTACCTGTTGAATATTCCTGTCAGAAAAATGACGTCATGATTATTAATAAGATTATTTTTTTAATGGTATATGAAGTCATATTTGGCTCCGACACAATCTGTAGAACCTATCGATCTCATGTCATAGACAGAGCAGACCCTGATCAGACGGTTCCTAAAGGAGCCGTTAGATCTGGACCTATTCTGTTTGCAAATGCTTGAAAAGGCGTTAATATAAAGGGAAGGGTTAAATAGATACGGAAAAGTATTAATGTCATTATTTCTGTTACAGGTATATTCAACAGGTAAAGATTAAGTATATTTGATTATAACATTAGAAAAACTGACATAGAAGCCTACATTGCTAGAGCTGTTCTTTGATCAGAGAAAATGTCATAAAACCTCCCTATATCAGTTCCTTTATGAAAGCACATGGACGAGGAAGAAAGACGTCAGCAGTTTGGATCCAGGTACGACGCCAAATTACTCTGCATCTGATCTGGATACAAACTTAGAAAATACCGCCAGATTTGCGTATGGCGTCGAGAGAGTGAAGTTAGAACGAAAGCAATGAAGAAAATGGGAGTGTAACAACCAACGGGGAGTCACGGGGAGTGTAACAACCAACGGGGAGTCACGGGGAGTGTTACACAACCAACGGGGAGTCACGGGGAGTGTAACAATCACCCTACATTAAGCTACCACTTGTTTTAAAACCCAAGAATTAGATTTATTTCAAATGTTCGCAGTAGAATGGGTTTACTGTGGAGAAAAGGGAGGACGGTATCCGTGAGCCCCTGTAAATAGACAAATAAATGAATAGGAATATGTGTCTTTAAAACAGATGGTTGCTTAACGCAGGATGAAAGTATTGTGGAAATATCTTGTAGGATATTTCTTTCTGCATTACTTTTGACCTGCATTGAGCTACCATCTAAGACCCATTATTATGTAGAGAAAAGACGACGTATTTAACTCATTTACAACAGACGCATTTTGGCACCTTGCAAAAATGCAGACCCGGTTCAAACGAACCCGTTGGCGTTTTCTGATCAGGGTCTGTCGTTTTTCTATGAAATAACATTTTCTACACGGTCTGGCAAGTTAAATGTCCCTTTTTATGGCGTCATTATAAAACATAATTAATATTCAGTCATTTTTCTTACATGAATAGTCATGATGTAAAGGCTTGTAAAACAGTATAGCTACTGATCAGACCTGACAAGGGACGACGCACTATGACGGACAGTGATCAGACCTGACAAGGGACGACGCACTATGACGGACAGTGATCAGACCTGACAACGGACGACGCTCTATGACGGACAGTGATCAGACCTGACAACGGACGACACTATGACGGACAGTGATCAGACCTCACAACGGACGACGCACAGTGATCAGACCTGACAACGGACGACACTATGACGGACAGTGATCAGACCTCACAACGGACGACGCACTATGACGGACAGTGATCAGACCTGACAAGGGACGACGCACAATGACGGACAGTGATCAGACCTGACAATGGACGACGCACTATGACGGACAGTGGTCAGACCTGACAATGGACGACGCACTATGACGGACAGTGATCAGACCTCACAACGGACGACGCACTATGACGGACAGTGCGAGATTTCAAAAGTCGGGAAGCTAAAAATGTGAAATGAAAAGAAAGACAAGCAACACAAGTTTACAATTTATTTTCTTCAACGACAGTTTGAGAATAATATCTAAAGTCAAGTAGAACCTCTCTAAACGGACCACGTAATGAATAAACATGAGCAGGAAGAAAACATTCTGTATAATTTCATTTCTGCATACTCCACCCCCTCCCCCGCTTTAAAACTCAGATTTAGGCCTCACTTTAGAGAAGTTTTACTGTATCACACATATATGCAAACAGTTAAAGGTCCTGGTCCAGACAGATTTTCAAACGTTTAGCAATTCCCAGGCTAAGTTGTCTTGGTTGGCATTTGCAAACAGCTTGTATCCATATGACACGCCGAGAGAATGAAACGAATCTGAAGTCACGACAATTCTACCATTGTTATATTTGGGTGTTTGATTAATTATAATGAAATTAAAAACGCAAACTCTGGCCCCTGAGAGATGAAAAACTACTTTTTTTCTGAAATTCGAGTTAAAACTTGTCCAATCTGACTGGAATGCTCCAACTAAGACAACAAATGGTCACAGTTGGGTGTTTGAATAATTATATCTCTTTTAAAAGACAAACTTTGGTTATGAGACGAAATAAAAATGGCGGCTGAGAGATGAAAAAGTATTTTTTTCTGAATTTCGTTTTAAAACTTGTCCTATCTGATTGGAAATGATCCAACTAAGAAAACAAATGGTCACAAGTGGGTGTTTGATTGATTCTAACTCGTTTAAAATACAAAACTTGTTCGAGAGACAAAGAAAAAATGGCGGCTTTTTTCTTAATTTCGTGTTAAAATTGTATTTTCAGATTGAAAACATTCTAACAAATAAATCAAAATGGCGACAGTTGTGAGTTTGAATGAACAGAAATGTTTGTTCAGGTTTTACTGTCTGTCTCGAAGTCTATCCTCCATGTTTTGTCACTGTCTCTATACTCGCATTGTGTCACTGTCAGACCGGGACGCTCACGGAGGAAAGTCTTCAGGTCTACACGGTCCTCACTCTCCTCTCTAACTGTTACCTCGTATAGTGTTACCTCTACGTGTCGTTTTGTCTGTGAAATGTTCCGTACAAACTCACACAGAGTCGTCATTGATAAAGTAACACGCCCCAGGCCAACCTCCTCCATACATTGTGTCACGGTCGGTAGATTAACTACACACATCCACCACAGCCCAAGTGTCTGTAACTGTGTCATAGTAGACACGTCTATACGAGGTCTACACTCGTCGTCATGGTCTGTACAGTGTAACAACAGGTCTATCTCTCTAATGGAGGATGACTGTGATAACTTGTGCACCAGTTCTACTTTATCTACATGAGTTAGTTGAACACCAAGCAGACAAAGTGACATTAAACACTTGCTGATACTGCGACATATCGCATTCACTGTCCCGTGTTCTAGTGTTATGTTACAACCACTTAATGTCCACTCATTATCTGAATATGTTTCATAGCAACCTAACAAGCCCAAACTTGTAAGACAGTCACTACAGTTGTCTACTAGTGTCGTTAATGTTTTACTCGCAATACGTGACTGGGGGTCAACCAAGTACAGTTTCCGCAATGTTTTTGTTTGTCGTAACTGTTCTGTTATGAATGCTGTCTGGTCATCTGTCATGTCGTCAGTTTTTATGTACATTGACTTTATTCCCAAACCTTGTACGCGACTAAAAACGCGTCTGTATAGAGTCTTTACTCCTGTATACACGTTGCTTGGCAACAAGCGTTCAATATGACTAAATGTGTCCTTGTCAACATAAAAATCATTCAAACGTATTTTCTCGTATTTGTGGCCATTACTTTCCCCTTCAGAGATACAGTTGGTCACACAGGTCTGTATGTCGAGTATCAAACCTTCACCACCTAATGTCTGTCTGTAGTTTTGTATCAGTTTGTCAGTGTCAGCAGTAATAACATTAGTCAAGTGTTCCAATATCTCTCTTGTTACGTCTGACCTCATCCCAGACACAAACAGCCAAACCTGAGACATTTCTAACATAGTTCCTAATGTATTACAGAACTCTTTCAGATCTTTCAATATATTTTTTACAGGGTCAAAGGTTACTATGTGTAATGCTACAAGAAATTCTTGCATTTTTTTGTGCAAAAATGAGAACTTTTTATATCTTCCTGCGTCATTTCCAAAATCTTTATTTTGAGATAAAAGACCACATTGTAAGCAAAGCTTGATATCTGATGGAGAAATTCCAAATATCTCAAGTGTTTCACTTTTGAATACCAAAGCCTCTTCCTTTTGCTTGTTAAAAAGAGATTTATAAGCCAACTGTGCTAAACACATTAGTAGCTCTGTACGACTCTGACAATACCTTTTATTACTGAAACAATCTGGCATTTTTTTCCCTTTTGCTACACTTGTGTGTGTACTTTCAGTTTGTTTGTCAGGAAGATTTTTTTTCTCAGAACGTTCGAACAAGAGGTCTAACATACTAGAATACAGTTGAATTTGTGAGTTACCAAAATCTTTGCCATAATGCCAAAGAGTTATCAACTGTATCAAAAGAACTGGCACAGTGATAAGTTCAGCTAGATTTTTCCCCTTTATTTCACTATAAAAGTCATCAACATTAGGTTGTTCTGGTGTTCTACCTAGATAATCAAACATTTTCTGTGTCAGTTCTTTTGACGAGTTCTCGTCAGTGCCGCACAACTCTACATATTTATCTACATCTTTTGATTTCAGGTCACTGACATCGAATTTCCAACTTCGAGTTGTAGTAAGAAAGACACACATTTTATTTACAGGTTGTCTGCCTGGTATGTTTTCATTAAAATCAGGGTATTTCTTTACATTATCTGGACAAGACCATTCATCCAAACCATCAAGAACTATCAAACATTTCTCAGTTTTCAGCAAGTTGGATATGTCTTGAGATTCACACAGTAACTGTTCTTTAATCATATCTTCAACATGGTATAGTGTCTCACTGTTTCTCAGCTTAATGTAAAATAAGAATTTGAACGCTGACAGAAGTTTTAGATCTTCAGTAGAAACTGTCTCATCTTGTTCATTCTGGACTGCCTTGCACCAGGTTAGAACCATTTTGTTGCAGAATGACGTTTTTCCAGTTCCTGCATCGCCTGTTATGTATATGTTTGTACACTGTCCGGACGGAGAAGAGAAAATGTGTTGATAGGTCAGATGAGAGGGAGTCGTCACCTTTGTCAATCGTCCAAGTTCATTTTTCTCCCTCATTTGTTTGACTGCTGGTGAAACATACATTTCAGGAATATATTCTTGGTCAGTTGTCATCGGGTTTACCCAGCAGCATTTGGTCTTGTACAAATCTATGAGATGTTGCTGCAGACCTGAAACACAGTCAATGTGTAAGAAAAATGAGCCATGTGAATCAAAAGACTATCATGTGTTGGCAGACTGTGAAGATTTATATCAGCTGTTGTCTTTACATTTGACATACGATCAAGGTCTGCACAGTTTTTCTATCATCTGAGCTTTATCTATGCCGTTTATTATCACAACCACATATGAACACTCTTACACTTCAACTTTATTCTAAATCTCCAATAGTTGCATGTGACATAAAGAGAAGATACATACAGGAAACTACATACAATAGCCTTTGATGTGTTTATAAACAGCATGTAAATGATTTAACCTTTGATGTGTTTATAAACAGCATGTAAATGATTTAACCTATCATAACTTTTTGATACAGACTGTCAAACTACTCATAACAGAAAAATCTATTACTTCATAAATTAAACAAAACAATTGTCTGAGGGGACTATTTGACAGCTCCAATTAGAGCTGTCTGACCAAGGTCTCAGGGGACACTTATTTGACAGCTCCAATTAGAGCTGTTTGATCAAAGTCTGAGGGGACACCTTTTGACAGCTCCAATTAGAGCTGTCTGACCAAGGTCTGAGAGGACACTTTATTTGACAGCTCTAATTAGACCTGTCTGACCAAGGTCTGAGAGGACACTTATTTGACAGCTCCAATTAGACCTGTCTGGCCAAGGTCTGAGGGGACACCTATTTGACAGCTCCAATTAGAGCTGTCTGGCCAAGGTCTGAGAGGACACTTATTTGACAGCTCTAATTAGAGCTGTCTGACCAAGGTCTCACGGGACACTTATTTGACAGCTCTAATTAGAGCTGTCTGACCAAGGTCTCAGGGGACACTTATTTGACAGCTCCAATTAGACCTGTCTGACCAAGGTTTGAGGGGACACTTATTTGACAGCTCTAATTAGAGCTGTCTGGCCAAGGTCTGAGGGGGCACTTATTTGACAGCTCCAATTAGACCTGTCTGACCAAGGTTTGAGGGGACACTTATTTGACAGCTCTAATTAGAGCTGTCTGATCAAGGTCTGAGGGGACACTTATTTGACAGCTCCAATTAGAGCTGCTTGATGAAAGTCTGAGGGGACACTTATTTGACAGCTCTAATTAGAGCTGTCTGATCAAGGTCTGAGGGGACACTTATTTGACAGCTCCAATTAGAGCTGTCTGACCAAGGTTTGAGGGGACACTTATTTGACAGCTCTAATTAGAGCTGTCTGATCAAGGTCTGAGGGGACACTTATTTGACAGCTCCAATTAGAGCTGTTTGATGAAAGTGAGAGGGGACACTTTTTTGACAGCTCTAATTAGAGCTGTCTGATCAAGGTCTGAGGGGACACTTATTTGACAGCTCCAATTAGAGCTGTTTGATCAAAGTCTGAGGGGAAACTTATTTGACAGCTCCAATTAGAGCTGTCTGATCATGGTCTCAGGGGACACTTATTTGACAGCTCCAATTAGAGCTGTCTGATCAAGGTCTGAGAGGACACTTATTTGACAGCTGCAATAAGAGCTGTCTGATCAAGTTCTGCTCTGTTTGCTTCTATCTTACATATGTATGATTCATTACTGTCAATTTAATATTAAATACTAAAGTCAACTTGTTACAATTCCATTTAGTACTATGTTATATGCTACATATCTGGTTCATTACAGTTTACTGTCAATTTAATATCAAATACTAGAGTCAACTTGTTACAATGTCATTTAGTTCTATGGAATTTTCACTTCACAACATAAATCTGATCTGGAAACGGAAATGCAATAGAGAATTTAATACTTTACAACTGACATAAAAATAAAGGAACCAGTGTTTTTTCTTCGTATTCACTATTCAATACGTCAACATAGCTGTCAGCTGAATAGCTATTTCCAAATATATATAGATTGATGTGCAGTTTACAAGCAGAACTAACTTATCCCATGTCTTTGACTGTCTCCCAAATAATCTCACCCTTTTAACCATTTACTCCATAAATACGCCTCTTTAGGCTTTGGCAAACAGAGTAGACCCAGATCAGATGGCTCCTATAGGAGTTGTCTGATAAAGGTCTACTGTTTGCTTATGATATGATAGATATATGTGTCTACAGTTTCTGCCATTGCTGCAAATTATTGTGTCCATGTGCTATTAAAACAATATAATCTAATTAATGGTCATGATGGCATTATTCTTTACATGAATATTCATAGAGGAACGGGTTAAAGCTGAAATCCTAAAGTATATTTGCTAAATCATGCATAAGTATAATGTGCAGGTATCTTGCTGATCAATAGAAAACTGATATTAAAGCTTGGCACTTTAAAAAGTGATATGCTGTTTATGGTATACAGGGCTTTTTTGGGGCCGATTTTATAGCCGTTATTGGGCTATATTCCCAATGGCAAAAAGTATGGTATACTATAATAGGTGTTCACCAAAAATTGATATAAGAACCACTAGTTTTTCACGATTTTATGAAATATGACATCTCTTATTTCCTACGAAAATCTACATAGTATGATTATGCTGATGACAGTAATTGGTCTTATTCATATATCAAGAGGGTCGTGATGGCTAAGTATCGCTAACCTGGTTAATAAATCTCGTGTGATATTCCGATACAATGTACGGAACGATTTTTCACAAAGCAATCTGATAATTTAAAGCCCACCTATAAATAATTCCTTTGACATTTGGTGAAAATCCAATCAATGGTTTAGGAGCTGATTAATGAAATAGTTCAAATCTATCTTAGCTTGTGTGGCCTACTAATGTAAGGACTGGGAGAATTGTTTATAACTTTTATTGAGGGTCATCTGTGAAATGTGGTCGAAATCCATCCATCAGTTTAAGAGATGTCATTCAAATTGTTCATTAAAACCTATTTTTAAATGCCGTAACCTACTTATGCAATATACCAGAATGAGAAATATCTGACAGAGGGTAGCCTGTAACTCATTCCTCTGACATTTCTTAACAAGAGGGCAAAGATGACCCTTAATCGCTCACCTGATCACCATAAATTTAAAATTATGGAGAGAAGTGTTTCAAAGATTTAGAGTATTGATTTATCAATTTCAAGACAATCATTCTGACCAATGAAAATTGGGCTTAAAATGTGACCTCTAGAGTGATTTTCTAAGATTTGACCTAGTGACCTACTTTTTTACCACACCCCGCCCATGATCAAACTCTACCTTGATCTCACCAAAACAAACATTCTGAGAAAAATTGAGGAAGATTGGGCTTAAAACGTGGCCGCTGGAGTGTAAAAAAGATTTTTCAAAGATACGACCTAGTTTTTGACTCCACATGACCCACTTTCAAACTCGTCTGAGATTTTATCAAGACAATCATTCTAAGTTTCACAAAGATTGGACAAAAATGTGACCATTACAGTGTTCATAATGCTTTTCTGAAGTTCACCTAGTGACCTAGTTTTTGAACACACATGACCCATAGAGTGTTCACATGATTTTTCTACTATTTGATCTGGTGACCAAGTTTTTGTCCCCAGATGACCCACTTTCAAAATGTCAAAGATTTGATCAAGACAATCATTCTGATTAAGTTTAATGAAGTTTAGACAAAAAAATGTGACTACTAATGTTCAAACGGTTTTTCTACTGTTTGACCTAGTGACCTAGTTTTTGATCCGACATAACCCACTTTCAAACCTTTCCGAGTTTTTGTAGAAACGATAATTCCAATAAAGTTTCATGAAGATTCAAATGTGACATCTAGAGTTTTCAAAATATTTCTATTTGACCTAGTGGCCTAGTTTTTGACCCCACAGGATCCACTTACAAACTCGTCCGAGATTGTATTACAACAATTATGATTCGCTTTACCAAACTAACAAACAAGAGAGCCAGAATGTGCCTGAAGCGCTCACCAGACAACCAGAGGAGAAAAATTTCAAAGTTTTCACTATATGTTTCTATAGAAAACTAGCCGGCCATGGGGCTGGCCAATTTTGACCCCAAGGGAATAATTTAGAACAAGAGGGCCAGAATGGCCCTGAAGCGCTCACCAGACAATCAGAGGAGAAGATTTTCAAAGTTTTCACTTTATGTTTCTATTGAAAGCTGGCTACTCCTGGGGCAGGGCCAATTTTGACCACAGGGGCATAATTTATATAACATTTGTAGAGGACCTGAACATGAAGCTATGTGCCAAATATGAAAGTTATGAACCTCCCAGTTTCAGAGAAGATTTTCAATGTTTTTACTATATATTTTTATTGAAAACTGACCACCCCTCGGGTGGGGCAATTTTAATCCCAGGGGCATAATTTAAACAAGGCCATACAAAGTTCTGACTAAAGGCGATCAACTGTTCTTCTGAACGGGTATGTGTACCCTAGCATTCCAAACTGATTTTTTGCATTTGAATATTATTATAAATTATTACATAATAATTGCATAATCATAAGTATAACTTAATAGTTTCAAGTAATACAATTTCATATTTCATAATTTATTTGAAATCTTTAATTTGGCATTCTGGAGTCTTTACATGATTTACCCTTCTTCTGAACTGCAGGGCAGGTTATACATGTAATAATATCATAATGCCAATCACTATTATTAATTAACCCTTCCCTCATACAAACGTGTTTTCACATTTTTGAAAACAGAGTAGACCCAGATCGGATGCCTCCTATAGGAGCCATCTGATCAGGGCCTGCTCTGTTTGTAAATGGAATTTTATACATCTGTTCCTTAAGTTTCTAAAATGGCTACAATGTTCCACCTACTATATTTCATTATAACTATTTTGTAGATGAATATTCAGTAGGTTGTGAAATTTGGAAAAAAATGACTACAATGTTCCACCTTCCATACTTCATTTTAACTATTTTGTTCATGAATATGCAGTAGGCATTCAAATTAATAATAAACATAGAACAGGCAAAGGGTTAAGGCACAGAGCTCCAGCACCAGATACAGGTGACCTAAAAATAGCCACTGGTCATCTATCCCACTGCTTGACTGGATGACCTATTTATGAGCAAAGAGAAGATGCTTAAAATCGCAGTCAGCTATAAGTTTGCTAGAAAACTGTCCACCCCGGGGTGTAGCCAATTTTGACCACAGGAGCATAATTTATATAACTTTTGTAGAGAACCTGAACATGATGCTATGTGCCAAATATGAAGGCTGAGAACCTTTCAGTTTCAGAGGAGATGATATTCAAAGTTTTCACTATATGTTTCTATAGAAAACAATGCACCCCTGGGGTGGGGCCAATTTTGACCCTAGGGACATAATTTATATAACTTTTGTAGAGGACCTACAGATGATGCTATGTGCCAAAGATGAAAGCTGAGACCCCTGTAGATTCAGAGGAGAAGAATTTTAAAGGTTCAAATTGTTGACGACGGACGACAAACGACGCACGACGCACGCCGACGGACGACGGACATCAGGCTATCACAAAAGCTCACCCTGAGCACTTTGTGCTCTGGTGAGCTAAAAACTTGTAGGGGACCTGAACATGATGCTATGAGCCAAATATGACAGCTGAGATTAACCTTCCAGTTTCAAAGTTTTCTCAATATGTTTCTATTGAAAACTGCCCACCCCTGTGGCAGGGCCAATTTTGACCCCAGGGCAATAATTTATATAACTTTTGTAGAGGACCTGAACATGATGCTCTGTGCCAAATATGAAAGCTGAGAGCCTTCCAGTTTCAGAGAAGAAGATTTTCAAAGATTTCACTATTTGTTTCTATTGAAAACTGCCCACCCCTGGGGCGGGACAAATTTTGACCCCGAGATCATACTTTATATAACTTTTGTAGACGACCTGAACATGATGCTATGTGCCAAATATGAAAGCTGAGAGCCTTCAAGTTTCAGAGAAGAAGATTTTCAAAGATTTCACTATTTGTTTCTATTGAAAACTGCCCACCCCTTGGGTGGGGCCAATTTTGATCCTGGGGCCATAATTTATATAACTTTTGTAGAGGACCTGAACATGATGGTTTGTGCCAAATATGAAAGCTGAGAGCCTTCAAGTTTCAGAGGAGAAGATTTTCAAAGATTTCACTATATGTTCCTAACTTCTTATTGAAAACAATGTACCCCTTGGGACGGGGCCAATTTTGACTCCAGGCGCATAATTTATACAAATTTAGAAGATGACCTGAACATGATGCTATGTACCAAATATGAAAGCCGAGAACCTTCCAGTTTCAGAGGAGAAGATTTTCAAAGTTTGTACTATGTTTCTTTTGAAAACTGACTACCCCTAGGGCGGGGCCAATTTTGACCCCAGGGGCATAATTTATACAAATTTTGAAGAGGACCTGAACATGATGCTAAGTGTTAAATATGAAAGCTGAGAACCTTCAAGTTTCTATTGGAAACGACATCCCTGGGGCAGGGTCAATTTTGACCAAAGGGGCTTAATTTATATAAGTTTTATAGAGGACCTGAACATGATGCTATGTACCAAAGATGGGGACTGAGAACCTTGTAGATTCAGAGAAGAAGATTTTCAAAATTTTCACTGTATGTTTCAATTGAAAACTGGCCATGCCTGGGGCGGGGCCAATTTTGACCCCAGGGGCATAATTTATATAACTTTTGTAGAGTACCTGAATATGATGCTATGTGCCAAATATGAAAGCTGAGAACCTTCCACTTTCAGGAGCAGATTTTCAAAGTTTTCACTATATGTTCCTGTATGGTACAATGTACCCCTGGGGCGGGGCCAATTTTGACCCCAGGGGCATAATTTATATAACTTTTGTAGAGGACCTAAAGATGATGCTATGTGCCAAAGATGAAGGCTGAGAAACCTGTAGATTCAGAGGAGAAGATTTTTAAAGGTTCAAAGTGCTGACGACTGAAGACGCACGCCGACGGACATCAGGCCGTCGCAAATCTCACCTTGAGCGAGCTTAAAACTGTGACAAATAACTGCACGTAAATGTGACAACCAACTGCACATAAAATTTCCAAGTCATTTGACCTCGACCTTGGGCTTGTGGGCAGCATGGGTGGGGCACCAAATGATAGCACAGATGGTAATTGATGTGTATGTGAAGTTTCATGTGTATAAGACTAGTGTAGAAATGACTGACTTATAACACTTGGAAAATTGTGACAACCAACTGCACCTAAAAGCGTGACACACAGATGGATGGCCCGCCGGACGGACATGTGCAAAACATAATGCCCTCTGACTATCATTAACGGGGGCATAAAAATATGACCTCTACAGTGTTCACAAGATGTTACTACTATTTGACCTAGTAATCTAGTGTTTGACCTCACATTACCCACTTTCAAAATCATCTAAGATTCTATCCAGACAATCATTCTATGTTTCATGAAGATTTAACAAAAATGAGACCACTTGAGTGTTTACAATGCTTTTTTACTGTTTGACCTAGTGACTTAGTTTTCGACGCCATGCATCGAAAATTTCTATTGAAAACTGCCCACCCCTGGGGTTGGGCCAATTTTGACCCTGGGGCCATAATTTATAAAAAAATTGTAGAGGACCTGAACATGATGCTCTGTGGCAAATATGAAAGCTAAGAGCCTTCCATTTTCAGAGAAGAAGATATTCAAAGATTTCACTATTTGTTTCTATTGAAAACTGCAAAACCCTGGGGCGGGGCCAATTTTGACCCCAGGGCCATCATTTATAAAATTTTTGTAGAGGACCTGAACATGATGCTATGTGTCAAATATGTAAGCTGAAAACCTTCTGGTTTCAGAGGAGAAGATTTTCAAAGTTTTACTATATGTTTCTATTGAAAACTGGCTACCCCTGGGGCGGGGCCAATTTTAACCCCAGGGCCAAAATTTATATATATTCTGTAGAGGACTGGAACATGATGCTCTTTGCCACATATGAAAGCTGAGAACCTTCAAGTTTCAGAGAAGAAGATTTTCAAAGATTTCACTATTTGTTTCTATTGAAAAGTGCCCACCCCTGGGGCGGGGCCAATTTTGACCCCAGGGCCATAATTTATATAACTTTTGTAGAGGACCTGAACATGATGCTCTGTGCCAAATATGAAAGCTGAGAGCCCTCCAGTTTCAGAAGAATATTTTCAAAGATTTCACTATTTGTTTCTATTGAAAACTGCCTACCCCTGTGTCGGGGCCAATTTTGACCCCCAGGGCCATAATTTATATATAACTTTTGTAGAGGACCTGAACATGATGCTCTGTGTCAAATATGAAAGCTGAGAACCTTCTGGTTTCAGAGGAGAAGATTTTCAAAGTTTTACTTTATGTTTCTATTGAAAACAAGGCACCCCTTGGACCAAAGGGCCATAATTTATAAAACTTTTGTAGAGGATCTAAAGATGATACTATGTGCCAAAGATGAAAGCTGAGAACCCTGTAGATTCAGAGTAGAAGATTTTTAAAGGTTCAAATTGTTGACTACTGACGACGGACATCAGGCAATCACAAAAGCTCACCCTGAGCACTTTGTGCTCTGGTGAGCTAAAAACCAAGGCACCCCAGGGGCATAATTTATATAACTTTTGTAGAGGACCTAAAGATGATACTATGTGCCAAAGATAAAAGCTGAGGAGAACCCTGTAGATTCAGAGGAGAAGATTTTTAAAGGTTGAAAGTGTTGATGACGTACGTCGACGGATATCAGGCAATCACAAAAGCTCACCCTAAGTACTTTTGTAGAGGACTTGAATATGATGCTTTGTGCCAAATATGAAAGCTGAGAACCTTCCAGTTTTAGAGGAGAAGATTTTCAAAGTTTTCACTCTATGTTTCTTTTGAAAACTGACCACTCTTGGGGTGGGGCTAATTTTGACCCCAGTGCCATAATTTATATAACTATTGTAGAGGACCTGAACATGATGCTATGTGCCAAATATGAAGGCTGAGAACCTTCCAGTTTCAGAGAAGATTTTCAAAGTTTGCACCATATGTTTTTATAGAAAATAATGTACTCCTGGGACGGGGCCAATTTTGACCCCAGGGCCATAATTTATATAACTTTTGTAGAGGACCTGAACATGATGCTCTGTGGCAAATATGAAAGCTAAGAGCCTTCCATTTTCAGAGAAGATATTCAAAGATTTCACTATGTTTCTATTGAAAACTGCAAAACCCTGGGGCGGGGCCAATTTTGACCCCAGGGCCATCATGTATAAAACTTTTGTAGAGGACCTGAACATGATGCTATGTGCCAAATATGAAAGCTGAAAACCTTCTGGTTTCAGAGGAGAAGATTTTCAAAGTTTTACTATATGTTTCTATTAAAAACAAGGCACCCCTGGGGCAGGGCCAATTTTGACCCCAGGGGCATAATCTATATAACTTTTATAGAGGACCTGAATGTGTTTATTCATGCTATGTGTCAAAGATGAAAGCTGAGAACCCTGTAGATTTAGAGGAGAAGATTTTTAAAGGTTCAAATTGTTGACGACTGACAAACGACTCACGCCGAAGGACATCAGGCGATCACAAAAGCTCATCCTCAACACTTTGTGCTCTGGTGATCTAAAAAATTAAAATTAAATCCCCCCCCCACACACGCTTGGCAACCCTGTACTATAGCAATTTAATCACCTGATTTGCTATGTTTTTCTATATGCCTGTAGACATATACTTTTGTTTATTGAAAAAGACTATTTCTAAATTAAGAGCCGCTTGCAGCACCAACGCTCGTCAGATTTGGTACTTGTCCATGCAGCTAAATTAAACAAGAGGGCCGGAATGGCCCTGAAGCGCTCACCAGACAATCAGGAGAATATTTTCAAAGTTTTCACATATTTTTCTTTAGAAAACTAGCCTGCCCTGGGGCGGCGCTAATTTTGACCCAAGAGGCACAATTTATATAACTTTTTTAGAGGACCTGAACATGATGCTATGTGCCAAATATGAAAGCTGAGAACCTTCCAGTTTCAGACAAGAAGATTTTCAAAGTTTTCACTATATGTTTCTATTGAAAACTGGCAACCCCTGGGGCGGGGCCAATTTTGACCCCAGGTTATGATTTATAAATTTTGTAGAGAACCTGAACATGATGCTATGCGCCAAATATGAAAGCTGAGAACCTTCAAGTTTCAGAGGAGAAGGTAATCAAAGTTTTCACTATTTGTTTCTATTGAAAACCAAAGGTGCCCGACGCATGCTTGGACTCGCCCATGGACACCCCCCCCTCAAATTTTTTTTTAAAAAAAAATTGATCGAAGTATGTTCAACTAGCCTAAAACTATCTATTTGAACCTTAAACCACTCCGAAAAACAAGAAACACACGACCCGGAAAAAATTTTCTTATCGGGTATATATATGTATTGAAAGGTACCTAACTACGACAGATCAGCGGCGGAAAATACAACAGTCATGTTTTGCCGCTTAGCATATGGAATTTAGAACAGATCAAGACCAAAATGATTGAAATCGGTGTTGAATTAGCTTTGATGTAAGACTTTGAAAAACATGAAACATACTTACCTATGAAGTTCCATGTCGATACCTCTTATACTTTTCGAATAATGAGCTACATTAAAGTTTTTACACGCCTACGACCCAGTGATCACAATAGCTCGACTTTTCTTCGAAACAGACGAGCTAAAAATGTTGACCTAGAAATGCAACAGATCAAAACATTTCAAAAATATTGGTAAACTAGAGGTTTTTGTCAAAAAAAACCGGATGTCTCCCCTCTAATAAAAACAATATGTACAGGGAAATCACTAAAAATGTTATGGTATTGATGAATGATACTTCCCCTCATTATGCGTTTTCCACACTACATTTTTCAAGAAGAAAATGATAACAGATAATAACTCCAAAAATACTGATACCAGATTTATGGCCCTTGTGCATGACACTTACTTTCATCATGCTCTTTCCAAAAATAAAATGTCATTCCAATAGCATCAGTCGAACAGGAGTTATTGATCGGCCAAAAAATGTAACAAAGGGCAATAACTCCAAAAGTATTGAAGCCAGAATTATGGCCCTTGTTCATGACACTTTCTCTCATCATGCTCTTTCCATGTATGAAGTTTCAATACGATGGCAAGAGCCATGTAGGAGTTATCGTCCGGACAAGAAAGAATTAAACAAATGTACAAGGGGCAATAACTCTAAATTTATTGAAGCTCGAGTTAAGGATCTTATGCATGACACTTCCTCTCGTTATGATCTTTCCATATATGAAGTTTCAATCCAATGGCATCAGGCATATTGAAGTTACTGTCCGGACAAAAAATTATGATATTTTTTACAAAGGGCAATAACTCCAATATTAGTGAAGCCAGAGTTATGGACCTTGTGCATGACACTTCCTCTCGTTATGATCTTTCCATATATGAAGTTTCAATCCAATGGCATGAGCCATATAGAAGTTATCGTCCGGACAAAAAAGTGTGATTTTTTTTAGAAAGGGCAATAACTCCTATATTAGTGAAGCCAGAGTTATGTACCTTCTGCATGACACTTTCTCTCGTTATGATCTTTCCATATATGAAGTTTCAATCCAATGGCATCAGGCATATTGAAGTTATTGTCCGGACAAAAAATTATGATATTTTTTACAAAGGGCAATAACTCCAATATTAGTGAAGCAAGAGTTATGGACCTTGTGCATGACACTTCCTCTCATTATGCTCTTTCCATATATAAAGTTTCAATCAACTGGCATCAGGCATATTGAAGTTATTGTCCGGACAAAAAATTATGATATTTTTTTTACAAAGGGCAATTACTCCAATATTAGTGAAGCCAGAGTTATGGACCTTGTGCATGACACTTCCTCTCGTCATGATCTTTCCATATATGAAGTTTCAATCCAATGGCATGAGCCATATAGGAGTTATCGTCCGGACAAAAAAGTGTGATTTTTTTTTTACAAAGGGCAATAACTCCAATATTAGTGAAGCCAGAGTTATGGACCTTGTGCATGACACTTCCTCTCATTATGCTCTTTCCATATATGAAGTTTCAATCAACTGGCATCAGGCATATTGAAGTTATCATCCGGACAAAAAGTGTGACAGACAGACGGACAGACAGACAGACAGACAGACGGACAGACGGACAGACAGACAACTCTAACGAAAACAATATGTCTCCCCCATATAAATATGGGGGGAGACATAATTACTTATTGCAATGTGCCAAATATCAAAGCCCTGACCATATTAATTTCAGAGAAAATGTTTAAAGATTTCACTATATAAATTCACTATATGTAAACCGACAACCCAAAGGGCAGGTTCATTTTACCCTCAAGAGCAAGCTTTTAATAATATTTGATGTCTACGAGATAATGCTACAAACCAAATATCACAGCTCTAAGACTTTGGTTTTCAGAGAAGATTTTCAAGTTTTTACTATAGTTATAATTCTATGTAAAACCATACATGTGATAACCTGCTGAGGCATGTCAGGTATATTTAGGAAATTTGTCAGGTAGATTTTACTGACGCGACAAAATATATGGAGGAGAAAAAAGAAATTTGCTTGATACCTATGTTTGTTATACTTTTTCACATTATCATTCATACTTTACCATAAATGAATATCATACCATTATAAACCTTACATTACACACATAACATTTACACACTTGACCCTCTCCCTCATATAAACACCTTTTTCACGCATTAATTTGCAAAGAGAATAGACCTAGATCAGATGGCTCCTACAGGAGCTGTCTGGTCAGTCTGCTGTTTGCTTATGATATAGGAATGATTCTACACTTTCTGGTTTGGCAAAAAATTCCAATGTGGTGTTTAAAACCCCATTAACCCTTTCCTTCATATAAACCAAGGTTTCACGCATTTGCAAACAGAGTAGACCCAGATCAGACAGGTCCTTTAGGAGCCATCTTATGTTTCTGTACTTTCTAAAATGGCCATAAAGTTCCAATCTCCATATTTCTTTAAAATTACTTAAGAATAAGAATATTCAGTAGGGACTGGAATTAGGAATAAAAATGGAACAGGGAAAGGGTTAAAAACAAATACTAGTAATTGACATGCAGTAATAATTCTAGAGATCCCCTGGGTTGTATCAATTTTAACCCCAGGAGCAAAATTTGAACAATCTATATAGAGGTCCATCACATGATGCTACGTACCAAATTTGGTAGCCCTAGGCCTTACAGTTTTGACAAGAATATTTTTACAATTTTCAGTAAATAATTGTTACCCCCGGGGCAGATCCAATTTTGACCCAAGGGCTTAGTTTCTTGGTATAGGTCTACTAAATGATTCTACATACCAAATATAACAGCTCTAAACCTTTCAGTTTCAGATAAGAAGATTTGTGACCCCCAGGGTGGGGACAATTTTGACCCCAGGGACAAAATTTGAACAATCTTGGTAAAGGTCCACAGGATAATGCTTCATACCAAATATAACAGCTGTAAGTCTTTCTGTTTGAGACAATAAGTTTTTACTGTTTAATCCAATGTAAAACTTGTGACCATGGGCTCGGGCCAATTTTAACCCAAGAGACAAAATTTTAACAATCTATGTAGAAGTCTACTAGATCATTCTACATACCAAATTTGGTAGCCCTAGGTCTAATAGATTTTGGCAAGAAGATTTTTGTCTTGCAGTGTTTGACAAGAATATTTTTAAAGTTTTTATTCTTTTTGGACATGAGTTCTGCATGGAATCAAATTCTTTGAATAACTTTAGAAAAGGTTGATCCAAGGAACATTCCTGCCAAGTTTGGTAAAAATTCAGTAGTTTAGGAGGATCAACTTTATTATTACTAAATTTGTTGGACAAGATCATGTCGAACACAAATGAATAATCATATAACAAAAATGAATAATCATATAATAATATTAACTAGAAGAGCACCAAATGCAGGTGTCAACGCTCATCTGTTTCAATGTGTCAATTTAGCGGCATAAAAAGCATTACAGAGTTACTTTCCCCCATCAGGGTTCCCACAAAACAGAAAAAATAAAATTCCCTGACTTTTCACTGACCGAATTTCAATTTTCCCTGACCCCAAATTAACAGTAGTTTAATTGGTCATCTATGAGCATGATCAATAAATGTTGGCCTCCATCCTCCCCATCAGCTCATCCTTATCACCTCTCTCTTTATGATAACTATATATACAGCAGTAGTGTTTTGATCATTTTAAAAAAAAATGTTTTTGACTTTTTCATTTTTAATTGCTCAATATTGAATGTAACATGCAGGATGCCAAACAGGTCCTAATATGCACCCAAAGTATAAAGTCTCTTGAATCTTTTCTACCTCTTTTAACCCTTTCCTCCATGAGTTTTTATTAGAGACTCCATCTACTATGAATATAATAATTAAGTAAAATTTTATTTTTAAGCAAATTTATGAAATATTTTGGCAGTAGACTACAGTAAAAACTCAGATTTATTTTTCTAAGCAAACAGAGTAGACCCTGATCAGACAGCTCCTACAGGAGCTGCCTGATATGGGTATATTCTGTTTGAAAACATGATAAAATGTGTATCTATGGTGGACATGGTTAATCTTTCAGTTTTTCAGTGTAAGCTGAATTTTAAAATAGTGCATGCAGTGTGTAAGACACTGATATAGCGTGCTATTAAAATGGGGTCAAAATTGGCCCCGCCCCAGGGCCGGTTAGTTTTCTATAGAAACACATAGTGAAAACTTTGAAATTCTTCTCCACTGATTTTCTGGTGAGCGATATCAGGGCCTTTCAGACCCTCTTGTTTTGCAATTTAATCAAAATTTTGCATCACTTTTTTTTTGCAAAAATAAGTCCTTTTAATGGGTCTCTGTAGATGCCAGAAAAGGGTCTGCATTTTCACTGTTTTCATAATAGCAGACCAAATATTGCTGCACTAAAAATTGAAGACAGTACAGTAGAATGTCCAACATCTAGCACCGCTGCCCTGCAGCCTGTCCTAACAAGTGAAGACACTACAGTAGAATGTCCAATATCTAGCATTGCTGCCCTATTCTAGCACTGCTGTCATAATGGATGCTGGAATCTTGCAGATGTGCCAGAATTCTCCAATGATTTTGTTTTAACAGACTTCATGACAGGTATACTATAAAACTTGGATGTGAAATATACAAAGCTAATTAAAGATGTATAAAGATGTTTGGTTTAGTCAAAATTGAAGAAACTGCCTTAGCCTTTTATTTTCATTCTTTCTCCTTTTTGACATATTTCCTCAGCCCTCATCCTTTGGTTCCAAATTTCCCTGACTTTTCCCTGACTTTTGCCAAATTTCAAATTTCCCTGACCAATTAAAAAATTCCCTGACTTTTCCCTGACCTTGAAAAAAAATCTTTTTTCCCTGACTTTTCCCTGTCCATGGGAACCCTGCCCATGAATGAACATAGTCGCACCAATGGGTTGACTGAAATATACATAAAGGGCAAAGCGCTTAATGAATATTCAATTGGTAAACAATTAACCATTTATCAATTTGCCAATTAAAGTTCATGTACACAGATATTAATGAGCAGGAAATTTTAACAACATTATTAACTCCTTCCCTGTTGAATATTCATGTTAGAAATAGCAATATCATTAATTATTTATTATTAGCCGACTTGTAATAATTTCATATGTACACATGAGTGTGGTACTGGTAGACACTGCAGAGTCAGATCTATTATAATTTCATAAGCAATCAGAGCAATCTGATCTGGGTCTAATCCATTTGCAAATGCATGAAAAAACATTGTATTAAGGAAATAATTAGTAAGTGAATTTCTGGTGGTGAGTGAATTTCTGGTTGTGGTAAGTGAATTTCTGGTGGTGAGTGAATTTCTGGATGTGGTAAGTGAATTTCTGGTGGTAAGTGAATTTCTGGTTGTGGTAAGTGACTTTCTGGTGGTGAGTGAATTTCTGGTTGTGGTAAGTGAATTTCTGGTTGTGGTAAGTGAATTTCTGGTGGTAAGTGAATTTCTGGTTGTGGTAAGTGAATTTCTGGTGGTGAGTGAATTTCTGGTGGTGAGTGAATTTCTGGTTGTGGTAAGTGAATTTCTGGTGGTAAGTGAATTTCTGGTTGTGGCAGAAACTGCAGAGTCAGATCTATATTATTCTAAAGCAAACGGAACTGTCTGATCTAGGTCTACTCTATTTGCAAAGGCATAAAAATATATGAGGGAAAGGGTTAACACATTATACCAGTTCAACTTTTTTCTGTAAAAGGTTAAGTCAGCCTAAGATCTCACAGCATATTTCAACGCATTTGCTTTCATGAAATAGTGTCAGCATATCAAAGTAAGTAAACAGTTTGAATCTTGATAAAATCTTTGCCACACTTCATGGCATCCAATCCAGATTGAGAATATAACTAGAACTGTAAGCCACAGGCTAACGAATACCCCCCACCTGGCTGCCTGTCAGACCCCACATCAATCTGAACATATGTACATACAGAAACATGAAGAGATTTATAAAACCCAATTTATGTAATAAAAATGACAAGATGTTCAGTAATAAAGAAAAATGTAATATTCAATCCAAGATCAATCACAAACATAAATAAAGCAACTTTTACCAAATATTGTCAAGTCCAAAAAGGGAGATAGGCCTCTTGTTAAAATTCAAAGAAGTGTTATGGCTGCTGCCAGACAATGTCATCCAATAAGTTCAAGCAGCTTTGTTTATTTTTGTGAAGTGTCAACTCCAAAGTTCTAAACACATTGGAACCTTTTCAGAAAAACCTTAAGTTCAAGGACCATAACTCTGGGAAAAATTATTCAACCAGAACGATATTCGTTAAGCTGCAACTCATCCAGATTTAGATTTATGTCAAATATAAAGTTAATATCTCCAAGCACTTACAAAGGAAGACCGGAAAATTGAAAATTTGATAAAAGGGCCATAACTCTTCAAGGGCCATAACTCTGGCAAAAATTATTCAACCAGACTGAGATTGGGAATTAAGCTGTAAATCATCTATATTTAGCTTATGCCAAAAATAAAGTTAAAATCTCCAACCGCTTCCAAAAAAGTCTGGAAAATTCAAAATTTGAAGAAAAAAATTGAAGTTTAAGGGCCATAACTCTGGCAAAAATTATTCAACCAGACTGATATTGGGAATTTTAAGCTGTAAATCATCTAGATTTAGCTTATGGCAAAAATAAAGTCAAAATCTCCAACCACTTCCAAAAAAGTCTGGAAAATTCAAAATTTGAAGAAAAAAATTGAAGTTTAAGGGCCATAACTCTGGCAAAAATTATTCAACCAGACTGATATTGGGAATTCTAAGCTGTAAATCATCTAGATTTAGCTTATGGCAAAAATAAAGTCAAAATCTCCAACCACTTCCAAAAAAGTCTGGAAAATTCAAAATTTGAAGAAAAAAATTGAAGTTCAAGGGCAATAACTCTGGAAATAATTATTCAACCGGACTGAGATTGGAACATAAGCTTTAACTTATCTAGATTTAGCACTGTATTAAATATAAAGTTGATATCTCCAGTCACTTCCATTAAAAGTCCAGAAAACAGAAAAACATTGGTAGGAGACTAAAAGGGGGAGATAACTCCTGAAGTAATGGTCCGATCATAATGAAAATATGCGGTGCACAGGTTTATATGGTCATATGGCTATATATGAAGTTTCAACAAAATTGAAGCAAAACTGTAGTAGAAGAAGGCCGGACAAAATTGAAATTTGTGTCCACGGACGTAGGGACGGACAACCTGATTCCAGTATACCCACCCCCCCCCAAACTTCGTTGTGGGGGGTATAATTATGTTAACTAGTTCTCTTCACACCGGTCCAACCACTGTCCTCACATTTCATTTCAGTTCACGGATATTTTTCATGTAAGCTACAAACAGAAATATAAATTATGCTGGCTTAATATTCATATTGATTTGTTCTCTAATTGGCAGTAATATTTTTTAACAATTTTTTTTAACAATCATAATCAGTATCAAACATTTTTAATACTATAAGATATGACCACTGATCAGTATCCAAAGTGCTTGCGAGGATTATAAAAGCTTATGCTAAGGCAGGAAGAGAGTTAAACACTCTTACTGTTATTGCTTGGCTCTCCACTGGTCAGTGTTTCATAGGCAGTCGTGTTTCTAGTTTCTTTTAGCATAAAAAGAAATTTGTTGTAGTCGTTTGCTCCCTTTGATCTAACAGCCTTTATTATTTCTCTATTTTGGTTTGAAGTAGTGCCTGCCTCCTGAAAAAGATAGTTATGTGATGAAAAAGTAGTACAGTCAAGCAGGCAAAGCCACATACATTTAGACCAGGCATACATAACAGTTACAATATTGCTCTGAGAGTTATGTGACATCTTATTTAGAGGCACACATAACATTTACAGTATTGCTCTGAGAGTTATGTGATGTCTTATTTAGATAAGGCACACGTAACATTTACAGTTTTGCTCTAAGAGTTATGTGATGTCTTATTTAGAGGCACACATAACATTTACAGTTTTGCTCTGAGAGTTATGTGATGTCTTATTTAGATAAGGCACACGTAACATTTACAGTTTTGCTCTAAGAGTTATGTGACATCTTATTTAGAGGCACACATAACATTTACAGTATTGCTCTGAGAGTTATGTGATGTCTTATTTAGATAAGGCACACGTAACAGTTGCAGTATTGCTCTGAGAGACCAGGCATACATAACAGTTACAGTATTGTTCTGTGACTTATTCAGTGTTGAAGTACTCTAAGTAGAACCCCAACCTATCAAATTCAGTTTTGCAGTGATCCAGAGACAACCTTGCCAATTCAGTGTCGCTGGGCTCTAGACACAACCTATCCGATTCAGTGTTGCAGTGATCTAGTGTTTTCGATGCACAAGCAATGAACTATTCTGTGAAGATTTTATATTTTATAGAACCAAAAGGCAAAGCAGCATGCCCTTAATTAAAGGGGATGCCCCTACATTCGAAGCGTTTCATAAACACTTAAAATATACAAAACTCATTTGTTTATATGCTGAAAAGTAGTATATCACAAAAAGCCCCATCCATTTACCGGTCATAATGACAAAACATCCATGTATTTGATATCGCCGATCCCGGTTTTACTCCCTGATGTTTCAGTTTTATTCGGGTTGAGTTTTAGTTTCGTAACTGTTCGCCCTATTCGCGATTCTCCGACCACTTCCGAGAAAGCTATTACGTAAACAATGGAGGGATCGGGTGATCATCGGCAAAACGCAGAAGAATTTAAGGAAAAGGCCGATAATATTGTGTTGTAGAACAAAAATGATCAGTTATTGATGAAATCGGTTTAGTTGTATCACATGGGCATTTTTCGATATAAGTTCAAATTGGGAACCTTCATAATAATGAATTAGCACAACAAATACCAAGTTTTATGATATTATTGAAAATATGCGATCATTGTAGGGACCTCCTCTTTAAAGGTCAAAGCCTTATGGTTTCAGAGAAAAACTAGAACTACCACTAAAGGTGATCCAAACATTTTGGCAGAGGACCACAAGCCAAAGCTCTACATATTTGTAGAGGACCATTGGATCACGTTACATACCAAACATCAAAGATCTAGGCCTTATAGTTTCAGAAGATTTTTCCTAAGTAAAACTGATAAGCCCTTGGGCGGGGCCATTTTTGGTCCGGGAGTCATAATTTTAACAATCTTTGTAGAGGATCATTAGATTACTAGGCCAGTCATTATAGACTTTCTAGGTCAAACAAATTCCTTCACAAACAATTTCTGTACCTTGCGACAGGCCTATACATGATTATGAATAGGGATGGAGAATCGGACCAAAATCATAATCGATTATCGAATTGAATGGAACATTTATTATCGATTAAAAATCGATAATTAATCAAAAATACTTTCAGAGATTCTGTGCATGTAAAGTTTGATGTAACAAGCCAATACCTAACTAAGCTTTTGTGTCAACCAAACAGTATGCTGTGACCATTCATTAGAATCATCTCGAAGAGACAATTTTAATGAATGGTCACAGAATACAGCTTGGTAGAGAAGGTAAAATACTTCGTACAGTTATATTCCCATTAAAACGCCTACGAAAATTACTGATGCTGCTGTACAGATTATACAGTCTGTAATCGATTATGGCAAAATTACTATCGATAGTAAATCGAAAATACTTTTTCGATCAATCATCGATTATAACAGATTATCGGGACAACACTAATTATGACTAGAGGTTTTTGTCAAAAAAACGGATGTCTCCCCTCTAATAAAAACAATATGTAAAGGGAAATCACTAAAAATGTTATGGTCTTGATGAATGATACTTCCCCTCATTATGCATTTTCCACACTACATTTTTCAAGAAGAAAATGATAACAGCTAATAACTCCAAAAATACTGATACCAGATTTACGGCCCTTGTGCATGACACTTACTTTCATCATGTTCTTTCCAAAAATAAAATGTCATTCCAATAGCATCAGTCAAACAGGAGTTATTGATCGGCCAAAAAATGTAACAAAGAGCAATAACTCCAAAAGTACTGAAGCCAGAATTATGGCCCTTGTTCATGACACTTTCTCTCATCATGCTCTTTCCATGTATGAAGTTTCAATACGATGGCAAGAGCCATGTAGGAGTTATCATCCGGACAAGAAAGAATTAAACAAATGTACAAGGGGCAATAACTCTAAATTTATTGAAGCTCGAGTTAAGGATCTTATGCATGACACTTTCTCTTATTATGATCGTTCCATGTATGAAGTTTCACTCCAATGGCATGTGTCACATAGGAGTAATCATCTGGACAAAAAATTGTGATTGTTTTTACAAAGGGCAATAACTCCAATATTAGTGAAGCCAGAGTTATGGACCTTCTGCATGACACTTCCTCTTGTTATGATCTTTCCATATATGAAGTTTCAATCCAATGGCATGAGCCATATAGAAGTTATCGTCCGGACAAAAAAGTGTGATTTTTTTACAAAGGGCAATAACTCCAATATAAGTGAAGCCAGAGTTATGGACCTTGTGCATGACACTTCCTCTCGTTATGATCTTTCCATATATGAAGTTCCAATCCAATGGCATCAGGCATATTGAAGTTATTGTCCGGACAAAAAATTATGATATTTTTTACAAAGGGCAATAACTCCAATATTAGTGAAGTCAGAGTTATGGACCTTGTGCATGACACTTCCTCTCATATGCTCTTTCCATATATGAAGTTTCAATCAACTGGCATCAGGCATATTGAAGTTATTGTCCGGACAAAAAATTATGATATTTTTTACAAAGGGCAATAACTCCAATATTAGCGAAGCCAGAGTTATGGACCTTGTGCATGACACTTCCTCTCGTCATGATCTTTCCATATATGAAGTTTCAATCCAATGGCATGAGCCATATAGGAGTTATCGTCCGGACAAAAAAGTGTGATTTTTTTTTACAAAGGGCAATAACTCCAATATTAGTGAAGCCAGAGTTATGGACCTTGTGCATGACACTTCCTCTCATTATGCTCTTTCCATATATGAAGTTTCAATCAACTGGCATCAGGCATATTGAAGTTATCGTCCGACAAAAAGTGTGACAGACAGACGGACAGACGGACAGACAGACAGACAGACGGACAGACAGACAACTCTCACGAAAACAATATGTCTCCCCCATATAAATATGGGGGGAGACATAAATACAGTCAACCTGCTGTAAGCGGTCAGTCTAGGTAAGTGGCCACTTTGGCTGCTTACAGCAGGTGACCGCCTAAACCAGGTGCATGTTACCAAGCATACTTTCGAGTAATTATGACAGACATGTATTTTGTGTACAGCAGTACTAATGGATATTTACAAAGACCGTTCTGACCTAAAGTGGCCGTAATAATCGCATGTCATATCGAATTAATTGCCTTGTTTCTCGTTCTTCAACCTTTTGTTCCTTACTCATGAGTGTCAATTCTTTCATTTGAGTAATACAAGTGCCAGTGCTATTCAAATTTGGCTTCGGGGTATTACTTCTAAACGGTGTAGCCATGTTTGACACGACTAGTTTCCCGAATATTCTGTCTGCGAACATCCAACTCATAGAGTGGAAGTCGGGAACCAGCTAGTTCAATCGTGATTACATTCCTGGGGAATTCCAAGTAGAAGGTTAATCCCCAATTAATATGGCGTGAACAACCGACGGGCTTTGTATACAAACAAAACAAACTGTGATAAGGGGTCCAAATGGGTAATGACCGTTAGTTGTTTGCATTCAAAGGTGACAAAATGTCTGCTGTTGCCGATCGATAGCCATGAAAAGCGTTTACACGTTTTATATTTGTAGAACACTAGTCCTGGCCGTTTACACCAGTGTGTATTGGCCATTTGGGATGAAATAGAGTGGCTGCTGGCCGCGTTAGGCAGGTGACTGCTTATACCAGGTGTATTATATATGTTTTTCGTTGGGAGGGATATGCAGTGGCCACTTACAGCAGTGTGGCTGCTGATACCAGGTGACTGCTGAAGCGGCTTGGACTGTATATCAAAAGTCAGGGCTTGAATTTAGTATTTTTTTCCACTTGCAAAAATTTGCAAGTGCCCAAAACTTAAACTCGCAAATTTGAAATTGACTAGCAAAAACAAATATAACAAACTTTTAGGTTGATGGCTTTCAGCATACATTACGTATATCAACCTATCTTTTTGGAGAACAATTTCTGTTTCAGACGGCACCGTCACGACTTTATTAAGTTTCTTTTTCCCGGTCCTTTTTCCTAAGGCCGGTAATGATTGCTTGCTTCTTTGCTGTCATGTTGTAACAAGTTCTGTAGCAAACAATCGAAAGGAAACCAGTCATTTGATACCCTCGTCGAGAATCGTTACAAATTCAATGCCATATGTCTGAGAATGTGTGATTACACAGGGAAATTCGGAAATATCGGAAGTTACCGTCTGGTCAGATAAGGTGGCTAGTTTCACTTTAATTGATTTATGCAAGTGAAAATATGTTTCAGGAATTTGTTTTACTTTTTTCAGACTTTTTTCCCTTTACATGCACATAAAGTTTATGCATTGTTTCAAAATGTATACGTTATTTTAGCATTCTTAATGTAAAGTATGTACATGAATACGTGAATGGGTACACTGCGGGCATCAGACTGCTAGGTTACAATTCAGTTACGAAAGCAGTTAAGTCCGAGTTTGGTTATGTCTGAACGACTACGTCGAGAGACTTGATTATATGGGACATTAGACAGTTAACTTGTTTTTTATTTGTCTTGAGTCCAATGTCATACTTTATCAGAATAAAGAGTTTTCTCTACTCGCAAAAAATTGCGATTGGTTTAAAAATCTACTCGCATTCTGCTAAAACAACTTGCATTTTGCGAGTGTGCGAGTGTTAAATTCGAGCCCTGAAAAGTCCTCAGAAAAACAATGGTGCATTTTCGAGAAAAATGATTTCAAAGTTTACCAAAAATATGACATTCTTGTTGACACGTAATTCTCACCATATTGGAAAATCCACCTAAATTATGACGTCATTGTATGATATACGATGACGTCATGCAATAGTGCGGTATTACAGAAAACATTCACATTGTAAATAGCATGCGAGAGGAAACAGATCATCACTGTCTTTACGATGGCCAAATATGAGGTAAGTATTTTCCTTTGTTTTGATAGCTTCCTCAGAAGATATAAATGAAGATTGGAATGTTTCACAAACCATTGCATTTCTTCCATTGCTAACCTGAGGTTGGCAATGGAATAAATGCAAATCCAATGGTTGGTGAAACATTCCATTTTGAACCTGTGCGATAGTTTTCAGTTCAGTATCGGAAACCGATCATTTATTGAAGATTGGTGTTACTGAAAACAAAGTTATTCAGTTGCTGTCTAGAATATATTGCACTGATTAGACTTTGAAAAAAATGAGAATTAAAAATGACATATGAAGTGTGATTTTCCCGAATTTCGAACAATGGAAGCCCATTCGTGTCAGAAATAAATAACACGCTGGTTAATAAGCTATATATTCATTGCTGTTTTTTAGTTTTATCTCATTCCTTTTACATTTCTTATTATTAGAATGATTTTGTATCTTTAAACTTTCATAACTATAACATTTTAACAATAATTAATAACAGTCAGGGAAATTAACAGAGTTTTGCATAGATCTATATAATTATGCTTTTAGTTATGGCTAGATACGTTTTATTGCATTTCAGTTCGTTAAGAAATGTGAATACCGTATGTTACTAGACACAATAATTATGCAGATCGGGTTGATTTTGACATTTAGCTGTGTATGAAATAAAAGTTTAATTCATTTCTATTCACAGCATGGCAAGAATACAGATGATGCAAAATGTGTTGTGTGTGAAATGGATGACAGTAGTCCTCTATCAACTCTGGGAGAGAAGGGTTGCCATTATAGTATCATTGCGTCCAGTAAAGACAAAGGTGAGATAAATGCGAAATGTTTCTGCAGTCCTAGCAATAATATATACATTAAATGATAAATGGCAGTTAGTGGAATTGTCCATAATGTGTTCCAGGATTGAGTGTACTCTTTACATTCCACAATACTCAAGATGTTGATTCTACCCTGATATTTATGCTAATGATTAGATAAATAGGAATATGTATTATCTTTTAAGGTAAAGATGTGGAAATACTCCCTCGGCAAAGAGTACATCCCCGGTGTAGAAGAACGTTTTGTCACTCCAATTCGAGGGCTTGGTGCAAAACTATTCTAACTATTCTAACTTTGTGAAGGAGTTAGAATAGTTTTGCACCAAGCCCTCGAATTGGAAAAGGCAAATTTTATACATGTGGTTCATCCGAATTAGTACTACCAAACACTAGAACAAGAGTCAAGCAGTTTTGATTACAAGACAAAGTGTCTGTTCTGTGCAACATCTGTGTCTTAAAGCAGGGGTAGAAGAAAGGGCTCAAGATGGTCACACTGTAATGGCATTAGACTTCCAAAAGTCAAGTCAAAATGCATGTGGAGAGAGAAATAATAACTGAGCCAACTTGCTGTTGGATACGCCTATGGTTTACCAGAGATGGAAGCACGTTACCATCAAGCATATTGCTCAAATTTCAGTTCAGGTTATAAAATCTCAAGACAGTTTAAAACTGAAGAGTCAAATGATACACTTTTACAATCAACTGATAATGGATATTACAATGATCCGAAGAAGGACAGACCAGTTTGTGTCAGTGTTGAAAATGCGCTCAAACAAGTGTTGCAGCAATTTGAAGAAGGTGGGAGGACAACTGATAACCGAAATACATGTCAAATTATAAGTCTTAACATTTAACAGCAACGGGCATGATATTATGCATAAATTTTACACGAGGACAGCTATACAAGACAATGAAGCCGAGAAAATGTCTAATATACAAATTAGTAACAAACAACAGGGAAATTCATACTTAATGATATTTATTCCACTGACACAACAAGGGACACTTATCCCTCGTCATCTAGTGTAATGTCTATCGAGGAAAATACAGAGTACATTGGAAAGAGTCTTTTTGCAGCAGATAATAAAATATAAGGACCCGGAAGCAGCTCTTCATCTTGGTCTACGAATACAGATGCCATTGCCTTCCTAATTGATGTTCTAAATGCCGCCGGATTTTGCTCGTCTTAACAAGAAGTACAGAAGTTTAAAATAAGTGCTGCAATAAAAATTAAATCACAGGTAGAAACGTCTGAGGAAAAGTGTTTGCAATTTGCTGGGGACAATGTGGACCACAATTCTGTCACTATTTATGGCCACAATACATTCCAGGACTTGGGCATAATTGCAGCTGTAACTCCGAAAGACAAGCGAGCTCAAATAATTCCAAGGATACAACAAATGAGGATCTAATCGAAACCGGGAAGATAAATGTCAAAATGCGACACCGATTCGAGAATGTTGAGAAGACAATGGACATAGTCGTGTTCTAGAAGATTGAACCCAGCAAAGCCAAGTCTGCTCTAAATGATGAATTTAGTTCTTGGCTAATAAAGTATTTTGACTCTTGAGAAAAAGTACACCAGGATAGTCAGTGATAATGCAGGCAGTAAACAAGGGAATTTATCCTGGAATGACGGAGATTGTGTTTCTTCCTTTAATAGACCTCAACCCAAGTGACCTCTCCTGCATTCAACCTTGCTGTCTGTTGCCAAACAAAGCAGTAACGTGTGTACAACTCCATTCATCACATTTGACCAGCCTCTTTACTGGAAGGATTTGAACATTTTTAGAGAATTTTGTGAGGCTTTGAGGCTTCCAAACCGAGACGTGCTTCCTTGGATCCATCGGGAATGTAATGAAAAATTCAGGGCTCTCCGAACTGTGTAGGCAGCCAACACAGTCGGGCACATGCTCAATGGTTAAACCAATGGAAAGGATCATTCATGGACATTTGGAATCTTGTGACTGACTCAATCAAATACTTTTAGAACAGTTGTATTCTGATCTGTCTATTTATCCAGTCAAATAACTTATGGACGAATTGATTAACCAATCTCAAGATTTGAACCAGCTGCAAAACAATAAAGCCTGGTGTATATGAAAATAATGTATGAAAACACACAGGCCCTTCATAGCTGCAGAAAGGATAGCGAATTGGACAGCACATCTAACAACTTTGAAATCAATGCTCCCATACGTTGCAGCTGCTGGGAACAATTTGTACTTGAAACCAAGTTATGTGTACCTGCAATAAATGAATTGTCTCTAGAGAACAACTCACCCAAATGTTTATGAATCATTCGTTTCAGGGCATGTTGTCAGATGTTCCGACAGGTTTTGGGCAGGTCTTTCCAGGTTAAGCAATTCATGTTTCCCATCAGATACGCATTATTTGCAATTGGTATCACTATATAATACATAATTGTTCTTTGAAAGAATAATCGAACAAATAAACTGTATCGTACTTCTACTTTATCCAAACCCAGTCGCATTCAGCACTGTCAGTACTTTGATTTGTAATATATTTTGTTATACAAGTGATTATTGTATATTTATTGCATATCTTTCATTGACTGGGTGGATAATTCATGTGGTTCCTACCGGTTAGTGGTTATACATTTATTGTATATCTATTCCATATCTTTCATTGACCGGGTGGATAATCATGTGGTTCCTACCGGTTAGTGATTTTATATTTATTGTATATATATTGCATACATTTCATTGACTGGATGGACGATCATGCCGTTCCTTCCGGTTTATGATTTCATATCTATTGTATATCTTTTGTATATCCTTCACTGACTGTCCGGCTAGTGATTTTTATATTTATTGCATATCCATTGTAAATCTTTCATTGTCTGGATAGATAATCATGCGGTTCGTTCCGATTATTGATTTCATCCATGTACAGCGCTTTTGAACGCACATATACCGTGTGAAAAGAGCGCTATATAAATGTGGTATAATAATAATAAAATGTGAAACGAACCTGCAGTTGACCTATCATGTTTGCTGGTACATGATAATATTGTTAACGAGATTTAACACTGAATATAAAGTGTTTTACCAACAGTTAAACACAAATTGAAATGTCGCAAATCGAGTCAATAAACATTAGAAATACACTCAATAATTGATGGCAATTTTTTTCAAGTTCCCTTTTAAATTTTCTTGAGGACTTTTCCTAGGTTTCAATATACTTCATTTAAGATAATCCACTAAATATCTCTTGTGAAGGAATTTGTTTGAGGTGGAGCCTTTATTTCTGCTAGAATGACTGGCCTTCATGCTATATACCAAACATCAAAGGCTGCGACAAAGTTCTAGAAAGAGCGAAAATGATTGTTTAAATGAGAGAAACAATAAAATTCCTTAGCGGAAATGTACAATCTTCTTACGGAAATTCTCGAGCGTACCGGTATTCTCTGGCCGTACCGATACGGCGTATTGTTTTCAAGCATATCACAATATACCGGTATACCGATAATACCTCCCGCTCCTAGCGGTCATAATGTGAACAATATTTCGTTTCCCTTAGCAACTGATGTTTCTGACAAAATTTGGTTAAAATCGGGTCAGCAGTTTCATCAGAGATGTCGTTTGAAAATGTGGCCAGACGCCGGATGGATCGTGGTCACGATAGTTCATCTTGAGCCTTTGGCTCAGGTGAGCTAACAAGTTTAGTGAACCAGGAAAACCCATCCATAGTCATAACTGACCTTCAATGACTGCTAGTCAATATGTTTATGAATGGTCACTTCCTTTTCAAAGGCTCTGCACCCTTAGCCTGCTGCTAATCTCCATATTTACAAGACAATATTACATCAGCTTTTTGCATTTATAATAACCTTTGCAAACAGTCTGGATCAGGTCTGGATCTAGATGAGATACAAAGTAACTTGGCACCTCATCAGGGTCCAAACTGTTTTTCACTCTGACATTTGGTTTTGAAAAGATAAGGAAGAAGTGTTTTTTTTGGAGCAGACAACATTATTTGCAGACATTAATTGCTGAGAATGCACAGGGTTTGGAGTACATTACTCTGAACAGCAAATGACCTGCATAATGTTCACAACACATCAAACACCAAAGAATTCATAGGCGATTTCAGTGATGTTTCAAGAGAGCACAGCCAAAAATATTGCAGCTGCATTTTTCTGGAGTGTAAATCTGGAGTGTAGACTCCTGGTAAATCATGGTCACTTTGAATTGGCTGAAACAGCAGCCCGCTATAAAAAAAAACTGGCCACCCTTGGGGAGGGGCCAATGTTGACCCAAGGGGCATAATTTTAAATTTTATATAACTTTTGTATAGGACCTGAACATGCTGTTATGTGACAAATAGGAAAGCTGAGAACTTTACAGTTTCAGAGGAAATGATTTTCAAAGTTTTCACTATTTGTTTCAATTGAAAACAAGGCACCCCTGGGGCGGGGCCAATTTTGACCTACGGGCATAATCTAGAGGACAGCATGTGTGGGGTGCCAAATGATAGCACAGATGGTAATTGATGTGTATGTGAAGAAGTTTTATGTGTATAAGTTTAGAAATTACTGACTTATAACACTTGAAAAACTGTTACAACCAACTGCACCTAAAAGCGTGACAGGCATGTGCAAAACATAATGCCCCGACTATCATCAACTGGGGCATAAAAATTATTTTAGGCTTGTGTGACCTACTTTATGATAAACGGTTTATATAAATATGATTATAGGTCACTTACATAAATGCTTTAACTTACCCGAATATCTCGCAACCGACTTCTACTGTCAAAATTGATCTCCATCATCCTGTCCAAAAGTGACACTGGATCCATCACTTCTATTAGCTTTGAAAGGTTTTGATCCAGAGCTTTGTGGTGCTGCTGCACATCTGTAACAAAACATTTAATTCTATGATACTAGTTAGTAATAACTAGAAAATTGTGTCTGTAATACACAGCGATGCCCCTGTGGTGGTGCTTGCCTACCTGCACATTAAATTCTTAAGTCATTTGAGTCTATGACCTTGACCTTGGGCTTGCGGGCAGCATATTTTGGGTGCGTAATGAAAGTATGGATGGTGTTTAATGTGTATATGCAATTCCATGCCAATAGCTATAGCGGTTAGCGAGATATACGACAATGAAAAAATTATGGCAACCAACTGCACCTTAAATTCCTAAGTCATTTGACCTTGACATTGGGCTTGCGGGCAGCATGAGTTGGGTGTGCAATTAAAATGTGTATATGCAATTCCATGCGAATAGCTACAGTGGTTAGGGAGATATAAGACGATGAAAAAACTGACAACGAACTGCACGGCCTAGAGCAAATAAGGAATATTTTCAATGAAGCCACTGTTGTACATTATATAAATGAAACTACAGAGCACAGTAATATATAAATCTCCCAAGTTTATGCTGAGCCAATCTGAAGCAATGCATGTTTCAATTTCAGGCAAATCGGTTGATTTGTTGTAAAGATATGAACATTTGAAAATTCAGAATTTCTGAAAAAATAGCTGTTTTGGCGTGACATTCCAATTTTTAAAAAAATGTTTTATAGAGATACAATTTTGTTATCAGTTCTTTTTATAATGTTAAATGTTTTAACAACAAAATGAACATAAATATTCAAATGTAAACCGTTAAAATATTCATTAGAACCATTATATTTTTTTTCTATTATGTTTTGAAAAGTACCAAAATGAAGCCAAATACCCTTAACTACACCTTTTATAAGGATGTATTCTTTAATGAAAAAGAAGAAGGCTTGGAAGTATGAAATGTAGTATCTTTATTGGCAAACACAATGAACTTTTAGATTTTCATCTATGAATTTACATACAAAAACATGTCACAAAATGGCATGTTTCCTTTAAAGATGATTTTTTTGTCCCAACCCTAACGGCTAACAGTAAGCTTGATCATTTGTATGCAGCTTGTAAATGAAGTTAGTTTGGCAAGTCTAACCACTTTGATTATGTTCTTTTAAGCTCATTTTAAATACTTGTCTAAAAGGAATAGCTTTACTTCAAACCTTCTTTCTGCTATTGCATCATAAATTCTTGTCCCAACCCTAACGGTTTTTGTCCCAACCCTAACGGTCTTTTTAACACTAGCTCATAATTATGAACATTGGTATTTAAGTATTTCAAAGGTTTATTCACAGCTTCATACGAAAGTACTTTCATTTCGAATTAACTTTAGTATAGACTTTATGTGTCAGTCTATTTTTTTAGCAAATCTAATTATAGCTGTGAGTCCTTGGAATGGTGATGCCTTCAAGGGACATAATTTTTTGTCCAGCTGATGGCACCGTTGTTCCTTTCATCATTTTTGTTACAACATTGTTTGGGTTTAATGTAACTTGGACATTAATTCAGTAGTTTTGAGTTAATAAAACCTCTTAATTTCAATTATTGGTTTACTATTTCTGTCAATGTCCCAACCCTAACGCAAAGGCAGGTAGTGGAACATTCAAACAAATACAGAAATATTTAATGGCTGGTGTTTCAAAATAATATTGGAAGTCAAACTACATTATCATTGCAACATTTGTTAACATTTGTATGTGAGGAAATGTACTTGTGCTGAAGTAATTTTTTATGAGATATAATTATGATGAGGAAAAAATACAAGTAATGAAAGTACAAGTTTCTGAACATAATAATAACCCATCCTGGGGCATTGAATTTCATCAGAAATTAAGAATAGCCAACCAAATTTAACAAAATAGTAGTGTTTTTGTATGTAGTTGAAGAACATCAACAATTTTATCTGAACCTTAGAAGTGTCCCAACCCTAACGGTTTTGAGGTTAAACATGTGTCAGCTTGTTTTATTGCAAAATGCAAATAAGTTTATATCATTATACATTTTTACTCTTCCCTCATTCACCACTGTCATGGAATAGGGTGTAAAATATTAGGAATGATGTTTTAAGCCTTTAGGAAAATCAAGTTTCCAGCATTTAAGCCTCTCTCTAGACAAACAAGCCATATAATGAGTCTTGATTAAGTCCAATACAGTAATTGTTCATCGCTATATTTCTAAAACAAAGCTTCCCTTAATCATATAAATACTTTCTGAGGATATTTAGGTACAAATAACAACTTACTCTTAATAACATGACATGAACATTTTATGTCCCAACCCTAACGGTTAGGTTTAACAGCTTACTTTAGATGTTAATATCTTTTTATAAGTAAATGTAAAAGATATAAAATTTGGCATATCACTTAACAGTGTATTGTTTTATTTGCTAAAATATGATTTGGCAGTCTAAATGGTCTCTGATGTTAAAAATAGAAATTCTTTGTGTCAATATTGATATTTTTCTGCCAATTTTCTTGAATAACATCAGAAAAAATTATCGATTAGCTATTTTGCTCCATGTAAAATACACAAATGTGTCTATTTAGACCTTGTGTAACTATGAATATGTTAGTTAAGTATCATATTACTATTATAGTACTATTGCATCCTACACAAATTAACCATGTCCGTTAAATATTTTGCAGCTAATTGGGTAATTTAAAGAACATTTTCTAAAAATCGTCCACACATTTCTTCAAAATTTATCGATTTGTATTAATTTTGATGGTTTTACAATATAATGCAGCTAGAGAAAATAAGTTTTAAGAAAAAATATTTTTTTACAAAATGTCACACCTTATTTGCTTTAGGCCGCACATACAATTTCCAAGTCATTTGACCTTGACCTTGGGCTTGAGGGCATACTGGGCTGGGTGCGCAATGAAAGTATGGATGATGTTTTTTAATGTGTATATATGCAATTCCATTGCAATAGCTACAGTGGTTAGGGAGATATAAGACAATGGAAAAACTGTGACAACCAATTGCACGTAAAGGCGTGACGGACTGAAGCAAACATTTGTCATCAATACTGAACAGAAACTATGGAGTAAATTGTTAAGGTTTCAAAAAGAAGTATTTCAAGAAGAAAACAAATAATGGTTTTCCCGAGATACAACTCTCCACCCTTTTACCCTTTCTCTCATATAAACGTGTTTTCACGCATTTGCTAAGAGAATAGACCTAGATCAGACCGCTCCTAGAGGAACCGTCTGATCAGGGTCTACTCACTGTGCTAATAGAATAGAATTTGCATTTTTAAAATGTCTACAATGCTCCACCTTCCATAATTCATTATCACTATTTTGTCCATGAATATTCAGTAGGTACATTTGTATTGCAATTTGGAACAAATATAGAACAGGGAAATGGTTAATACGCGCGTGGGGTCGAAACAAATATGACCGAGTGCTCCTGACAATATAATCTCTGCGCTACGCTTTTTCTGAAAATCAGATTGTGAAAACAATTGCTGCTGATATTTTGTATCTATATCTTTTTCTCGAGCATTTAGTCTGGTAATCGTTAAAATCTTATGTAAATTATAGTTTTAACAGAAAGAAACCATTTCAGTCTCGGGTTTTGGGTGAAGGCTATCTATTTACGCATGCTATCTAATTTCATATTGAATATTCTAGATCTGACAGTATATTCAATATGTGTTTCTTCAGTTTTATATATACATGTAAGCTTTTTTATAAAACTTAGCTAAATAATTTATACCTAAATCGATTAAACGACTGCCAGTCATAAAGGTAGTATCCGCAGTGATGCCTCGCAATCCACGCTGATATCAGCATGGATAGCGATGGCTCCGCAGCGGTAATATCCCGTAAGGTAAATTTCGGTCAGCGGTGGATAGAATTTGTCCGCGATGATCCATAAAAATTGTCCGTGCTGGAAACCCACGCTCAATTAATTTTGTCCGCGCAGGTAAAACGAAAAACAAAAAGTCCGCGGGCCTGTACTGTAAGTGTAGAAATTACTGACATATAACACTTGCGTGACGGATGGACAGACAAACAAACAGATGGACGGATAGGTGCAAAACATAATTTCCCCTGACTGTCGTCACGGGGGCATAAACAAGAGGGCCAGAATGGCCCTAAGCGCTCACCAGACAATCAGAGGAGAAGAGTTTTCACTATATGTTTCTATAGAAAACTAGCTTGCCCTGGGGTGGGGCTAATTTTGACCCAAGAGACACAATTTATATAACTTTTGTAGAGGACCTGAACATGATGCTATGTTCCACATATGAAAGCTGAGAACCTTCCAGTTTCAGACGAGTAGATTTTAAAAGTTTTCACTATATGTTTCTATTGAAAACTGGCTACCCCTGGGGCGGGCCAATTTTTACTCCAAGGTCATAATTTATATAACTTTTTAGAAGACCGGAACATGATGCTATGTGCCAAATCTGAAAGCTGAGAACCTTCCAGTTTCAGAAGATATTCAAAGATTTCACTACTTGTTTCTATTGAAAACTGCCCACCCTTGGGGCGGGGCCAATTTTGACCCCAGGGCCATAATTTATGAACTTTTGTAGAGGACCTGAACATGATGCTATGTGTCAAATATGAAAGCTGAGAGCCTTCCAGTTTCAGAGAAGAAGATTTTCAAAGATTTTCACTATTTGTTTCTATTGAAAACTTCCCACCCCTGGGGCAATCAACTGGCATCAGGCATATTGAAGTTATCGTCCGGTCAAAAAGTGTGACGGACAGACGGACGGACAGACGGACGGACAGACAGACGGACAGACAGACAACTCTCTAGAAAACAATATGTCTCCCCCATATAAATATGGGGGGAGACATAATAAGATGTTATGGTTATACATAAGATGCATACATAAGGTACTAAGCTACTGTGCCAAAACAGTTTTATATAGAGTACAGTTTTTTCAGAAAAAAATAAAATAATTTTCCTACCTACCGACCCACTTCTAAAATCTAGGGTCGGTAAAGGGCAAACAAACATTTTGTTAATTGAGGCCTGAAGTAAACAACGGAAGCGGTGGATTTTGGGAGAACCATTTTAAGTAGTACAGAAAGACGGCAATAATCCGAGGAGCGATTTTCTGAGTATATAGTCTAATCCGCGGGAATCTGTATGATCCGGACATGAAATCTATTATTTCAATACAACTACCGTATTTCCCCTAATAGAAGCACCCTTCCTAATAGTACCCCCCCCCCCCATGTTTTGAATCCAAATGTCAACCCCACCCACTGACTAAAAGATATCAATGCACTGGTGAATCTTGTATTGCGATCGGAAAAAATGGTTTCTATTGCTAATTAGGCTGAAAGTAAACTAAACATGAATACATCATTTGTAAAAAACGAGATTTTCCGCAGTTTCCATGCACAAATTCTATTAAAAACTCTCAAGTGTTTCGTTCCATCGTAAAACGTAAACATTACTGCACTACCATTCGGGACCGGTCTCTTTTCCCCCGGGTACGGCTGGATTGTTTCCATTCGTAAACAATGATAATACCTGATTATTTTAATTAAATTCCCAGTTTAAAATATATCCGTCAAACATTCTGTTACAAGAGCACCGCGAGACGGGGCAATATACGCCCGAAGGCTGTTCTATAAAATTATGTTGAAAAATAAAAGAGGAGTTAGTTGCACAAGAAATTGCTACCTGAAACTATCAAAGGGCAATAACTCCAGAATGAAAAATGATATGAGAGTTATCTCACTGATATGCACAACTACACATCAGTATCTATCATTCCTGAAAGTTTGAAGAAATTATGTTGAAAAATAAAGGAGGAGTTAGTTGCACAAGAAATTGCTACCTGAAACTATCAAAGGGCAATAACTCCAGAATGAACAAGTTTGAAATAAGTGAATAAATATCCAAGATATGAGCATGGTAAGAACAGTGTACATAGCAATCATTTTCAGACTTTCAGACTTTTTTGAACTTTGGAAAAAAAGTCGAGAAAGTTTAAACCGAACGTGACATAAGTGCGTTTAACCTTTCACCTTCAAATATGACTGACCTTAAAGGTAATGATGTAGGTCTAGTTAGCTACAGCCAGGACACAAAATTTGCTAACGCTCTATTTGTGACCTTGACCTTGAAAGTTCACAATTGGGTTTTGTATGCAACACACCTTCAAGTGATACTGAAGCCCTATTTGTGACCTTGACCTTGAAAGTTCACAATTGGGTTTTGTACGCGACACACCTTCAAGTGATACTGAACATATGTGTGAAAGAATTTTGAAAATCGGAGAAAAAATGAGTAAGTTATAGCCAGGACACGAATTTGCTAACGGACGGACAGAATTGCTAACGCCCTATTTGTGACCTTGACCTTGAAAGTTCACCATTGGGTTTTGTACGCGACACACCTTCAAGTGATACTGAACATATGTGTGAAAGAATTTTGAAAATTGGTGAAAAGATGAGTAAGTTTTACCAAGGACACGAAAATTGCTAACGCCCTATTTGTGACCTTGACCTTGAAAGTTCACAATTGGGTTTTGTACGCGACACACCTTCAAGTGATACTGAACATTTGTGTGAAAGAATTTTGAAAATCGGAGAAAAAATGAGTAAGTTATAGCCAGGACACGAATTTGCTAATGGACGGACGGACAGAATTGCTAACGCCCTATTTGTGACCTTGACCTTGAAAGTTCACCATTGGGTTTTGTACGCGACACACCTTCAAGTGATACTGAACATACGTGTGAAAGAATTTTGAAAATTGGTGAAAAGATGAGTAAGTTTTAGCAAGGACACGAAAATTGCTAACGCCCTATTTGTGACCTTGACCTTGAAAGTTCACAATTGGGTTTTGTACGCGACACACCTTCAAGTGATACTGAACATTTGTGTGAAAGAATTTTGAAAATCGGAGAAAAAATGAGTAAGTTATAGCCAGGACACGAATTTGCTAACGGACGGACAGACAGACAGACGGACAGACGGACACCCAGCCAGACGATGGAGACCATAACATAATACGACCCTTCGGGCGTATAATAAAAAAATGAATTTCATATTGGTTAAAGTAGATCTTAGTGTACTCAGAGAAAATCCGATCCACTCCCGAGTGCTAGCCATTGACTCCAATATTGTCAACTTCTGCTTTCCTCTCCGATGAAATTACAAGTTAAAATTTGCGGAAAAAGATTGTTTGGCAGGCATTTTGGATCTCTTGTAGATAAAACTTGGTGTCTACAATTTCAAATAATCGAAAGATTACGTCGTACTATCATAGAAGCTGCAATTACCGATTGGTATTTGTGTATAGAGTTTCATAGCGCTTAGTGACCGTGAAATTTCTAGATAATGAAAAATAAGGTCTGAAATAAGAGCGCCCCCTGATCGGTTTGCATGGCGCCCGGGCGCTACTATTAGGGGAAATACGGTATGTACAGTGTAATCCAAGTATCGATAATCCGACTTTTCCAGCACGCTTCAATCAATTGCTTCATTAAATTACCTGCCTTATCCGAGCATGCATCGCAGACACTTCGAAGTAAATTTATCACACCTCCATTGTTGATGTCTCGCGACTCCGTGTGCCCCCGGCAATTAGAGATGTCAGTGACATGTCACTGTGTTAGTTTGCAACTAAGTGTAAATAACACCGAGTCCAACAGTATACACGTCTATGTAGGCAGTAATTGTGAGTTCAACCTGTATAACGCATAATTGTACATAATGCATCGATTCTTTACTTATATAAGTGATAACGGTAAACACCATTCACAGCTGAGACCGAAGTTTCACTGTAGTTTGCTCCGTTCAACGAACCCTTCACAAGAAACCCAAATTTGGTTTCAAACTAATATACATGGAACAGTCATGGCTTATAAACTCTTACTTATGGAATTTAGTTTGCCTAATTTTCCATTCGTTGACATTTGATTTAGTTGTGGATGTAAACAAACAACATCGCATCGCTCCCGTGCTGTTTCGTGATCAATAAGAACTATCAGGGCGAGTTGAATTAATTAATATTATTAATTAATAATCGGAGTACTCAGTGTTATTCGTCTGAAATACTCTCAAAGCCTGTTCTTTGCTTGCAGATTTTAACAGACGTAATTTAGTTATAACTGATAAACTTCTTATAGCAAGGTTACAGATATCAAACTTCGGAAAACCTTTTCTAAATTTTATTATCAAAATTTACCTCTCATTAGTAAATATAATTGCAATCTACGGACGTTACTGCGACAAGGCATTTCTCAACCAGAATTTTATGGGGATGTTATCTACAAACTTAGGAAAATTCGGGGTCATATCCATTTTCATGATTTGTTTATAAAACGCATTAAAACATTTAAAAAGAAAGGTTATGATCCTATTATATTGCAACACATTGCATGTTTGGTTATCGACCCTTTTACAGTCGGTAGCTACGCTTCCCTCTTTGCTTGCGCGATGACAGGCCGCGGGTAGTACTCTATGATGGTATACTCTTAAAACCTGGATACAGGAGGAGCTTACCAGACTCATGTATTACTTTTTCCCTGTCGTGCCCTTAACGGTTTACCTGCAGGTGCTCTGACTTCAGCAAAGTCATTGAGTACATATTTGACGGATTGTCACAGTTATTATGCTATGTTTTACATGTTGTCCTGTGTTCACCGTCGTCTATGTTGTGGGTAAGTCCAGCGGGGATACCTTTATTTACAATATTTGTAAAGCTAGGGTGACCTTGAGAGAAGTGTGAGGTTAGGACGTCCGTAAACGGGTTTAAACCCCCCGTGGTGTTTTTGCTGCTGACCGTACCAAGGCGGTACTCTCTTTGTCACCCTTCCTTTTGTTTGCCTTGCGTCTTTGTGCTTGTGGTTTGTTCATGTGTGGAACGTTTGTCCCTGGTTCTTGTGTGTCTTGGTGTTTTCTGTATTTATTTCGTGTGTGTGTGTGTGCGTTTGGGTGTGTGGTTGTGTGTGTGTGTCATGCTGTCTATCGGTGTTTTGGTGGTGGTTGCGTCTTGCATTGTGGCTTTGCCTGCTTGACTTTACTACTTTTCCATCTATAAAGATTGTTTACTCTCATAATAAGCGTTTGGTTGAAAGAGACTTTTCTAAAAACACGCAAACATATCAATTCAACTGTTTAGCATTTTGTAGGCATACACTATACAATAGATTTGACAAGTTGAATCCACAAAGTCTGATATCATGGATAATTCGAGGGTAGCGGTAATCCCAGCATTTTCTCAGTTCCTGACAGTCCTCGGATTATCACCATTTTACTGTATGTGTAGGTGAAAAGTCAGTGCATGGTTCACAGAGAACATTAATTTAATTGGGCAACGGCATTAATAAAGTATTCATTATCAATTTATGCAGACGTTATACATTCAATTGCCTATACATCCTGAAATTTTAATGAGTTTTGTTACCCATCGATTTGAAATTAATTGAGTATTTGGTTATTCTCAATTGAGTATTTGGGCTATTTTCAAAAAAATGGCTAGAAAAGTTGAAACAAGAGTGTCGTCACGGGTGACAAATGCCCCCAAAGTGTTTGACACCGAAATGCATTTTGGTGGAAAAACAATACAATGTAATGCAGGTGTAACATGAAATTTTGATGCTGTTAAAAATGACACAGGAAACATTAGAAACAGAATCTTTGACGATTATGATAGCTAAGAAAAGAGCTAAGCGTCAAAACTTAGTTAAAAAGGACCCTTAGTCATTCTCAACGTTAAAAAGGACTGTAAAATTGAGGTCAAGGTCAAGGTCAGTGATCTGAAAATGGTACACGACTCTCCGCCATCCCAAGATGAACTCACAAACCAAATTTGGAATCCGTAGCTGGTAAGGTATAGGAGAAATGCTCCGGACAAGCTTTGTGTAAAATCTAGGTCAAAGGTCAAGGTCACAGTGACCTGAAAATGGTACGCGACACACCGCCATCCCAAGATAAACTCACACATTAAATTTGGAATCCGTAGCTGGTAAGGTATAGGAGATATTCTCTGGACCTTTTTTGTAAAATCGAGGTCGAAGGTCAAGGTCAAGGTCACAGTGACCTGAAAATGGTATGCGACACTCCGCCATCTGAAGGTGATCTCACACACCAAATTTGGAATCCGTATCTGGTAAGGTATAGGAGATATGCTCTGGACAAGCTTTTTGTAAAATCGGTCAAGGTTAAGGTCATAGTGACCTGGAAATGGTACATGACACTCCGCCATCCCAAGATGAACTCACACACCAAATTTGGAATCTGTAGCTGGTAAGGTAAAGGAAATATGCTCCGGACAAGCTTTTTGTAAAATCGGTCAAAGGTCATGGTCAAGGTCACAGTGATCTGAAAATGGTACGCGACACTCCTCCATCCAAAGATGAACTCACACACCAAATTTGGAATCCTTAGCTGGTAAGGAATAGGAGATATACTCCGGACAAGCTTTTTGTAGCTGGTAAGGTATAAGCGGTTTTTAAAATCGATGTCAAAGGTCAAGGTCAAGGTCACAGTGACCTGGAAATGGTACACGACACTCCGCCATCCCAAGATGAACTCACAAACCAAATTTGGAATCCGTAGCTGGTAAGGTATAGGAGAAATGCTCAAGCTTTTTGTAAAATCTAGGTCAAAGGTCAAGTCACAGTGACCTGAAAATGGTACGCGACACACCGCCATCCCAAGATAAACTCACACATTAAATTTGGAATCCGTAGCTGGTAAGGTATAGGAGATATTCTCTGGACAACCTTTTTTGTAAAATCGAGGTCGAAGGTCAAGGTCAAGGTCAAGGTCACAGTGACCTGAAAATGGTATGCGACACTCCGCCATCTGAAGATGAACTCACACACCAAATTTGGAATCTGTAGCTGGTAAGGTAAAGGAGATATGCTCCGGACAAGCTTTTTGTAAAATCGGTCAAAGGTCATTGTCACGGTCACGGTCACAGTTATCTGAAAATGGTACGCGACACTCCTCCATCCCAAGATGAACTCACACACCAAATTTGGAATCCTTAGCTGGTAAGGTATAGGAGATATACTCCGGACAAGCTTTTTGTAGCTGGTAAGGCATAAGCTTTTCTTTAAATCGAGGTCAAAGGTCAAGGTCAGTGACCTGGAAATGGTACGCGACACTCCGCCATCCCAAGATGAACTCACACACCAAATTTGGAATCTGTAGCTGGTAAGGTAAAGGAGATATGCTCCGGACAAGCTTTTTGTAAAATCAAGGTCAAAGGTCAAGGTCACAGTGACATGAAAATGGTATGCGACACTCCCCCATCCCAAGATGAACTCACACACCAAATTTGGTATCCGTAGCTGATGTGACAAAGGAAATATACTCCGGACCAAAGGTACACACACCCACACACCCACCCACCCACACACCCACCCACCCACACACGCACGGTGCGATCACTATATGCCGCCAAAGCCTAGCTTTGGGGGCATAAAAATGTCAGAATTTAAACCTTCATGAAATACAACAAGAGGGTCATTGGCCCGATATCGCTCACCTGAGTTACAGTAATACATGTATATTGACATGTTAATTTTTCAGTGGACAACATTTCTAGCAGATGAAATAAGCTTAGTGCACTGCTTTCACCCTTTAACTGCTGAATAAACTTGAACTGAATTCAGAACTAATACCAAGTGACTGGTTGACCAAGATCTAAACTGTTTACAACTTGTGCCATTTTTGCCTTAGCTCAAAATGCCTAAAACTGGTCTTTGAGAAATTCAAATGACTTCAATAAAGCTATGCAATTATACCTTGACCCAGGTATATATAGGCAAATAGAGTGCTAGGCAGTACATAATGCCAGTTTTTGTGTGAAATGACCAATAAGAATATCTTTAAAAATCGTTTAACCCTTTCCCTCATATAAAGCTGTTTTTATGCATTAGCAAACAGAGTAGACTCAGATCAGACGACTCCTACGGAAGCTGTCTGATCTGGGTCTTCTCTGTTTCTTTTGACACAATATAGATCGGATTCTACAGTTTTTGTCGAAACAAAAACTTCTCTTCAGAGAAATAATGTGTTTTACACATTAAAAATAAGAGTAGACTAGATCAGACGGCTGCTATAGAAGCTGTCTGATCAGGGTCTGCTCTTTTTACATTTGACAAGATATAGATTTGACTTTACAGTTTTTTTCAAAGCTAAAACTTCTATTTATGGCAATAACAATTTTTTTAAGCATTAGCAAACAAGAGTAGTCCCAGATCAATTTTTGTCAAAGCAAACAGGTTAAGGGTTAATAGGTGTTTAGAAATAATTCTAGCTCTAGGTGTGAATATCTGATGATAATTCAATTAAACGGGTCATTAGTATTTTTAACAATTGAAATTGAGAAGAGTTACGTCTACTGTTATAATGAAGTTATATTTACTCAGTTATTTCATTAATATCATACAAGATTCAGACATTTTAGAACTTTTTAATGTGTTGTCATCAAATTTTATAAAAAAAAGTTATATTTAAGATGCTTTTTGGGGCAGCAGACTTAATCCACAGTAGTAAGTTTAACACCTATCATTGTTAGGGGGGAGGGGGGGGGGGGGGTTTATCATGTTTTCTTAAGAATTACCATGACTTATATCAGTTGGGCCATTGCATAATCATGTTTTCACAGTTTTCTTAAACATTACCATGACTTACATCAGTTGGGTTTGGACCCAGATCAAAAGTCTAGATGGTGATCATTTTCCTTGATTGCCTGAATTGTTACTTTCCTATATCTCTCACATCTAATTTGAGAGACATTGGAAGACACCATGTAACATCACTCACACTACACACTGGGGTCAATGGGTCAAAATGCCTTTAATGTTTCGTCTGCAACAAAAAGTTATTGTCATCTGCTTCAATTCTTAAAATAAACTTACTTTCATTTTTTTGCAAAAATATGGTTAAGATGACAAACAGTTTGGATCCTGATGAGATGCCGCAGTATGCGGCCTCTCATCTGGATCCAAACTGTTTGCATAGGTAATCACAGTTTCACCACTAGCATGCAAAGAGTTAAGAGTCATGCATTGACCTGGAGAGATTTTACTGCCCAGCAGCTGTAACCTTTGAACTGCTGCTGGTCTGCAGATCTGGAGTTGTTTATTTAACCCTTAATTTCTCTCATATAAACTTGTTTTCATGCATCTGCAAACAGAGTAGACCCAGATAAGGTGGCTCCTATAGGATCAAGGTCTGTTATTTGCTAATGGAATTTGATAGATGTTTCTATGCCTTCTAAAACAGCTACACTGATTCACCTTCAACATTTTATTATAAATAGTTATAAATAGAATGATACTAGCACTCCAATGCAGTTATCTCCCTTTGTCCCTTATGGCTATGCTGATGGGACAAGGGAAATAACTGTGAGGAAATTACCTTTTAAGTGTTACAGATTCTGATGTTAAGTAGCATAAAACCCCAGGGTGAGACCATTTATGGCCCAGGGGTCATTATTTGAACACACCTGGTAGTGGTATATTAGGTGATGCTTCATACCAAATATCTTAGCTCTAGATTATGTGGTTTCAGACAAAAAGATTTTTAAAGGTTTCCCTATATAAGTCTATGTAAAAACTACAAGCCCCAGGGCAGGGCCATTTTTGGCCCGGGGGTCATCATTTTAACAAACTTGGTAAAGGACCATTAGATGATGCTATATACAAAATATCAAAGCTCTAGAAATTGTGGTTTCAGAGAAGAAGATTTTTAAAGATTTAAAAAAAAACCCTGTAAAAGTAGTGGGGCGGGGCCATTTTTTGCCCGGGGGTCATGATTTTAACAAAACTGATAGAGGACATCCTAAGGTACATTTCTGTGAAATTTGGTTGAAATCCTCCTAGTGGTTTAGGAGAAGAAGTCATTTGAAATAAAAGTGAACGGACAGACAGACGGACAGACGGACGACAGGCGGTCACAATAGCTCACCTTGAGCCTTTGGCTCAGGTGAGCTAAAAAAGCTGGCCTGAACTTTATGATCAACCATTGTAGTTAACAAAATTGGTTGGGTATAAAGCTAATCACAAGTATTAATTATTTGATCAAGCTTTAATTTCAAGTGAACAAGCAAAAAATACAAAAATGCATGAACACTTTCAAAGTATAGTATTTTTTTAGTTAAATGGTTCTTTACACTTTCAAAGTTTATTTTTGCTAGCTGTTATATCATCATACAGAATTAAACTTTTGAATTAGTCTTTTATTCAAAAATATAATGCAAATTTATTTATTTTTGCCCTTTTTTCCTCATGGAATTAATATTCACACAATTAAAATTTCATTTGCAAATAAGATGGTGAAACTATTTAAATAAATCAGGCTTGTTCATGAAATTTTAACAGTAACATGTAAAATTGAAAAAAAAAATCATAAAAGACATTATGATTTTAGCGCAGAAAATCAACATTAAAACAGTACAATTTTCGGTCAGAATTTGTTACACTCCTGACATATGTAGTTGTCAGTCATAAAATAGATTTCACATATAAATTAACATTTATTATCAACTGAACTGTCAATACATAGCAACTGATAGACAGTGAAACATTTTTAAACAAATTTGGCGATTACATCTCCAATTTGAAAATATTCCAAGAAATTAGTTTGAAACTATATGGACTCCACTTGCAACTTTGGCTGAAAACTTGTCGCAAACTTTAACAGTATGTTTCATTGAACAATTAAACACTAAAACAATTAAAATAAACTCACTTGAATCTGATCCTACCAGTGTTATGAACAAAAAAGATTTGTTGCACACATTTGCCTAACTGTTACACTCCTGACGGAAATATGTAACTTATGATGTCCAGCGGGGATACCTTTATTTACAATATTTGTAAAGCTAGGGTGACTTTGAGAGAAGTGTGAGGTTAGGACGTCCGTAAACCGGTTTAAACCCCCAGTGGTGTTTTTGCTGCTGACCGTGCCAAGGCGGTACTCTCTTTGTCACCCTTCCTTTTGTTTGCATTGCGTCTTTGTGCTTGTGGTTTGTTCATGTTGTGGAACGTTTGTCCCTGGTTCTTGTGTGTCTTTTGGTGTTTTCTGTGTTCATTTCGTGTGTGTGCGTGTGCGTTTGGGTGTGTGGTTGTGTGTGTGTGTGTGTCATGCTGTCTATCGGTGTTTTGGTGGTGGTTGCGTCTTGCATGTGGCTTTGCCTGCTTGACTTTACTACTTTTCCAATTAAAACTTTTAGATGTTTTTCAGAACTTTGACCTCTTCAGTTGCATCCACTTTTCAGTTTGTTGATCTACTGCTCTAAATTGTAATCTTTAAGTGGTATTCAATTTTCAAAACTAATAACTTTAAAACTAATGATCCCGAAAGACCCGAAAATATAACAACTCTGAGAATGAAGTATGGGGTGATTTTTTACGACCGCCACACGAGCACTTAACACCTGCTGTTGTGAAGTGCAATAAGAGTTTTGATAGAAGGTTAACCTTATCTTTCCAAGCTGCAATGTATGCTATAGCCTATAGGTGTGCCAGTCATCCAGGGGTAGTATTTCTCACTATGTGCTCAATAGTGTTGGCCCAAGCTCTTGAGCTATCTTAGAGATTTCCTCTAACTCTTCCAGCAGCCTTTCTAATGCTGTTTGGCTTCTTCTGCTTTCCTGTTTTTGACTTTGACCTCTTCAGTTGCACCCTCTTTTCTCGAGCAGCTTGGCTCTGTTGACTTTTCCTTTTCCATTCTGTTTTGCTCACCAGAGTACAAAGTGCTCAGGGTGAGCTTACTGTGTTGCCTTATGTCCGTTGTCCATCGGCATGCATCATCAGTCGTCAACAATTTGAACCTTAAAAAAATCTTCTGAATCTACAGGGTTCTCAGCTTTCATCTTTGGCACAAAGCATCATCTATAGGTCCTCTACAAAAGTTACATAAATTATGTTCCCTGGACAAAATTGGCCCTCCTCAGGGGTGGCCAGTTTTCAATAGAAACATATAGTGAAACTTTGAAAATCTTCTCCTCTGAATCTACAGGGTTCTCAGCTTTCATATTTGGAACTAACATCCTGTTTAAGTCCTCTACAAAAGTGATTATAAATTGTGCCAATTGGGTCAAAATTGGCCCCGTCCCAGGGCAGGCCAGTTTTCTATAGAAACATATCTATCGTGAAAACTTTGAAAAAATTTCTTCTCTGAAACTTGAACCTGAAACTTGAAGGTTCTCAGCTTTCATATTTGGCAATTATTTGGTACATAATATCATTTTCAGGTCTTCTACAAAAGTTATAGAAATTATGTCCCTAGGGTCAAAACTGGCCTAACCCCAGGGTTCATATTTGGTACATAGCATCATATTGAAGTCCTCTACAAAAGTTATATGAATAATGCTCCTTGGTTCAAATGAGGCTTGCCCTATGGGTGGCAAGTTTTCTACAGAATCAATGAAAACTTCGAAAATCTTCTCCTGATTTTCTGGTGAGCGATAACAGAGCCATCATGGCCCTCTTGTTTGCTTTCTTTCATTTTCTTGTCAAGGGCAGGATCTGACAGTCTGTCCTGTCATATCTGTTCATTGTAGCGTTTGTTTTCTTCCTTCTTTCTCATTTTTTTCAAAACTGTCGTTGTTCAGATTTTCACAGTATTTTCTAACTCTTTCTGTTGATCAATGTGCCTAGTTACAATTTTCTGATCTGCAGTTGTTCTTTTCATATATTTGTCAATGACATTCTAATAGCTGGAAGGCTCACAACTAAATTGCACATGCTTGCTTTGATATTAATTCTGAAGAAGATGAATGAATAATACTTCTTACCAATTTTGGTACGCAGCCTATAATGTGTTCCTCTGTCTATATTATGTGATCAACAGACGTTCGAAAAGAATGCCATATAATGTGATTATTAGCTGTTTTGATACACCATCACAAAAATACCCTTTTTGCAAAATCTGATTGCAATTTACTCGTTGGATGGCGTTGGTTTGAGCAAAATGTTAATGAAGAATGATGCACATCGCAATCAGAATGCCCATGTGCACCTCTGCCCAAAGTGCCAGGTATGCTTAAAACTGTTAATTAGAGTTTGGTGAGGTTGATATTATTCTTTTGCAGGTCAGACGTAAAATCTTAAATGACAAGTTTCTTAAAATCAAAATTTCTGTCAGATATCATGATCAATCTAAATGAGGACAAATCATATTCCTGCGTAATTACAGGTCTTATCAAACAGTTTTGGTAAGTTCTATCAGATCTATGCAGATTTGAAAGGCATTTCACATGAGTCCGGGCCACTTGTGAAAGGAGTCAAGTCAGATGCTTCACTTGAGTCTTTTAAAAGAACTCTTAAAACTCATTTCTTTTTAAAGATATATGGTGGCTGATGTATATTTTAAGCCCAAATAGCTGTTGCATGTTTTAACTCAGCTGCACTTGAATCTTTTAAAAGATCTCATAAAAATCGTTCCTTTTTAAAGTATTATGGTGGCTGATATATATTTTAAGCCCATACAGCGGTTGCATATTTTAACTATAGAAATAGTATGCCATCAACTTTGCTTTATTCTCTTATCATAATTGTATTATACCTTACTAGGCATATGGATTTTAAATTTTGAGTGTATGCGATGTTCTTTTTATACCTTAGAAATACACTGTAAATGTTTTTGTTTTGTTTATTATGTTTTCATTTCTATTGCATATCTTATATTTTCTTTAAAATTTCTGCTTTAGTATGTATGAATGTTTTAATTGTAAAGCACTTTTGAACGTATTTAGATATGAAAAGAGTGCTATATAAATATGGTACCTTATTTTGATACTATGGTTTCTTCAATCTACCCAAAAGAACTGTCTTTAAACAAAGCTAATCAATCTGACATTAATGCTTCATTTCTAGATTTGAATCTTTCAATTACAAATGATAAAGTTTCGTCCAAAGTATACGATAAAAGAGAAGATTTTAATTTTAAAATTGTTAATTATCCTTTTCTAGATGGGGATGTGCCACGTTCTACATCTTATGGTGTTTATATTTCTCAACTTATTAGGTTTGCCCGAGCCTGTTCTTTGCTTGAAGATTTAAACAGACGTAATTTAGTTATAACTGATAAACTTCTTAAGCAAGGTTACAGATATCACAAACTTCGGAAAACCTTTTCTAAATTTTATTATCGAAATTTACCTCTCATTAGTAAATATAATTGCAATCTACGGACGTTACTGCGACAAGGCATTTCTCAACCAGAATTTTATGGGGATGTTATCTACAAACTTAGGAAAATTCGGGGTCATATCCATTTTCATGATTTGTTTATAAAACGCATTAAAAAATTTAAAAAGAAAGGTTATGATCCTATTATATTGCAACACACTGCATGTTTGGTTATCGACCCTTTTACAGTCGGTAGCTACGCTTCCCTCTTTGCTTGCGCGATGACAGGCCGAGGGTAGTACTCTATGATGGTATACTCTTAAACTTGGATACAGGAGGAGCTTACCAGACTCATGTATTATTTTTTCCCTGTCGTGCCCTTAACGGCTTACCTGCAGGTGCTCTGACTTCAGCAAAGTCAATGAGTACATATTTGACGGATTGTCACAGTTATTATGCTATGTTTTACATGTTGTCCTGTGTTCACCGTCGTCTATGTTGTGGGTAAGTCCAGCGGGGATACCTTTATTTACAATATTTGTAAAGCTAGGGTGACTTTGAGAGAAGTGTGAGGTTAGGACGTCCGTAAACCGGTTTAAACCCCCAGTGGTGTTTTTGCTGCTGACCGTGCCAAGGCGGTACTCTCTTTGTCACCCTTCCTTTTGTTTGCATTGCGTCTTTGTGCTTGTGGTTTGTTCATGTTGTGGAACGTTTGTCCCTGGTTCTTGTGTGTCTTTTGGTGTTTTCTGTGTTCATTTCGTGTGTGTGCGTGTGCGTTTGGGTGTGTGGTTGTGTGTGTGTGTGTGTCATGCTGTCTATCGGTGTTTTGGTGGTGGTTGCGTCTTGCATGTGGCTTTGCCTGCTTGACTTTACTACTTTTCCAATAATAATAATAAAGAGTAAGTAATCTGTTGTTACCTTCGCATTCCGCCATGATTCTCAGTGGTTAGAATACTGCAAGGAAATATCAGTAATGACCTACAAAAGAAAACAAATTTCATAATAGTAATGATAGAAATTACTCACAAAAGTCTAGAACTATCACTAAAGGTGATGAAATACCGCCACTAACCTGTCTCGATCGTAAATCAAACAAAACCTTTACCAACATGTTTTTATTTAACAAGAGGGCCAGAATGGCCCTGACATCGCTCACCAGACAATAAGAGGAGAAGATTTTCAAAGTTTTCACTATATGTTTCTATTGAAAACTTAACAACCCAGGGGCGGTGCCAATTTTGACCCCAGGGACACAATTTATATAACTTTTGTAGAGGACCTGAACATGATGCTAAAAGAATGTAGTGAAAGAATGGATAGAGCATTAGACCACTGGAACTTGTATTCTTTGGATGCTAGAGGCGGATTCTCCCACCACTAATGACCTATGCAAACAGTTTGGATCCAGATCAGGCCCCACATAATGTGGGGCCTGATCTGATATCCAAATTGTTTGTAAATGAGACTGAACTTCTGTGTGTAGTGGGATTCTCCCGCCACTAATGACCTATGCAAACAGTTTGGATCCAGATCAGGGCCAACATAATGTGGTGCCTGATCTGATATCCAAACTGATTGTCAATGAGACTGAACTTCTGAAAAACTTAGAAAGAAAGTGTGTAGTGGGATTCTCCCACCACTAATGACCTATGCAAACAGTTTGGATCCAGATCAGGGCCAACATAATGTGGTGCCTGATCTGATATCCGAACTGTTTGTCAATGAGACTGAACTTCTGAAAAACTCAGAAAGAAAGTGTGTAGTTAGGATAACTTGTGAATATGCTGCAGACAACAATTTAGCAGATGACAAAATTACCCAGCATGCAAAGAGTTAAAGACATTCCCTTGGCCGGCTTGGGTCTTTACAGCTAACCTGTGAAAAAGCATGCGGCACATGGTAAGAGCTATAGCAGTTTGGCTGTCAAGAACCACTGGAGTGTTCCATGTGAGGCCCGTCACTTACATTTGATGATTTGGAAATTATTAGATTGTCACTAATGCAGTATATGTTTTTATTTTTATACGCCCGTTTGAAAAAACGGGACGTATTATGGAATAGCGCTGTCTGGTTGTCTGTCCGTCTGTAACATCTCTAACTCAAGTTCCGCTTGGTGGATCCTTCTCACATTTTAACACAATGTTTATCTAGACATTCTACAGTTGTCTGCCAAGTCTCGGCTCGTTTATCCAAGGTCAAGGTCGCTTAATTGGACTTAGAATTTGCGTTTAGCATTTGCGTTTGTTTATCCAAGGTCAAGGTCACACAGTTGGACTTAGAATTTTCGTTTTGAAAAAAATTAACCGGTCTGTCTGTCTGTAACATCTCTAACTCAAGTTCCGCTTTGTGGATCCTTCCCAAATTTAATCATAATGTTTATCTAGACATGCTACAGTAGCCTGCCAAGTCTCGGCTCGTTTATCCAAGGTCAAGGTCGCTTAATTGGACTTAGAATTTGCGTTTAGCATTTGCGTTAAGCAAAAATGTTAACCTCAATTTATGTGGAACAAGTCCACTTATCTACATAACACTTTGAGATAAAGCTTTGAAACTTGGAACACTTGTTCACCGTCACAACCTTCTCCTGTAGGCAAGAGTAAATAACTCTGTCAAGCATTTTGACTGAATTATGCCCCTTTTTAACTTAGAATTTTTAGTTAAGGCTTTGTTAAAGTCCATTTATTTACATAACCCTTTGAGATAAAGGTTTTAAACTTGGAAGACTTGTTCACCGTCACAACCTTCACCTGTAGGCAAAAGAAAATAACTCTGTCAAGCATTTTGACCGAATTATACCCCTTTTTAACTTAGAATTTTTTGTTACTGTTTTGATTAAAGTCCACTTACTTACATAACCCTTTGAGATAAAGCTTTTAAACTTGGAGCACTTGTTCGCCATCACAAGCTTCACCTGTAAGCAAGAGTATATAACTCTGTCTAACATTTTGACATGATTATGACGCTTTTTAGCTTGGAATTTTTGGTTAAAGTCCACTTATTAACATAACCCTTTCAGATAAAGCTTTTAAACATTTGTTCACCATCAGAAGCTTCATCTGTAGGCAAGAGTAAATACAATGCAACTCTGTCAAGCATTTAGACACAATTATGGCATTTTTCAATTTAGAATTTTTGGTTAAGGTCTTTTGTTAAAGTATGTATTTACAACCTTGAAACTTGGTCGCAAAATTGGGCTTAGAATTTGAGTTCAGCAAATACGTTAACCCCAGTTAATGTTGAACAAGACCCCGACGGGCGTATATTGTGTCCACTGGCACTCTTGTTTATTATGCTCCCTGAAACTATAAGAAGGAGCATATAGGCCCGCTTTGTCCGTTTGACCTGTGAATGTCTTCTAAAGTGCTCAACGTACATTCATGACACTCCATATACAAATATATCTCATTGAGATCAAGTGCAGGGTGCAGGGGTTAAATTATAACTTTCTGAGCAGTATTTACATATTCTGATAGACCTTGTTGTGAGAAAAGGCAGCTGTGTCCAGGGATAATAACTCTGTGGGACATCTCTTTTGGAAGTATTGCCCTATGTAATCTGTCTTTTTTTTCACTGAAAGTACTTGACCCACACTAACGAAAAATCATATTTCAGCAATTCTTTACCGAGAGATGCTGTGAGAACGGGTGATTACTCTATTTGCAGTGTTTCTTGAGTTAAAGTGAGCTATTGTGTTTGCCCTGTGTCCCAGTCTGTCGCCGTCTGTCGTCATTTATTTTAAAGAACTTCTTGGACACGGCAGGGCCAATTTCATCAAAACCTCAAAGGATTATTACTATTCAAATGTGAAAGTGCTTCATAGTTTGTAAATATTTGTGAAAATGTTGTCTGTCAAATAGCTTGGATCCAGATAAGATGCCGGGTTACTTGACGTCTCATCTGGATCCAACCTGTTTGCATATGGCCCTTTGTTTGTTAGTGGTAGGCTTCTTAAGGGTTGAACTTCTATTGGGTTCTGACCAACAATGGTCTTTTGAGTGTGTTCCCCTTGACTAATTGTATGTCAGGGCCTCTCTAGACAGAATGAGACGGCTTGCCATATTTTGCACACTTGTATCATGCTTTTACTGTTATTTTCACGCCTATTGAGAACAATGGGGGGGAATCATTGAATGGACCTGGGTAATGTCTTTAAGCTGAAATTCACAACAGATATGCTCTATATTGATAGCTGGTAGCTTAATGCAGGGAATAGGTATGAAAAAAAGCTTAAGAGTATTCTGCATTTTGAGAATTATCCAAAGTTTTCTCAATCTTAAATGAGTGTGTGTTATTTGTCTAAACACAATTTCTACTCTACCGATCAGACTAAGGGTGATTATATAAGAAATCCCACTGACTGGTCTCAGCTAAGAGTGATATTAAGGAGAAACCTTTAGAATGTAATTTCTGGTGTAAAGAAGTATATACACACAGGGCAGGGCCAATTTTAACCACAGAACTATGATACTTATAAAACTCATAAAGTTATGCTAAGTAAATCTATACACCAAATATCTAAGCTCTGGGACATGTAGTTTCTGACAAGAATATTTTTAAAGTTTTTCCTATGCATAACTGGTGATCCCATAGGCTGTTTACGCAGTCAGCTATTAAAAACTGGAAATCCCTGGGGTGGGACCAATTTTGACCCTAGGGGCATAATTTATATAACTTTTGTAGAAGTCCTGAAGTTGAAGCTATGTGCCAAATATGAAAGCTGAGGACCTTCTTGTTTTAGAGGAGATGATGTTCAAAGTTTTCACTATATGTTTCTATTGAAAACTGAAAACCCCTGGGGCAGGGCCAAGTTTGACCCCAGGGGTATAATTTATATAACTTTTGTAGAGGACCTACATATGATGCTATGTGCCAAAGATGAAAGCTGAGACTCCTGTAGATTCAGAGGAGAAGAACTTTAAAGGTTCAAACTGTTGACGACGAACGACGCACGACACAAGACGCACGACACACGCCGACGGACGACGGACATCAGGCGATCACAAAAGCTCACCCTGAGCACTTTGTGCTCTGGTGAGCTAAAAAGGACCATAATAATGCTTGACAGAGTTATGTACTCTTGCCTACAAATAAAGCTTGTGATGGACCATGGTGTTCTAAGTTTCAAAGCTTTATCTAACAGGGTTGTGAAAATAAATGGACTTTAACAAAAACCTTTACCAAAACAATTTAAGGCTAGAAAATTGTGTCTGCAAGACACAGGGATGCCCCCATGGTGGTGTTTGCCACAGGGTTCTGGCGAGGATTTGAAAATGTTTTAGACACTTGTCCCATTGACAGTGTGAAAGTAGGATATTTTAAAAATCTGTGAGACACCAACAAGTATGAAAATAGTTTTTAATTAAATATTCATTGAGAAAATATTCTGTTTATGAATCTGTGGATCTAAAACTGATTTCCTTAATATATAAATATTTTTTCTGATTATATTCACTGTTTGCACATGATGTGATCTCAATCTGATCTAATTTGGACTACTCTGGTAAAACTGAAAATGTTTGATACATTTGTCCCAATGACAGTATAAAAATTGGGACATTTCTCATTTTAGGGGAGATTCCCAGAATATCCCAATTTCTCGCCCTCGCAAGAAGTCATTTGACATTGACCTTGGGCTTGCGGGCAGCATGGGCTGGATGCACAATGAAAATATGGATGGTGGTTTATGTGTATATGCAATTCCATGCCAATAGCTATAGTGGTTAGTGAGATATAAGACCATGAAACAAGAAGGCCATGATGGCCCTGTATCGCTCACCTGGTTAATTTATGTCATGTGACCTATCAATTTTGACCCTAGGGGCACAATTTTAACAGTCTTGGTAAAGCCCCACTAGATGATGCTTCATGCTAAATATGACAGTCCAGATGATTTTTTAAAGTGTTTACAATATAATCCTATGTAAAACATGCGACGCCAAGGGCGTGTCAATGTTTGACCCCAGAGGCATAATTTGAACAATCTTAGTAAAGGTTCACCAGATGATGCTACATACCAAATATCAAAACTCTTAGCTTTTTGGTTTCAGAAAAGAAGATCTTTAGAGTTTTTACTATATACGGTAATCCTTTGTAAAACTTGTGATCCCCGAGGTTGGGCCAATTTTGACTCCAGGGGCAAAATTTGAACAATCTATATAGAGGTCCACTAGATGATTCTGCATAACAAATTTAGAAGCCCTATGCCTTAAATATTGACAAGAATATTTTTTAAGTTTTCAGTAAAATTTGTGACACCAGGGGTGAGGACAATTTTGACCCCCGGGGCATACTTTGAACAATCTTAGTAAAGGTTCACCAGATGATGCTTCATACCAAATATCACAGCTCTAAGCCTTTCAGGTTTGAGATAAGAAGATTTTTTAAAGTGCTTACTATATAATCCTATGTAAAAGATGCGACGCCCATGGTGTGGCCGTGTTTGACCCCAGGGGAATAATTTGAACAATCTTAGTAAAGGTTCACCAGATGATGCTACATACCAAATATCACAGCTCTAAACCTTTTGGTTTCAGACAAGAAACTTTTTAGAGTTTTTACTATATAATCCTGTGTACTTCCATCTCCACCCTATTGTATGTTTGTTTTGTCTTTGTGCGTCTCTTGATGTTTTTTATAGTTATGTACATTTGCTGTTTCCTTGTGTTGCTGTTCGGGCGACTGTTTGTTATGTATGTGGTGTTTCCTGCATGACTCATTTTTGTACATTTTGTGATCCCCGGGGTTGGGCCAATTTTGACCCCAGGGGCAAATTTTGAAGAATCTATGTAGAAAGTCACTAGATGATTCTACAGACCAAATTTGGTAGCCCTAGGCCTTACAGTTTTTGACAAGAAGATTTTTAAAGTTTTTACTTCTTTTTTGACATTGGTTGCCATAGCAACCATAGTTCTGCATGGAATCAAATTCTTTGAACAACTTTGAAAGAAGTTGACCCAAGGAACATTTCTGCCAAATTTTGTAAAAATCCAGCCAAGTAGTTTAGGAGGAGATGTCATTTTAAGAAAAAGTTGATGACGGAAGACGCACGACTGATGACGCACGACGACGGATGATAGACACAGGGCGATCACAATAGCTCACCTTGGCACGAATGGCACTTCGTGCCAGGTGAGCTAAAAACTGACAACCAACTGCATGAAAAAGCGTGATGCACACAGACAGACGACGGACATGTGCAAAACATAATGCCCCCTGACTATCGTCAACGGGGGCATAATAAAAAGGGCCATAATTCTGTAAAAATGCTTGACAGAGTTGTGTACTCTTGGCTACAGATGTAGTGATGATGAAAGACAAGTGTGTTAAGTTTCAAAGCTTTATCTCAAAGGGTTTTGTAAATAAGTGGACTTAACCAGGTTGTGCCGCAAACCGACATGCCGACCAACCATAACTAGAACTGTAAGCCACAGGCTAAAAAAACCCCCCCACCTGACTGCTTGTCAGAACACCTATCATCAATCTGAACATATGTACATACAGAAACATGAAGAGATTTATAATTTAACCCAATTTATGTAATAAAAATGACAAGATGTTCAGCAATAAAGAAAAATGTAATATTCAATCCAAGATCAATCACAAACATTTATAAATAAAGCAACTTTTACCATTGTCAAGTCCAAAAAGGGAGAAAAGTCTGTTGTTAAAATTCAAAGAAGTGTTATTGCTGCTGCCAGACAATGTCATCTAATAAGTTCAAGCAGCTTTGTTTATTTTTGTGAAGTCTCAACTCCAAAGTTCTAAACAAATAGGTACCTTTTCAGAAAAACCTTAAATCAAGGACCATAACTCTGGGAACAAGAGTACCGCATACGGTACATAATACGCCCACTTGCAAACTTTCTCTGATTCAACATGCCTTATAAGTGTTGACATTTTCTAATCTGTGCTTCAGATTTTGATTTCCATATTAAGGTGATACTATTTTTTAAAAAGAATGAAGTGAACCTCAAAATAAACTCAGCTTCAAATTTTATTGTTTAAAACATAAAATTTTGTGTTAAGTTTCATTTATATCATTTTAATAGTTTTCCCAGAAAACAACAGACAAACTAAAAGCTGACCGACTAACAAAGCAACGAACACACGAAGTTCAAGGACCATAACTTTAGAATAAAATGACATATCAAAAACCCCGCAATGTATGTGAAAATACACATAAAGGTTTAACCATATAAAAAAATTGAAGTAAATATCATTTCAAAATTTTGAAAAAGTTATGGCCATCCTCATATTTGCATACATTTGCATTATTTTTTTAAGTGCAAGGGCCAAAACTCCAAAACAACAAATCAAATGATCCTCAGAATCGACTTAGCTTCAGGTCTTGATGCATTAAACATGTGTATGAAGTTTCATTAATATCTGTCTAACAGTTTTGCCAGAAAACAGCGGACAAACTATTTGCATATATTTGTAAAAAAATTTAAGTAAAAGGGCAATAACTCCGAAACAACAAATCAAATAAACCTCAGAATTGACTCAGCTTCAGATCTTGATGCATTAAACTTTTGTGTGAAGTTTCATTAATATCTCTCAAATAGTTTTCCCGGAAAACGGCGGGCAAACTATTTGCATTATTTTTTAAGGACAAGGGCCATAACTCTGAAACGAAAAATCAAATGATCCTCAGAATCAATTCCGTTTCAGATCTTGATACATTAAATATTTGTGTGAAGTTTCATTAATATCTCTCAAATGGTTTTCCCAGAAAACAGCGGACAAACTATTTGCATATTTTTTAAGGACAAGGGCCATAACTCTGAAATGAAAAATCAAATGAACCTCAGAATCACCTCAGCTTCAGATGTTAATGCATTAAACATTTGTGTGAAGTTTCATTAATATCTGTCAAATAAGTTTTCCCAGAAAACAGCGGACAAACTATTTACATGACTGTATTCGCATTATTTTTTAAGTAAAAGGGCCATAACTCTGAAACGACAAATCAAATGAACCTAAGAATCGACTCAGCTTCAGATCTTGATGCATTAAACATTTGTGTGAAGTTTCATTAATATCTCTCTGATGGTTTTTCCAGAAAACAGCGGACAACTATTTGCATATTTTTTAAGGACAAGGGCCATAACTCTGAAATGAAAAATCAAATGAACCTCAGAATCAACTCAGCTTCAGATCTTGATGCATTTAACATTTGTGTGAAGTTTCATTAATATCTGTCAAATAGTTTTCCCAGAAAACAGCGGACAAACAAAATGTTGACGGACGAACGAACGAACGAACGAACGAACTAACGAACGTAAACGAACAAACGAACGGACGGACGGACAGGGCCACGACAATATACGACCACCTTTATTAGGTGGGTGTATAAAAATTATTCAACCAGACCGATATTCGAACTTAAGCTGTAACTCATCTAGATTTAGATTTATGTCAAATATATATAGTTAATATCTCTAAGCACTTCCAAAGAAAGACCGGAAAATTGAAAATTTGATAAAAAAAAATAAGTTCAAGGGCCATAACTCTAGCAAAAATTATTCAATCAGACTGAGATTTGGAATTAAGCTGTAAATCATCTAGATTTAGCTTTATGCCAAAAATAAAGTTTAAATCTCCAACCACTCCCAAAAAAGTCTGGAAAATTAAAAATTTGAAGCAAAAAATTGAAGTTCAAGGGCAATAACTCTGGAAATAATTATTCAACCGGATTGAAATTGGAATATAAGCTGTAACTTATCTAGATTTAGCTTTGAATTAAATATAGAGTTGATATCTCCAGTCACTTCCATTAAAAATCCAGAAAACCGAAAAACATCGGTTTGGGTGACCAAAAAGGGGGAGATAACTCCTGAGGTAATGGTCCGATCATTATGAAAATATGCGGTGCACAGGTTTATATGGTCATATGGCTATACATGAAGTTTCAACAAAATTGAATCAAAACTGTAGAAGAAGGCCGGACAAAATTGTGTCCACGGACGGACAGATGGACAGACAGACGGACAACCTGATTCCAGTATACCCCCCCCCAACTTCGTTTTTGGGGGTATAAAAAGGGCCATAATTCTGTAAAATTTTTACAGAGTTATGTACTCTTGCCTGAAGATGAAGCTTGTGATAGTTGACAAGTGTGTAAAGTTTCAAAGCTTTATCTCAAAGGGCTATGTAAATAAGTAGACTTAACCAGGTTGTGACACAAACAGAAAAATGCCATGGACAGAGACAGACAGATCCAACCAACTGTCACACTGAATCCTACATACCGCCTCTCAAACTTCGTCTGCGGGGGTATAAAAACATATTTCATGGAAATTCATGATATTAAGTTAAGATCAAGCAGATTTTTAAATATTTTGTGAAATGTTCAAAACCTAGGTACATTGACTCAGTTTCAGATCTTGATGCATTAAAGATTTGTCTGACGTTTCATTAATATGATATCCATCAAATAGTTGTCCCAAGTGTACAGTTTGAAACTTTGGATTGACAGGTGTTATGTTCCAAGGTCAATATTAATGATACTTGCAGAGCCGCATGTCCATGTGCTATTAAACATTTTCGCATAAACAGTTTCATTGAAATTTTTCGAATATTTTCTAAGAAATGGCTCAGGAGAGACAAAATGACACATTTTTGCAAACAAAGGGCCATAACTCTAGTGTTAAGAGTCAAGACATTAAAACAACCTCTTCTTGTTTCAAGAAGAGGAATTAAGCTCAAGGTTTCGGAAGATCACATGTCACTTGTATTTGCAAACAGTTTGGATCGAGATGAGATGCAGCTCTAGAAACTTGGCGTCGCATCAGAATGCAAGCTGTTCGACTCCCGGTCAGAAGTTTGTCCAAATTGGAAGTTAGCCAAAAATGTAACAGGTCCACAGGGGGAGATTGATACTCCTTTTTTTAAAATTTATTCCTAAACAGAGTAGACCCAAAGCTAAATGCATTCTATCTGATCTAGATCTACCCCATTTTTCACAGGTAGTTAATGAAGATTTATTAGGTAAGGATGATGTAATTAGCACACACCCTATTCAAGTGTACATTATATTACCACAATGTGAAAGGAGTAAGTGAGTGAGTGAGTTGGGTTTAACGTCCGACCAACAGTATTTCAGTTATATGCAGACGACGAAAGGAGTAAGGTCAGATGATCACTGTTATGTTATTATTCAATGCATATATGTGTAATATTTCTTCTGTTTCTACATTTATTAATTTTCATCCAAGTAGATCTTACTTAGTCCTTTTGAAATCACAAAAGGGCATCAAAACTTTTATATACATATATTTGACTGCTATGATCTGCTTCTGGGAATAAATGGGTACTGTATGTTTTTGAAAGACTAAGTGCAAGAAAACATAATGCTCTCACTTCCTAACATAATTTCTAGTACCAAAATTTGTTACTGGTGGGAACATAATTTTATAGACAAATGTAAATAACACTTCATTTGTGTGTTAAAGTTATTTAATATTTTATTAATAATTAACAAATATAGACATTATATAAGATGAGTAACACTTTCCACATTTGCTAATTTAATTTGGAAAGAGTACGTACAGGAACATTTTCTGGTGCTTTAGCAACTTTTACCAGACCGGACGAAATTTTACCAGATTTGTCAGAGGTCCTGTGAACTTTCGCATAGACTGGCTAAGACAGGGTTCCCACAAAACAGAAAAAATAAAATTCCCTGACTTTTCCCTGACCGAATTTCAATTTTCCCTGACGCCATGTTAACAGAAGTTTAATTGGTCATATAATTATGAGCATGATCAATAAATCTTGGCCTCCATCCTCCCCATCAGCCAATCCTTATCACCTCTCTCTTTATGACAACTACACTGACGTCAATAAAAAACGCTACAATGAAAAAAGTGAATAACTTTTCTGTTTTTCAAAATATTCATATCATAACCGACACACCATATATTTAGCTCATAACGCGTCTATTGAAGCGAAAGAAAATACCCTCTCCGGCCCCTATGTTTTCAGGTATGATTAGCTGCACGTTTCGCACGTGCGGCCCGTGCGCCATTGCCACGAGATTATGTCAATCGAATTTTTTTTTTTATTATGCTACAGTTGATTTACAAGTTGAAATTCAAAAAGAAATCTGTAAATTAAAAGGAGTTAAAATGCCGCGATTAAATAATGAAAACCGAGCACGGGCTTTAGGAATGCTAGAAAGTGGAATTTCACAAACTGACGTCGCTAGGCGATTTGGTGTTGCAAGATGCACTATTGCGAGGTTAGTTCAACGCGTAAATGCCACTGGGAGCTTAGCAGATAGGCCTCGCTCAGGTGCGCCACGTGTGACATCTGTACGTCAAGACGTTTATATCCGTCAACGTCACCTGCGTGACCGCTTTACAACGGCCCAATCAACTTCTTTCCAAGTTGTCGGTAATCGTGGTCTGACTGTGAGCAGAAACACTGTAAGGAATCGCTTGAGAGAGCGTGGGATTATCTGCAGAAGATCTCAACGTGGAGTTATTCTTACAGAACGTCACCGTCGTGATCGGCGTCAATGGGCACAGAATAACCTCCAACGAAACTGGAGAACAGTCGTATTCAGCGATGAATCCAGGTTTAACCTTTCGAATGCTGACGGACGATTTCGTGTGTATAGGCGACGTCATGAACGTTTCGCACGTAACTGCATCTTGGAGTATAACCGCTACGGTGGAGGAGGCGTAATGGTGTGGTGTGGGCATCAACCATACTTTTAAGACGGATTTGGTTGTGATTAATGGAAATATGACAGCACAGCGCTACATAAACCAGGTTTTACGACCTGTAGTGCTTCCTATTTTCCGTCAACGTCCCGCAATGACCTTCCAACACGATAACGCACGTCCTCACGTAGCCCATGTGACAAGAAACTTTCTTAATGCCAACAATATTGATGTTTTGCAATGGCCAGCCAATTCCCCAGACTGCAATCCAATTGAACACATGTGGGACGTTCTTGGACGCCGTTTACGTCAGCGTCATTCACAGCCACAAAACGTTCAGCAATTAACACAAGCTCTACACCAGGAGTGGGCACGTATTCCACGGTACATGTTGCGTAACTTGTGTGGGTCAATGAGACGAAGGTTGCAAGCAGTCGTCGCAGGACACGGAGGCCATACCCGATACTGACATTTTGGACAAGGCAATGTTTTTGTATCACCATTCTGAACATCTCAATGGCGATAATAACAAATGAAATTTTGTATACTTGTTTGAAAATCTCTTTACATTAGTATTTGACAAGAGTTGTAGCTGTTACTACCATACCGTAGTAAATATGCATACATAAATACAGGTGTAGCGTTTCTTTTTGACGTCAGTATATAATAATATACAGTTAGTAGTAGTGTTTTGATAATTTTATTTTTTATTTTTTTTTACTTTTGACTTTTTCATTTATAGTTGCTCAATATATATATTGAATGTAACATGCATGATGCCAAACATGTCCTAATATGCACCCTAAGTATAGAGCCTCTCGAATCTTTTCTACCTCTCTTAACCCTTTCCTCCATGATTTTTCATTAGAGACTCCATCTACTATGAATATATAATTAAGTAAAATTTTATTTTTAAGCAAAGTCAAGAAATATTTTGGCAGTAGAGTAAAGTAAAAACTCAGAATTATGATATTTTTCTAAGCAAACAGAGTAGACCCTGATCAGGAAGTTCCTACAGGAGCTGCCTGATCTGGGTCTTTTCTGTTTGCAAAGGTGATGAAATGAGTATCTATGGTGGAAAGGGTTAATCTTTCAGTTTGTGTAAGCTGAATTTTAAAATAGTACATACAGTGTGAAAGACACTGATATAGCATGCTATTAAAATGGGGTCAAAATTGGCCCGCCCCAGGGCCGGCTAGTTTTCTATAGAAACACATAGTGAAAACTTTGAAAATCTTCTCCTCTGATTGTCTGGTGAGCGATACCAGGGCCTTTCAGATTTTGCATCACTTGGGATGTTTTCCCAAATTGGGAAAAATAGGTCATTTAACGGGCCTCTGAAGATGCCAGAAAAGGGTCTGCATTTTCACTCTTTTCATAATATTAGACCAAATATTGCTGCCCTTACAAGTGAAGACAGTATAGTAGAAGTCCAATATCTAGCACTGCTGCCCAGCCTGTCCTAACAAGTGAAGACAGTACAGTAGAATGTCCAATATCTAGCAATGCTGGCCAGCCTGTCCTAACAAGTGAAGACACTACAGCAGAATGTCCAATATCTAGCATTGCTGCCCTATCCTAGCACTGCTGTCAAAAGGGGTAATGGAGTCTTGCAGAGGTGCCAGAATTCTACAATGATTTTGTTTTAACAGACTTCATGACAGATATACTATAAAATTTGGATGTGAAATATACAAACGGCTAAAACACGGTATTTGTTCAGTTTTCATTTTTTTCATGTTATATATCACTTTGGAACAAACTTTACCACTTAAAGTTTAAAACTGACACTCTATATATGCCACATCAACCTCTAATGCTTGCCCCAAAATTTCATATGGCTAGCATGAAGCGTTTTGGAGTTATACATGTTTAAGTACCCCTAAAATAGCCGTTTTTGTGCGTTATGCTGTCTCACTTACAAAAAAATGTTACTTAAAAGACTATTTACAATACTTATATTGATAATTATTAACATGTAATCAATTAAGTCTGAAAGAGAATTTTCTTAGCTAAAATTTGATACCTAATTTAAGCCTTTTGTTAAAGTATTGCCAATGTCACATCCAGTTAATATACAATCATCTTCTTGCCAAAATTATGATTTTTTTGTATATACTGTATGTTATATGCTTGAAAGATATTGAAAATTTCACAATCTGACAATGATAATTACTTAAAAAGAGAGGTTTGGAATTATATTTTTCAGAATTACCAATAGTTTTGCTCAAACATTTTACATTCTTGGGTGTGAGTGGGTTAACTACAAAATTTCACATAGGAAAAACCTGTAGTGTCCGTAACCATGCACTCATATCTTAAGTGTCCTCACTGTGTGTAATGATCATAGACAGATAATCTTTTTCAGCTTTGTACCTTTCCAGGTATAGGTTATATATCCAAAATATCTTTGAGGTCTCTTGATTTTGAAATACTTTTTTTGAGGTCACAAAAGTTACGGACACTACAAAAAATAGATGTTTATTTTGTTACCAATGTTGGTTGTTGTTATTAGTGAGTTTCTTTTCTTATACCCTCATTTAACTTCAATCTTTTGTGATGCAATATATAGTATAAGTCTGTAACTGTTAAAAACTGTCAAATATATAGATGGTGTAACTGTTTGTGTTGTGTAATACCACATCAGAAGAGGAGCACAGTGAATTGAAAAAATAATTTTTGTCATTAATGACTAGGGCTGTCATGATACACTAACGTATTCGGATTATTCGAATATCGTTTCTGGCGGTGAGTGTATCATATTCGCTACCCAAAGAACCGAATATTGACGAATACAATTAGACATATAGGAAATTAACAAAATTAAAAGAAAAACAACATATTTTTGCCAGAAATAATTGAAATATGAGCGAAACATTTCAGCTGCGAAACGTCTTTTCGCAGTGACACCAAGGGAGATGACTCTTGATGACTTCTTATGTTTACAAATCACGACACCGTGTGTTCGTCCTGTAGTCAAATCGTTCAAATACACGACACAATTACCGAAAACAAGTTTGTTTGATAGGACTAATTCTTAGTTTGTACGACAACCGCAAACTGTTGTTTCATAACAATGTCGGGGCCGAAAGAGATTTTCAGACTTCAACCAAATCTAAAAGCGCCGTCTGGAATCATTTAGGGCTACTGACGGGATCAGAAGGAAAAACCAACAATGAAATCACTGTTTGTAAAGTGTGCCACCACGAAATGAAGTAATACTGATAGTTGTTGGCTCTAGCGGTTAGTTATCGGAGCGCCCCAATGTCTGAACGTACCCAAAATTTATTGAGCAACTTTATTTGAGTTTGTTCACGATTCACCAGAAATGGACGAAACCAGCCGGCTATATTCAATTAGATACAGTAATGTACTGTATTTTGATGGTGCTTGAAAGGTTCTTGAATTTAAATTAGTATTATTTTTATGCATATTGCCTAAAGAGTAAAAGACTACAATAGGACTGGACCAGTTTACTTTTGAACAAGTTTCTTTTCAGTGTTTCTAGTGTATGAGACTTTGCTAATTAAATATTTATAATATATATAATAACTCATACTTTTCCCTTGCTTATCAGCACATGTCCAGTAGCACTTTCATTATAAGCTTTAAGATTCCTGATCCTAAATATGGACTCAGTCTGGACATGCTTTGGCTTAAGTAACTCTTATTAGCTTATGCCATAGCATGTTTATGTAACTGTATTCGTATTCGTGAATATTTATTCGTATTCGCTATACTGTATCGTGATACGTATTCGTATTCGCTACATGGGCGTATCGTTGCAGCCCTATTAATGACCAATGATTTGTTTGAGATGCAGTATTTATCAATTTAAAATAACTCTGATCAAATGAGAAACAGTGTGGAATGGAAATCTGGAAGGAAGCAAGTCTCAGTGATGTCCAAGGTAGGTGTAAATGTTCTTCATTTGATAGCATCTTAAATGTAGAGTCCGTAACCTAAAATATATCTACCTGCTATTGTGTACTTATTTTCAATTTATTTCTAAATAAAGCATGATTTATCATTTTAGTTATTAAAATAAGTACAACAGATACATAAAATCTTTAAAATATGCTTTTAAAAATATTTTTTGTTCACTATAATTACATGTGACCTGTAGTTATGAATTTAACAACAATTATAGAAAAAAGATAATACAAAACCCGGAATCAAGTGAGTATTTTCAACAAAAGGCTATTAGTATCTGGCACTGGGTGCTAAAATAACAGTGAAAAACATTTTCTGCAATATATCAACCTAATACTGACATATACCCAATGTTGTAAAAAGGTTACGGACCCTACAACATCACAACTGTTACCATTACTAGTATTTTTGTATATAAACATATAATAAAACATGATTATACACATTGTGAAATCAGATTGAACAACAATTTACAACATAAGCATAACTTTAGCCAGCTATTTCAGATTCTTTAACCTTTATATATCACCATAGCCACCATGTACTACAATGTTAAATATTCATATTAGGCAAATACATTGTCCGTAATATTAAAGGTAATAGCTCTTGTGTTTGACACAGATGTTGATAGTTCAAATTTATGCCTGTTTTCAGATGACCAGAGAACATTCTCTTCATTCTTCTGATACTGAAAAGGCAAGAATGGAAAGGGAGAAAAACAGACTAAAGCACACGCCTGGAGAAGGAAACACTGACACAGATGTGCTAAGCAAAAAGATGCTGTTGTAAAAACACTGACTGAAAAGAGTAATCCTGACATCAGTATTGTAGAAATACAGAAAGAGCACATTAAGCAGACATTAAGGTGTCTGCTGTTCAGCAAAACAGACTAGAGCTGCATGGCGTGGAAAAGAGATGGAGATAGACAAGATCATTAGATGTGATGTCATTAGTCATTGTAAAAGAGTCCTGCAGGAAGCTGCTTAATTAGAATCCTAAAAAGTCTCGACAAACAAAAAAAGGAAAGCAAGTGCTAACCTAGAGCCACAGCCACTTCTTAAGTCAAGTGGAAAAGAACATTTAACTTAGAGCCAAAGCCACTGACTTAGGTCAAGAAGAATAGAGCATTTACCCTAGAGCCAAATCCACTACTTAAGTCAAGAAGAACAGAACATTTGTCCTAGAGCCAAAGCCACTACTTAAGTCAAGAAGAACAGAAAATAAGTCAACGACAAATAATCACACACACAGAACACCAGAACAATACAAGAATGGGGACACAGTGGGTCTAAAATCTAGAATGTGGATGTTGCAGAGGTGATGGCTATGTTTGTTTCAGAGTTTCGGCTGAATTATATGAAAAAGTCAGACAGTATATATGGCCGGAGAAAATTTTGAATCCCAAGAGCAAAGGAATCATATCATTTAAGGTCTGAAATCATATAAAGTTACTTATGAAAGAGGGTATTTTGAATTCTGTAGCTGTCTGAGGTCAAACAAACACTCATGAAAGAAAACAAACATGTAAATTTCAAAGCACTAACAACTGTTAAGATATTATGTAGTGTCCGTAACCAGTTCTAAATTATTTCTTACACATTTTTAACACAAAGCAGGTGTAAAAATCTGCTGAAATGCTCTTTCTCAAGGTTGCTTATTGCTTATATTAGACAACAGTATAGATTTTAGTGTTTAGTTGAGGGGATTTTAAACTAAACACAAACATTCTGTATGGTTGTCAATCAGAGTGGAACCCCTTTCTACATATTCATGTGATAGTTTTTGTTTAGAAGTTAATCTAAAAGAAAGTGATGTTTCACAAATTTGTTTACATTCTGTATTAAATGTTTCAGCAAAAGTTATTAAAAACAACAAGCTATTTGATCTGTTTTTTTATTGTTATATATCTCATGTAGTGTCCGTAAGTTTACCATACCCCATGTGTATTTAAACTCTGAAAAAAAAAATTGCTGAGACTTTCAATTTGAACCAAAGAATATTTGAAAATTACAAAGTTTCAGCTGCATTGTGAATAAGTTTCAAAGCCCTATGTTGAAGTTGAATTTTTCACCCTGTGAGACACTTTACTGAACAAATACCGTGTTTTAGCCGAAAGCTAATCAAAGATGTATACATAAAGATGCTTGGTTTAATAGTAAAATTGAAGAAACTGCCTTAGCCTTTTATTTTCATTCTTTCTCCTTTTTGACATAATTATGTCCTCAGCCCTCATTCTTTGGTTCCAAATTTCCCTGACTTTTCCCAGACTTTTGCCAAATTTCCCTAACCAATTAAACAATTCCCCGACTTTTCCCTGACCTTGAAAAAAAATCTTTTTTTTCCTGACTTTTCCCTGTCCATGGGAACCCTGTAAGACTGCACAATGGAAAAACATTGATTAGATGTTGTTATATGTTTCAATTAAATGCTCGTGATGGTACAGTATTTTGCAATAAAAGTTTAAACAAAAGCTTCAATTGTGAATTTAATTTTACATTTGTCAGTACGGCCCTGCTGATTTATTAAAATTGGACCCTTTTGCTATGTGATGCAAGCAAAGATTTTGTCAAATCTTATAAATTTAAAATTCAGCCAAAAAAATAAAAGCAGGCTTCATTTTTTTTTAATCACCCTTGTCTGAATATAAATCAACTTAGTATTTACATAAATGCAAATGGACAAGAAAAGTATCGGCCCTAACGAAATTTGTAGAATTATACAAAGTAAGCAAACAGAGCAGTCCCTGATCTGACAACTCCTGTATGAGTCTACTCTCTTTGCGAAATCATTAAAATGCATATTTATGGAATAAATGGTTGGAGCTCAGCTAGAGTAAACATTAAACAAAAATAGATCAACGGGCTGCATGGATTTATATATTACACAAAAGGTCTTGTTTTTTATTAAATAGTTAATGGATTAATGTAGCTATACGGTCTGTATTTGGTATCATGTATATCTACATTTCCCCTGTACTCATTTAAGAAATAAGTAGAGGTTTTTGTCACAAAAACAGATGTCTCCCCACTCCCCTCTCGCACACACACACAAATACATGCTGCTACATATGATCACATTTCTGTACATAAATACACAACTGGACATTTCCGACAAGATGTGTGACAGAACAACCAAACAACTCTTACGAAAACAATATGGAAAGGGAAATAACTCAAAAATGTAATACCATATGATAGTAATGGACTTTATGGATGATACTTGTCTTCCCGCATCATTTGACACAGATGGGGTTATAGAAATAAAGATCCCGACCGCAAAATTTTCATTTGTTAAATTACGAAAAGGGAAATCATTCATTCATGCACGAAGCGACACATCAAAACCTTTATCACAGGTGCAAAACTTCAGATGGTGTTCAACAATACTGCGAAATTTAAAAAAGTTCTATTGAGGTATGCATACATGTGATAACCTCCTGAGGCATGTCAGGTAGATTTAGGAAATTTGTCAGGTAGATTTGTCATACCGTATGACAGACTGAGAGAAAAGGTCTGAAAAAAATTTCATTAATTAAAACTAGCCAGATTTTGACAAAAATAAGGGGCAATACTTCTTAAAATGCTGAATACAGAGTTATGGACCTTGTGCACTGCACTTTAACTCCAAAAATACTGAAGACAGAGTTATGGACCTTGCGCACTCTACTTTAGTACTTTTGGTCAATGTGATCTATGTGAAGTGAGAAGTCAATAGCATTTATACTTTGGAAGTTATGATCCAGACAAACCCGACTGACAGACGAACAGATAGATGGACATGGTGACACCCATTACCCCCAAAAACTTCGTTTGTGGGGTTATAAATATGATAACAGGGAATAACTCCAAAAATATTGATACCAGATTTATGGCCCTTGTGCATGACACTTCCTTTCATCGTGCTTTTTCCATAAATGAAATGTCATTTCAATAGCATCAGTGCATCAACATCAGCATAGTAGCATGTCTTGCAAGATTACTACCTGTTTAGCAGTGTTTGTTTTACGCATGGCTGACGCGGTATACTTGACCTTTGAAGGTTTCAAGCCTATTGCTTTATTGAAATATATAGTAGATTCTATAATTGAAGATATTAATATTTAGCAAGAGGAGGGCGGATAAATGATAACTTCTGCAATCAGTCTGGATCCCGATGAGACACCAAGTAACTCTGCATCTCATAAGGGTAAGGTAAGAGTTAGACAATAAATTATGCAAACCAGATCAGACGACTCCTGTAGGAACTGTAGGATTCCGGTCTGATTTGTTTGCTGTACAGTATTAACACTTTCCCTGTTCTGTGCTCATTCCAAATTTCAATACCTTCTGAATATTATAAATGGACAAAATCGTTGTAATGAAATATGGAAGGTGGATCACTATATAGCCATTTTAGAAAGTGAAGACACAGATCTTTCAAATTCTATTAGCAAACAGAGTAGACGCTGATCAGACGGCTCCTCTACTCTGTTTGCAAATGTGAAAACTCGTTTATATGAGGGAAAGGGTTAACCTTAATCACCTGTTTGCCGACTTGCGTTCGATTTTGTACCTTAAACGATTATTTCTCCATTTAATATTCCATTCTTCATAATTTAACCATATAAATATTCAAATTATGAAATATAACATGAAATCCACGAGGGAAAAGGTATGATTTACTTGAAATCACAGAATCATAGTATTGATGTTTAGTAAACAGGGTAGACCCAGAACAGAAGTTGGTAAGATCTTCTCCGATCTGGGTCTGCATTGTGTGCACTTAGAATTTGGTAGATTTGATTCTCTGGTTTCTAATGGTTGAAAAATTCCATAGTTCATGATCCATACTGAAGATTATTTTAATATATAGATCTACAGTAGATCTAAAACCTCTCTATAACAGCCACTAAATTATATCAAGTATTTTGTGTTAAATGCAGGTGGCTGCTTAAAGCAAGGTTCAGGTAAAACAGAACGCTCCTATAGGAGCATTCTGTTTTACCTTTACCTTGCTTTAAGAAGCCACCTGCCCTACATACCAGCTAATTAACTCAATTTAGTGGCCAATATAGAGAGGCTTTACTGTAAACTATCTATGAGGTATTAAACATTTGACAAAATATACAACAGGGACAGGGTTAACCTTTATTTTCAGATGCTGTCATCTCAACAAATATGAACATTCTCAATACATTTTCTAGCCTGGACTAATATATTATAGATCTATATAGTGGGTGAAACGACAAGAGGGCGAAATGACCAAGGGACCTAAACGACGGGGTACAAAACGTCCTGGAGGCGAAACGTCAAGGGCCCGAACAAGATACAAGATACAAGAAATTTTATTTTACGTCAGATATAAATAACAAATAACATTAGCTCATGAGCTATTTTCCCACAAACAAGTTACATATACCAAATTAAATTAACTATAATGTACAATGTCATGCAAACATAAAAAGAAACAAGGAAAAAAGCACAAAGGGGACAGGGCAGGCACACAAAATCTGAATAAAGCGTAATTTAGCATTAAAATAAAAAGCACTAGATCCATGCAAAGGGAGGCAACTATGGTTATTGAAATTCATATAATGTACCACAGTTCTCTCCCTTTCCATTGAGTAAACCTCTTAGAGTGTGATTTTTTTTTCTTCTTCTTTTCTTCTCACTTTATAATGAAGATCTACTGTTAAAATCAAGAGAGCAATATCAGTCTTTTGTCTATCATACATGTAATTACAAAAGTTGTAAGTTCTCTCTCAGAACTATTATACATGTATATCACAGATGGATTAGACAGCGGCATATATATATACATATGTCTCCAAGTTAGCCAGCTTGATTAAAAGTCTATTTTAATGTATCATAGTTCTGCAAAAACAAATATTATTACAATATGTTTATCACAGTTCTACAATACAAATATTTAAGAAAGTATGTTTATCACAGTTCTGTAATACACCTTATTACAGTACATTGTAGGACATTTATAAAATTCATATCACAAAGGTATCCCCGAGGTCCCAAACTCCGATGACTTTTCCCCCCATCAGATACCGACCGCGATTAAAAACTAAAACATGTAACAGAAACATCAACATATGCACTTACCGAATAAAACAAGGGCATGTTGTATTGCTATGCAAGACATGAGTCCCCCACCGGACTGAAAAAAACCTCCACTCTCCCCACCCCACCCACCCATGGTGTGGTTGACCATGGTATATATACATGACCATCTGAATGGTATTAGTACCTACTTTCATACATTGAATCAGTAAATAAAAAGTTATTGTCCCGACAAGAAAATATGAAAAAGGGGAGTAACTCCAAAAATATTGATGCTAGAGTTATTGCCCTTGTGCATGACACTACATCTCATCACGCTTGTTCCATATGAGAAGTTTCAAATCAATTGAACCAGTACATAAAGAGTTACTAACTGGACAAGAAAATATGAAAAGGGGAATAACTCCAACAATATAGATGCTAGAGTTATGGCCCTTGTGCATGACACTATCCCTCATCATGCGTGTTCCATATGTGAAGTTTCAAATCAATTGAACCAGTAGAGAAAGAGTTATTGTCCGGACAAAAAAATATGAAAAAGGGGAATAACTCCAAAAATATTGATGCTATAATTATGGCCCTTGTGCATGACACTACTCCTGATCATGCTTCTTCAATGTGTGAAGTTATAATGAATTTGGCCTAACTTTGTAGGAGATATTGCCCGGACACGAAGTGTGACAGACGGACTGACAAGAAAATATGAAAAAGGGGAATAACTCCAAAAATATTGATGCTAGAGTTATGGCCCTTGTGTATGACACTACCCCTCATCATGATTGTTCCATATGTGAAGTTTCAAATCAATTGAACCAATAGATAAAGAGTTATTGTCCGGACAAAAAAATATGTAAAAGGGGAATAACTCCAAAAATATTGATGCTAGAGTTATGACCCTTGTGCATGACACTAGCCCTCATCATGCTTCTTCAATGTGTGAAGTTATAATTAATTTGGCTTAACTTTGTAGGAGATATGGCCCGGACAAGAAGCGTGACAGACGGACGGACAGACGGACGGACAGACGGACGGACGGACGGACAGACGGACAGACGGAATCGAGCAAACCTATAGTCCCCCAACCGGTAACCGGTGGGGGACTAATAATCCTTAATGCCGTTCTGTACACCAGTGATTTTTAATTTAATGTTTTTGTTCCACTACAATCGTCCTCCAAACATACATGTATTTACACTGTCAAATTTAGCCACCATTTTGAAAAGGTACCTAGAACTGATGACGTCAAAAAACAGCACAATTAAGGCCAAGCAAAATGTAACCTTCAGGTTAAAGTCCTAGATCCCATCCAGGTTTTTGAATTAACACTTTATCAAAGTTTTTAAATGAGAAGAAACACAAATAAACTAGAAATATGGATAAATTAACTAGATCTATTTACAACAGAAGTGTCAGTGTCTGTGTATATAAATTACATTTTACAGTGTGGACATAGGAAGGTATCTCCCAACCTGACCACTCTCACTGGTGTACAGAACTGCAAATGGACCCAGTGCTTGCATGGTATTCCTTCTTTCACTCCGTCACACTGGACCCATTTCAGTATTACCAGGGACTTGCTTAAACACTCCCTTAGCTCATCTGGACTGCTCTGGCCACACACACACCA